>CM077034.1:820000-1187500 GCA_039090855.1 Macrothele yani
ACTGTGATTTTGGTAAAAATCTTTACTGCATCCAACTTCTGTTCTATTTTTCCATTTGACTTCCAGAAAATGTACCCTCATTTTCAAATGATATTTAACAATACTGAGCAGAACGAACATCAAGGGTCACGGGGGGGGGGATGATTTCAGAAAAAATTGTCACTCTGCTGAGATTTTGTTTCTGAAAGTTTCCAAACATAGAATTCAGTCATCCGACAGAAATTACTCCACTCCACCCTCCACCAATCCCAGCCCCCACCCCTAAATTTCTGTTCAGTTATGCATCGATCTCGTGAAAGACCCAAATGATAACGAGAAAAGTGGAATTCCGCGAATTCACGAAACAATCTCGTGCTAGAAGATTACAGAGAAATTTCCACGTCGTCTATCTTTCCTTTTCGCAAGTTGTTGCCGACAGTTTCAAGCTGAAATGCAAACAGATGTATATAACCCTATGAGAGTTACTTATTAATTAAACTCATCAAGTATTTCTATTACATGGTATATAGGTTTTAGATATTATGACATGAACTGTCAAATTTCTTGTTAATCACGTTTTATTTTACCTTTGTCAAAGGAGCCACATAGGTTTTTTTTTTTTTGTTAGTTCTTATTGCTCTTGTGTTATTGTTTTAAATAAAGAAATGCATTTACCTTGAGTCTTGCTTCTTGTTGATTTTAGTTTCTTCCATATGACATCAATTCGTCGAGATGTTATTCATTTTCGTTCAAAGACACATCTTTTGTACATACGTTATTAATTACATGAAAAATAGCAGAATATTTATAAAGAAAAGAGTTTCGTCATATTCACTTGTGAAAAAAGATCCAGTCTAAAGTTAAAACTTTTTGTTGTAGTTAAAAACACTTCATAGTTACACAGCTTCGTCTGTCGATGTTAATGAAAAGGTGTAGTCTGTCTCCACTAGAAAAACTTCACAAAACTTAAGTTTAGGCATCATTAAGAGTTTTTTAAAAGCTAAAAAGAAAGTTAAGAAGTTTTACATTAAAATTTGCACTATGAGAAAAACGTAATGGCTTGTAAAAAAAAAGTTTCTACTCTATAATTGCTATCGTTAGTTGTATGTACATGCATGTTGCTGCTGAGTTTATATTCGTGGTTATTGCATATGGTTGGAGAAGACCATTCTCCAACTACACCTTTTCATTAATATTGACAGACGAAGCTGTGTAATTACACTGACGGGAAAAAAAAATCTTAACACCAAGAAGGGGTTGTGTTAGATAAACGACAGTTGGTAGGCGGTGAGAGTACATCTGTAAGATGACGTCTATGCAAATTTCGCGCTCGGCGCATACGTGTGGCGCCAGTAGCGCCTCAGAACATGCAAAGCAGGTTTGCTGTAAATAGGCGCTGTAACGTTCGTGAGCGTTAGTTATCGTTGAGATTCGATGTAGTATGTTGATGTTAGTCAAGAATGCTTTTAAGAAGACGAAGAAGCCATTATCAACAGCTCACGGAGTTTGAACGAGGTCGTGTAATAGGAGAAGGTGGATTTTCTTTCCGCAATATTGCAGAACGACTTGGCAGGAATGTAGCCACTGTGCATAATTGTTGGCAGCGGTGGTCAAGGGAAGGTACTGCCTCAAGAAGACAAGGTTCTGGCCGGCCACGTGGCACTACTGAGAGGGAAGACCGCTGTGTATGGCGTATGGCCATGGCACAGCGTACCACGTCTGCGGCAGCAATTCGAGCTGCAGTTGCCACCACAGTGACACAACGAACTGTTACAAATCCGTTACTTGAAGGACAGCTCCGAGCCAGACGCCCTGTAGCGTGCATTCCACTTACTCCAAACCACTGCCGTTTGCGACGTCAGTGGTGTCAAGCTAGAGCTCATTGGAGGACGGAGTGGAGATCTGTTGTGTTTTCTGATGAAAGCCGGTTCTGCCTGGGTGCCAGTGATGGCCGAGTGTTGGTTAGAAGGAGGCCAGGTGAGCGCCTGCAACCAACCTGTCTGCGGCCGAGACACACTGGACCTACACCTGGAGTTATGGGTCTGGGGAGCGATTTCCTATGACAGCAGGAGCACTCTCGTGGTTATCCCACGCACCCAGATGGCACAGTTGTACGTTGGTCTGGTGATTCAACCTGTTGTGCTGCCATTCATGAACAGCATTCCAGGGGGTGTTTTCCAACAGGATAACGCTCGCCCGCATACCGCTGTTGTAACCCAACATGCTTTACAGAGTGTCGACATGTTGCCGTGGCCTGCTAGATCAACAGATCTTTCACCAATCGAGCACGTATGGGACATCATTGGACGACAACTCCAGCGTCACCCCCAACCAGCATTAACCGTCCCTGTATTGACCGACCAAGTGCAACAGGCACGGAACTCCATCCCACAAACTGACATCCAGCACCTGTACGACACAATGCATGAACGTTTGCGTGCTTGCATTCAACACTCTGGCGGTTACACCGGTTATTAATGTACCAGCATTTCACATTTAAAATGGCTCTTCTCGCGCTTACAATAAGCTGTGATCTTGAAACCTTAATCGATTAAATATGTTACCTATACAAATGTATTGCCGCCATTTCATTCCTCTACAACTATTTTTTCGTGGTGTTAGGATTTTTTTTCCGTCAGTGTATGAAGTGTTTTTAACAACAACAAGAAGTTTTTAACTTTAGATCTTTTTTCATGAAGTGAATATGACACTTTTCTTTATAAATATTCTGCCATTTTTTCATGTAATTAATAGCGTACGTACAAAAGATGAGCCCTTCAACAAAAATGTATAACATCGACGAATTGATGACATATGGAAGAAACTAAAAACAACAAGAAGCAAAGCTAAAGGTAAATGCATTTCTTTATTTAAAACAATAACACAAGGGCAATAAGAACTAACAACAAAAAAAGCCTGTGGCTCCTTCGATGAAGGTCAAATATTGGGTTGTCGGAAAAGTCATGACATATTTCAGCCATGTCTTGCAAAGGTCATTTATTAATAGAAAGAAAAAAGGTCAATCAATGATATAATGCCCGTTTTGTTCAATGACCTTTTGCCATCTTTCAGTGAGCTGCAGAGTGCCTCGTTCATAGAAGGACCTGTCTTTCGTGGCGAAAAACTATACAAGGTGCTGATTTACAGCCTCATCTGAATTGAACGTTATACCACTTAAGGACTGTTGAAGAGAGCGAAACAAGTGGAAGTTTGACGGCGCAAGGTCAGGCGAGTATGCTGGTTGTGGCAACACATCCCACCCAAGCTCCAATAACAATTTTTGGCGGGTGATCAAACTTGTGTGTGGTCTCGCGTTATCGTGATGGAACACAACACCTTTACGATGAACGAGCTCTGGACGTTTCTGGATGATGGATTCGTTCAAACTGTCCAATTGCAGACAGTACACATTCGAATTGATTGTTTGGTTCCGTGGTAGGAGCTCAAAAAACAAGACACCTTTAAAATCCCACCACACTGAAACCAGAACCTTCCGCTGATGAATGTCTGCTTTGGATGTCGTTTGAGGCGAAGCAGCACGTCAGGACCAAGACCGTTTGCGCAGGACATTGTTGTACACAATCCACTTTTCATCACCAGTTATCAGTGGTTTCAAAAAAGGATCGTTTTCCTCACCTTTAATGAACATATCGCAGATGTTTATACGCGCTGTCAATTGAGCTTCTTTGAGTTCATGAGGAACCCACACATGGAGCTTGCTTACGTGTTCCAGCTTCTTCAGGTGGTCGTGAACAGTTGAATGATGGATGTGCAATGTGTCTGCAATCTCTCGTGTCGTGTAACGTGGGTTTGACTCGATCAATGCCTTGATTCGGTCGTCATCAACCTTGGTGGGCCTCCCCAACTGAGGAGCATCGTTGAGGTCAAAATCACCAGCACAGAAATTTGTGAACCACCGCTGGCACTGACGTTCTTGTAGAGCATTATCACCGTACACTTTACAGAACTTTTCACAAACTTGACGTGCGTTCTTCCCTTTACGGAAGTAAAACAGTAAAATATGGCGAAAATGCACAGTTTGGTCTTCCATCTTCAAGTTGACGTCAAATCTCCGCAAATCAAACAAATCGCTCACTATTCCTTTTAGACTGCAGCTAGAACTGGCACCTGTCTAATGCCATAGCGATAACAGAGCTGAGCATGCCTCTAGTACTTCCAAAACCACCGAACTGCCATAGGGTACCAAAATATGTCATGACTTTTTCGACAACCCAATAAAAAAGGATGAACAGAAAATTTGACAGTTCATGTCGTAATATCTAAAAAATATAAAATACAAGCATGCAATAAAATGATATTTAACAGCAATATTGGGCAGAGGCAATAGAAAAAAAAATCACAATTAGGGGGAGGGGGACTTCACACCGTTTAACTTCCATTTTCATAAGTTTTGAAACACAAAACACTGTCCCCAGATGAAAAATGACACCTCGTGCTCCCCATCCCCAAAGAATTTCTCTTCAGTTTTGCATTGATTTCCAGGATGTCCCAAATGATGACAAAAACGGGAATTCCGTGAATCCACAGAAGAATCTCAGGTATAATGTTTGTACATTCTTTAACCAACTGATCTTTATATAATTACCAGCTTTTCATTAATATCGTACACGAGACTGACCAAGAAATGAAAAAGCTGAAGTTTTTAACTGAATAAAAAATCAGACTGTGCAACTAGAAAGTGCAAATGTAATACAGATGGCGCCATCTGGGCTTGATAACGAAATATATCCAGGAAAGTTTTTCCGACGAATGGCAACAAGGAGTATCGGACTCCATTAGCGCGAAGTTAACCACGAACATCGGTGGTAAATAAAGTCGCCACGCTCCTGAAGATGCCCAGAGTATGGGCGAAAATTTCGAGTATAAAGAACGGTAAAAATTGATGTTTGAATCCTAAGGCAAAGATCCAATGAGTATACCCAGCGAAAAGTGTGAGAAGTAACGCCAGTCATCGCATACAACGGACTTTAAGACAATAACATCAACAAAGGACCGGAAAACACGTGTGTGTGAAATGTTCCCGTCGCTAGAAAGGAATGCCAAGGTAAGCATTATCCGCTAGTTTTTTGTACAAGTTAAGATGGAATTATTCACTAAAATTTATTTTTGTAAATATTAAACTGGAGCGCATTGCCATATTCACAATATAAAATTATTGATTTCAAAACAAAATAATATGGTTTTAAAAGACAGTTTCAAACAGTTTTTTTTTTTTTTTTTTTGTTGTTCTGCTGTACCTGCTAGAACATCAGCTAAAGTTTCCTCTTGTATTGCTTTCTTCTTAACAAGTTCCATAACCACATTTGTCTTTTGTTGATTCTGCAACTGCGCAACACTCATGGCTTAACCTTATTTTCTCCTATCATTCCCTTCCCATTTCTTCGCTGTCGCTTTTCTCTTTTTCTTTAATTTCCTCAGGCAACAATAATTTTATCCATCATGCTGAAAGAACTTTCAGCCTGAGAACCATGAATGCATGATATCAAAGCTTTCACTATTTTAGATAACTTCAAGAATACGAATACTTTGAACACCATGCATCAGTTCTTAAAAAAATTTCCCCATTATCAAACTTAAATGCAAACATTTAAGGGGGAAAGTAGCATTTAACAATAAACACAGGATAGAGAGAACATCACAGGGGGAGGAGGGGGTGAATAACCACTACAGAAGATATCTTAGCTTTGTCCTACTTCCATTTTTAGAAACTTTTCCCCCATTTTTAAGCTGAGATGCAAATATTTATGGAATAAAAGAATATTTAACAACAATACTGGGCAGAAGGTACAGTGCAAGAGAAAAAATTTGCGATTGTGGAAGAAATCTTCCCTCCATCTAACTTCCATTTTCGGAAGTTTCGAAAAACGGAATTTGTGCTCAAACGGAAAACGAATCTTTCACCCCCCCCACCTCCAAAAAATTTCTGTTTAGTTGTTCATTGATCTCAAGAATGCCCAAAACGATAACGGAAATGGCAGAATTCCTTGAATCCATTGAAGAATCTCATGCCTGAAGACTACAGCAAAATCTTTGCGCCTTCCATTTTCAGAAATCGTTGCCCACATTTTCATGCTGAAATACAAACATTTATGAAATAAAATGCTATTTAGCAACAACACTGGACAGAGGCAACATAGTGAGAAAAAGCAAATTACAAGTACGGGGAAAAATTCAACTCACTTTAACTTTTGTTTCCGAAAGTTTTGGAAGATGAAATACCGTGCTCATATGGAAAATGCCCCCCCCCCCCCCCATTATTTCCCCAAAAAGTTATCTTCATTTTTGCATCGATCTCGACAATAATCCAAACGACCAAAATAAATTAATTAAATAAAATAAAACCGGAATTCTGCAAATGAATAAATGAAGACCTAAGATAAGGTCGAAAGCTTCCAACTTACGAACTTTTTATAAAAGTTTCAGTTAACGTAACTAGCGTGATCAAGTTACCTTTATTTGACATGTATGTGTAATTCAGTGATCACTCAGTGTAATTTTGAATGATTTGGAATACTACACTGGTGTGCAAAAATTAAGGACGAAGAGGAGAAATTAGTATAACAGCGGAACGAGCAGACAGAACGGACCGAAAGACCACTCAGGAGATAGACTAGGGTCCGGTACGGTAGGGCATACGCATATATGCAGCATGACGTGCGGGGGGGGTTGGGGGTTGGGAGGGTATAAAGCACACGGGCAATGTACGCTCAACAATTCAGTGAAAGCTATTGCACGGTGTACATCGGTTTGAACAACGTTGAGTTGCTGCCACCGTGTGATGGCCAACAGGCAATCCAGTAGATGACATCTGGATGACTTTACCCGAGGTCACGTCATTGGGAAGTTGGAAGAAGGTCGAAGTGTGGCCGAGGAGTTCGGGATCGCTCACAGCATTGTTTCACGAGCTTGGGGAGCATTTCAAACGACAGGAACAGCTGTCTGAGAGTTTAGCAGTGGTCATCCACGAGCAACCACGGCGGCGGACGACCGGTATATTGTCCTATAGGCGAGAAGAGACAGGCGGCAGACAGCGGGAGAAATCGCAAGGCACATGCAACAGACAACTGGACGTCCGTTATCACATTTTACCGTGGCCAGGAGGCTGTACAAAGGTGGTCTATTTGCACGACGACCAGTACGGTGTGTGCCATTAACGCCTGCTCATCGGAGACGGCGGTTTCTGTGGTGCCAGGAACACAAGAACTGGGCACATCAGCAATGGGGTCGAGTTCTCTTTACGGATGAGAGCCGATTTAGTCTGACGAGCGATTCTGGATGTACACACATCTGGAGAGAGCAGGGAACACGCAATCACACCTCCAACATCATCGAAAGGGACCGGTTTGGAGGTGGAGGAGTTCTCGTTTGGGGCGGTATCATGCTTGGTAGCCATACTGACCTCCACATCTTCCAAGGAGGTTCAGTCACTGGTGTCCGCTATCGTACCAAGGTTCTCCTGCCTCACGTGCGTGTGCTGTGGGTCCTGAGTTCCTCTTCATGGACGACAACGCTACACCTCATCGTACAGTGGCTGTCGCAGAGCTGTTAGAGAGTGAAGATATTCAACGCATGGATTGGCCCGCAAGGTCTCCGGACCTAAATCCAATCAAACACGTGTGGGACCTTCTCGGGAGACGCTTGTCAGCACGTCACCAGCCGCCAGCAACGATTCTGCAGCTGCGATTGACGCTACAAGAGGAATGAGCCGCAATGCCTCAACAGCTCCTTGACAACCTCGTCCTCAGCATGGACAGACGTTGTAAATCCTGCAACGCAGTCAGGGGTGATCATATCCCCTACTAAAGACTGCATTTTTCTCAGCAGCCGCCTATCACATGGACGTTTCCGTCTTCTGTCCAGTTGTGCTCGAAGCTACCTTTTCAATAAAGTGCCTTTGTATCCTTTGGATTCCTTGTTTAGACGATTTTGCTCACTTGTCCCATATTCTTACATCTTGGGGATCGCATGGTATGATTTGAGTCGATGCGGATCATTTCTGCACGACGTTACATTAAAAAACCCGTCTCGTCCTTAATTTTTGCACGCCAGTGTATATGCATCTCCTTAGAATAAAATAGCAAGAACTTGAATAAGGTACATTATGTAATATCATTCCTTACCTGTGCAGCAGTGAATGATTCCAACTCCAATCCAGATGCCTCTCCGTTAAACAACTCTGCACCTGTATGGGACAAGTACGCCATTGTACCATCCACAAGCTGGACAGCCTGCAAGCCCTCTGAAATAAAAAAGGCACACAATGAAGCCATTGCATACAGGGGTATATCCCAATAATGGAAACACTTATTGTTGTTCATGGGAAACTTTTAATTAATAAGCTGTAGGCCCACAGTGGGCTTTCAGAACAGAAGCAATGTGATTTGGAATAGACTTATATGCACATACAATAATGGGATCTGGGATCAGTCGTCTAGTGAAATATGTCCCAACTGTGTTAATGATGTTGGAGAGTGTGATCAGACCCCAGATAAGTAGAGTATAGAGCAGAATCGGGCAAGATTTTAAAAAAAATATTTTTAGCTCAAACGGTACTTTCACAATATATTTTTAGCTCAAACGGTACTTTCACAAATATATATTTTAGCTCTTGAAAACGATACTTTCACAAATATATATTTTTAGCTCAAACAGTACTTTCACAAAAATATTTTTAGCTCAAATGGTAATTTCACAAAAATGCTTTTAGCTCAAACGGTACTTTCACAAATATATATTTTAGCTCTTGAAAACGATACTTTCACAAATATATTTTAGCTCAAATGGTAATTTCACAAAAATGCTTTTAGCTCAAACGGTACTTTCACAAATATATATTTTAGCTCTTGAAAACGATACTTTCACAAATATATCTTTAGCTCAAATGGTACTTTCACAAATATATTTTTAGCTCAAATGGTATTTTCACAAATATAATTTTAGCTCTTGAAAACAATACTTTCACAAATATATATTTTTAGCTCAAACAGTACTTTCACAAAAATATTTTTAGCTCAAATGGTAATTTCACAAAAATGCTTTTAGCTCTTGAAAACGGTACTTTCACAAATATATATTTTAGCTCTTGAAAACGATACTTTCACAAATATATTTTTAGCTCAAATGGTAATTTCACAAAACTACTTTTAGCTCAAACGGTACTTTCACAAATATATATTTTAGCTCTTGAAAACGATACTTTCACAAATATATCTTTAGCTCAAATGGTACTTTCACAAATATATTTTTAGCTCAAATGGTATTTTCACAAAAAAATTTTAGCTCTTGAAAACGGTACTTTCACAAATATATATTTTTAGCTCTTGAAAACGATACTTTCACGAATATATTTTTAGCTCAAATGGTAATTTCACAAAAATACTTTTAGCTCAAACGGTACTTTCACAAATATATATTTTAGCTCTTGAAAACGATACTTTCACAAATATATCTTTAGCTCAAATGGTAATTTCACAAAAATGCTTTTAGCTCAAACGGTACTTTCACAAATATATATTTTAGCTCTTGAAAACGATACTTTCACAAATATATCTTTAGCTCAAATGGTACTTTCACAAATATATTTTTAGCTCAAATGGTATTTTCACAAAACAAAATTTAGCTCTTGAAAACGGTACTTTCACAAATATATATTTTAGCTCTTGAAAACGATACTTTCACAAATATATTTTTAGCTCAAATGGTAATTTCACAAAAATACTTTTAGCTCAAACGGTACTTTCACAAATATATATTTTAGCTCTTGAAAACGATACTTTCACAAATACATTTTTAGCTCAAATGGTATTTTCACAAAAAAATTTTAGCTCTTGAAAACGGTGCTTTCACAAATATATTTTTAGCTCAAACGGCATTTTCACAAATATATTTTTAGCTCAAATGGTACTTTCACAAAAATATTTTTAGCTCAAACAGTACTTTCACAAATATATTTTTAGCTCAAACGGTATTCTCACAAAAAAATTTTTAGCTCTTGAAAACGATACTTTCACAAATATATTTTTAGCTCAAACAGTACTTTCACAAATATTTTTAGCTCAAACGGCATTTTCACAAAAATATTTTTAGCTCAAATGGTAATTTCACAAAAATACTTTTAGCTCAAACAGTACTTTCACAAATATATATTTTAGCTCATGAAAACGGTGCTTTCACAAATATATTTTTAGCTCAAACAGTACTTTCACAAATACATTTTTAGCTCAAATGGCATTTTTACAAAAATTTTTTTAGCTCAAATGGTAATTTCACAAAAATATTTTGAACTCTGATGGTATCTTCACTTTCAGTAAAATTTATCTTAACAAGAGTAGTTTAGCAAAAGAGGCATCTTCAATATTGTTGAGTTTAACGAATTATTTTTTTTTTGTTATGAAATGTTATCAGTAAAACCATCTCTGATGAATGCCTATACAATTACTGAATACCGAGTTCAGTTTTCTCACCCGTGTTCCGGCAGCTGCTTTGATAATGAATGGAAGTGAAGGTGGGTTTCGAGAGAAACTTGATCTGCAAACAGATCAGCCTGGAGCAACCAAAGGGTCAAGATTACTAAAGCAACCTTTGCCATGGCACATTTGATCTTTGCCATGGTATACATATCTTTCCCATGATATACATATCTTTCCCATGATAACTGTTGCATGGTATACCTTGAACAAAGTACAATGTCATCTACAGGTAAAAGAATCGTCTTTGAATCTCTGTTTAGCCACATATATGCTGAACAAAAAGAAACAAACTGTTATGACAATGTTTTTAAGATGATGCAGCTGCTACATCTAATGTCATGTGCACATGGCTTTTTAGCAATGAACCTCATAAAAATGAGTAATCAAGCATGTGTGAATAGTGACACCTTAAATGATTTAAATGATGATTACATGCAATGGCCCTTCAATTGATGATTTTGATCCTCAAAATGCTATTCAATTGTGGTGGGCAAATACCTCTGATAAGAAGATCAGACAGAGTACATATCAGCGGTAAATTGTATCAACATTATTAGTGCCACTTCATGTATATACACTATATATTGACAAAAGTCACCGGACACCTAGAAGAGAAACACAACATAGCATTTATTGACATACCTTAGTACGGCGTCAGTCCACCTTTGGCCTTAATGCATGCACTGACCCTTTGAGACATGTTTTTGACAAGGTTTTGGAAAACAGTGATAGGTATGTGCTTCCATTCAGTACATAATGCTGCCACTAACTGTTGCTTAGTAGTAGGACTTGGTTCCAAACTTCTTATGCGGCACTCTAATTCATCCCATCGGTGCTCTATTGGATTAAGATCAGGGCTCTGTGCTGGCCAGTCCACACACAATACGGAATTATCGTCAAACCACACAGTAACAGTCCTTGATTTGTGGCTAAAGTGCATTATCCTGCTGGTACCAACAAGGCTCAGTTCCATAGTATTGCCACAGATTTGGTCGGGCATAATTGTCCAGAATGTTGAGGTAGACTTGCTGGTTAACAGGTTTGTCCACGACAACCAATAGGCCGGGGCCATACTAAGAAAAACACCCTCACACGAGTACACTGCCAGCTCCAAATGTGACCGTAGGAACAGTACACTGCGGTAAATAGCGTTCCCCCGGCTACCGCCATACCCACACACGGCCATCAGACTGATGGATCGTGTATCTGGATTCATCAGTCCATAGGACCGATTTCCATTGATCTACAGTCCTCGATAAATGTTCTTTACACCATGCTGAACGACGAGTAGCATTCCGAGTGGAGATGAAAGGCTTATGAGCAGCCGCACGACCACGGTAACCCATGGAATGAAGTTCTCTGCGAATGGTACGTGTACATACAGAAGTTCCAGAATTTTTACTCACCTGTACACTGAGGTCTTGTTCAGTTCTCCGTGGATTAGCTGTAACGACTCTCCTGAGCCTTCGACGTCCTCTATCACTGATTTTCTTTGGTCTGCCGATACGTTTTGCTGCTTTGGGCACGCCATGTGTCTTCCACTTATTCAGTACATCCAAAACAGTTGGCATGGGTATGTTTGAATGCCTCTCGGTTTCTCTTATGGACAACCCACTAATATAACACCCAACAATCTTTCCTTTCTCAAAGTCAGTTCCCTCCCGCCGCGACATTTTCTTTTTTTTTTTTTTTTTTTGGTTGGAGGTTTAACGACCACTGTGAGCAACTTAATGGGCTATAAGCAGTCGCCCATCCCTAATTTAGAGTCACTGGTTCCAGGGAAGGGAGAGAGCCAGTGCCAAAAGACAAACACAGCATAATTTATTTTTGAGTGACCATTAAAGCGACCATAATTTATTTTTGAGCGACCATCCATAAAATCATTAGTTTTGGGGTTAAATTGGCCAGTGAACTACTAATAACCCCTATATTTCTTGAGATCTTATTAGGTAAGTAGTCAACATGTGAATTCGATTTTAAATCGTGCTGAATAATGATACCAAGATAGTTATGACTTTGAACCACTTCTATAGATGATCCAAGTAAATTAATATTCTGAATTAAGGAGGTGGGGGGTTGACATACTTCAAAACAATCATTGCTTTTGTTTTGTTAATATTAATAGCCAGATCATTTTTAGTCAACCAATTAGTGATAGATGTAAAATGGACTTGTAGTTGTCGCACCAATGTCTGGTTCGCGCGGAGAGACGAGCCGTTGACACCCGATTTGAAGAAGACACCCGATTGAAGAAGAGAAGTTGACACCCGATTTGAAGAAAAGAAGTTGACACCCGATTTGAAGAAGACACCAGATTGAAGAAGAGAAGTTGACACCCGATTTGAAGAAAACACCAGATTGAAGAAGAGAAGTTGACACCCGATTTGAAGAAGACACCCGATTGAAGAAGAGAAGTTGACACCCGATTTGAAGAAGACACCCGATTGAAGAAGAGAAGTTGACACCCGATTTGAAGAAGACACCCGATTGAAGAAGAGAAGTTGACACCCGATTTGAAGAAGACACCCCATTGAAGAAGAGAAGTTGACACCCGATTTGAAGAAGACACCCGATTGAAGAAGAGAAGTTGACACCCGATTTGAAGAAGAGAAGGGTGGAAGTCTGCTCTGATCTGCTGGAAGTGTTTGAAGCCAATGAAGACACTATTTTTCCGATCTGGTGACAGGGAATGAAACGTGGGCGTATCTTTACGATCCGGAAACTAAGAATCAATCCATGGAATGGAGTCACATCTCTTCACCAAGGCCTAAGAAGTTCTTTTTTTTTTTTTTTTTTTTTGATTGGAGGTTTAACGACCACCATGAGCAACTCCATGGGCTATATATAAGCAGTCGCCCGTCCCTAATTTAGGGTCACTGGTTCGAGGGAAGGGAGGGAGCCAGTGCCATAAAAGACAAACACAACATCCATGCCTCACCGGGATTCAAACCCGGGCCCCTTTCGGATGAATGATCAAAGGCCAGCGCCTTAGACCACTGCGCCACCGGGGCGGCCTGTAAAGTTTCCATCGGAACATCTACAAAACATATTTACTTAACAACACACAGCAGCTGACACGTGCTGGACCAGATGAGAAGAAAAAGGCAGCCCCGGTGGCGCAGTGGTCTAAGGCGCTGGCCTCTGATCATTCGTCCGTAAGGGGTTCGGGTTTGAATCCCGGGGAGGCATGGATGTTGTGTTTGTCTTACGGCACTGGTTCTCTCCCTTCCCTGGAACCAGTGACCCTAAATTAGGGACGGGCGACTATTTATAGCCCATTGGGTTGCTCACGGTGGTCGTTAAACCTCCAATCAAAGAAAAAATTCGTCCGAAAGGGGTCCGGGTTCGAATCCCGGTGAGCTCCGTTCTGGCTGTGTCGACATCATATTGAATGGGTAAAGGTTTCCAGATAATAATTAAAGATTCTTGAGTTAAGAGTTACTATTTACATGCAACTTGAAGTTCCACATCGCACTTGGCCTTTAGGGCTATCTCGTCAATGTTGCACTCTCTTGGAAATGCTGAGGAAGTCTTCAAAGTTTGGTCAGGTTCATAAAAAATTTAAAAGCTTTAAAAGGTTCCAGTTAAAATCATTACATACACCACCTCATACTGTCCACAGTCTCAATCTCCGGACGCGCGTTTTACCTAGGCTCTAACCTGGCGTTTTCAATGGAGACTTCACACCCTCTGTCGAAGTCTGCTATCTGAAAGTCTCGTGTCCACAGTGCGCATGTTCTTCATTTAACCCATTGCCAATGCCATCTAGTGTCAGGTCACACCAACTTTATCTTCATCTATGCCATTCTCACCCTTCCTTTTTCTCTTCCTCTCTCTCCTCTCCCTATTCAATTTGTTCTCGGTTTCGATCAGGTTCCTCCAAGCGTACGAAAGGTCGTATGGACTGTTATTATTGCAGTTAAATGGTTTGGTCTTATTTATTATTACTGCTTCTGCTACTTGTATTGTTCTCATATTATTCTGCTGGTTTAATATTGTAATTCCTTCCAAATAGGGTATACATTGATTATCCAAACAGAAGTCAATAAATGCTGTTTTATTCTCTCTTCTGCTCCAGTTCTTCATGTGTTCGGTTAATCTGATTTTAATATTTCGGACACGAGACTTTTAATATATGTGGACATGAGACTTTCAGATAGCAGACTTTGACAGAGGATGTGAAGTCTCCGTTGAAAACGCCAGGGTAGAGCCTAGGTGAAACGTGCGTCCGGTGATTGAGACTGTGGACGGTAAGAGCAGAGCCATCAAGGCACGGGCTCCAGTCGCAATCTCTGAATCATTGCGTCTCTGGTGCCATCTATTGTCATTGCTGCTCTTTTTTTCTTTTTTTCTTTCTAAGCTGTTGTTCAATTTTTATTAGGGCCTTCCATTGTTCGTTTAAGTTGCTAGGCTCATTAATGTTGCATAATCTTGATCTGTTTTTTTCAAATAACAGAGCTGTAAAAACGAAAGGCAGTTAAGAATTGCAGACGATTATTAGAGTACATGTCGATGATCAAGAACTATCCTTAAAGCCTTATTACTTAAAAATTTTTATAAAACAAACAAAAAAAGCAACTAATATTTATTCCAATGAATAACTAGCTCTTTTTTTTTCACGGAAAAAACTGTCCTTTCTTCTTTTTTACGCACGAAAGATTTAGTGCTCCAGGTGAATCCCCCCTCTAGCAGGTGAAAGTTTCGGGCGAGACAGGAATAGGCGAATCAAGAATTCTTTCTTTGCCTGAAATGGCGGAACCCATTAACTTTCGACGCACGAGGAATAGGCGAAACAAGAGTAGGCAAATCAAGAAGTTTGCTCCAGGTGAATCCCTCCCCTCTAGCAGGTGAAAGTTTTAGGCGAGACAGGAATAGGCGAATCAAGAATTCTTTTCCTCGCCTAAAATGGTGGAACCCATTAACTTTCGACATACGAAGAATAGGCGAATCAAGAAGTAACCCAGGGCAGAGAGGCTGAAAAATAAACAGCTAAAAAATTCTGCATTTAACTATAATTTATTTCATTCTAGCATTCCAGGCATCTAATTGTGCCAGATAATTTTACCGAATGAAATTTTAATTTGACTTAAATCCTTTGCAAAATGCATGGGTCGTTCGCTTTAAAATGTCCGGAACCCCCAATAATTTTTCAAATCGGCGCCTATGACACATTGGCTGCCATTATTATTATTTTTTTTTTTCTGTTGTAGGTTTAACGATCACCTAGAGCAACTCAATGGGCTATAAGCAGTCGCCCGTCCCTAATTTAGGGCCACTGGTTCCAGGGAAGGACGAGAGCCAGCGTCATGAAACAAACACAACATCCATGCCTCACCAGGATTCGAACCCGGACCCATCTCGGATGAATGATCAGATGCCATCGCTTAGACCACTGTGCCACTGGGGTGGCCCATTAGTTTCGGAAACGTTTATTAGCGTGACTAGTGGCTCCGTCGTACTTGTCACTCGCGCCACGCTGTCTCCGCCTTGGCATTAGTAAAGTAGTTTAGGCTCTGTGAATCATTTGCGAGCGGCAGTTCGCAGTACGTCACCAGCCCTCATAACCTCTTGTATTCATCTAAAAACTATGTACAAGAAACCTTCACACACACGTAACTCACTCGAAGAAAACTCCGTCAAGAACATGCGTCATCGCTGTAACTTCAGTGTGTATGTATAGGGGACGCACCCGACTGAGACAATCTGTCAGAAGATGGGAACAAGGTGTCCCGAAAGATCTCGCGTATTGTGAAGTCGTATGACTTCTATTAAAAGTTCTTAAAAATCACTACCGAGTTTTCTTCGAGTGAGTTACGTGTGTGAAGGTTTCTTGTACATAGTTTTTAGTTTTATCAGCACGTAAACTTCAGTTCATTTATTCTTGTATTCATAACGACACATTTTTTCAAAATGATTACCGTGAAGTAAATTACTCCTATTTTTCACGCTATATTCTTTGTTAATAAGTCCATTTTTCGTTTTATTATTACTACCATTATATGTTACCCCCGGGCAAAATTTTCCCCAGAGTTGCCTTAATTTCCCCCGAACCTTGTTCGCGCGTTCGGACATATTCTGCACCCCTGGTATTTGTTACAGAGAAAATGGAAGCTACTTAAATTGGCAATTAACTTTGACAGTGTCACAAATGTACCTGTGTCTCAAAGAAAGGCATTGAAAATATAGCAGGTCTCACTGAAGATAATATATAATTCTTTTAAATTTTACAACAGAAGCTGCAGAAGACTTGCAGACCATTTGTCTGCACCGTAAAAGTGTATTTTTGAAAACGTTTAAATTTCTTCAAAAAATAGGTTATCCCCTCAGAAAACGTAAGAGATCTGTGAGAAAGTCGCCACATGTGGTGACCGTATAGAAATGTAAATATCTATTAATGAAGGGATTTAAAGTGAAACCTGCTCTGAAGATATGTTCTCAATGTAGAGGCATTTTATTTAAAAGTGACAGAGTGCCGATAACTCCAATGACATTGGTTTAAGGAATAACTGATGTTGAGAAGAAAGAAACAATGGAAAAGCTCAATTCATCTTTTGCTGAGGCAGGTTGTTCTCCTTTAAAATTGCATACCCTTGATTAACATAGCAAGATATCTTATGGAAGGGAAATGCTAGAAAATTTTCAGGTAAATGTACCAAGCAAAATTTTTTTTTAATTCTAGAGGTTGAGATTCTAACAAAAGAAGCCAAAACACGTAATCATGTGGAAGAAAAAGAAGCTGATATGAACAAGCTTGTAGAGATCATGAAGGGCAAACTTAAATCCACTTCAAGGAAAAAGCAAAAACTACTAACCAGTACAGAAAACTAGCGGATAATGCTTACCTTGGCATTCCCTTCTAGCGACGGGGACATTTCACGCACGTGTTTTCCGGTCTTTGTTGAGGTTATTGTCCTAAAGTCCGTTGTATGCGATAAGAAAACCAGGATAGGAGAAGAAATTAAAAAAAAAAAAAAAAAAAAATACGGAAAAAAAAAAAAAAAAAAAAAAGTGGTCTTAACTAAACATAGATGGCGCCAGCCGGGCTTGTTAACGAAATATGTCCAGGAAAGTTTTTCCGAGGAATGGCAACAAGGAGTATCGGACTCCATTAGCGCGAAGTTAGCCACGAACATCGGTGGTAAAGTCCGCTCCTGAAGATGCCCAGAGTATGGGCGAAAATTTTGAGTATAAAGAACGGTAAAAATTGATGTTTGGAATCCTAAAGCAAAGATCCAATGAGTATACCCAGCGAAAAGTGTGAGAAGTAAAGCCAGTCATCGCATACAACGGACTTTAGGACAATAACCTCAACAAAGACCGGAAAACACGTGCGTGAAATGTCCCCGTCGCTAGAAAGGAATGCCAAGGTAAGCATTATCCGCTAGTTTTCTGTACAAGTTACTTTGAAATATCGCACGTAAAAGAGAATAGTACAATAATTAGAGCTATATAATAGTCAGAATTAGAACTACTAAGTGGAACTACTAACCATTCCTGCTTCACTGACATGGACACAGAAAAAGATACAAGAACTATTTGTTGTGTCTGACTATGCTGTTTGCAGAGACCTGTTAAGGAAAAAGATTTTTTAGCTGAGCCAGATCCTAGAAGTTTCTCACTAAATCACTGATTTAGTGAGAAACTTTTATGGGAAGTGCCCAAGAGTCTACAGTTATGCGTGGAATGAAAGATGTAATTGAGCATAGGGCAAAAAAATTAAAAGGAAAAATGATTGATTTGGGGGTAACCTTCATGAATCATATTCAAGTTTTAAGTGTGAATACCCTGATCTTAAGGTGAGTTTCTCACCTTAAGATCAGGGTATTCACACTTGATCAAGTTTTGCCCTTTGCAACCAAACTGAGTATGCATGTACACACAATTCATCAAAATGTCATACTACTTCTTCATGATGCACAAATTTAAGGCAGCTATAAGGATATTGTGAAGTATTTAGTGTGTGAAGAAGCAAAGACAGAATGCCTGCTCAGACACTGCAGTGAATGCTCCCGAAGCCACATCTACACTGGCGGAAAGTGATAAAAGAACACTAACAAGAAATTGGCGGACGATCACAAAATTTACACATATTAATGGGGTAGAGTTTATGTAGGTGTGATGTCAATTTCGGGACCAACCGGACGTGCATACGCCACAGCACGGCATAATATGCAAATTATCGTCGGTGGTATTTAAGGAGTACGGCGAAGTGAATGGAATCAGTCGTCGGCGTACGAACACGTGCGAAGACCCTGAAGAAGCTGCAATGCCTGGACATGGAAGACGTGTACGATTTCAGCAGTTCTCGGACTTTGAGCGAGGTCGTCTAGTCGGACTCCGCGAGGCCGGGTGGTCGTATCGTCGTATTGGACGGGAAGTATCGGTGGTGGTACGATGGTGGCGTAGATGGTCCGAGGAACATTCCCACACGAGAAGACGTGGAACCGGGAGTCACGGACGGACTGATGAGCGGACCGATTGACGCATAAGAAGAGCGGCGTTGTCGAGCAGAACATCCACTGCGACGCAAATCCGAGCTGCCGTTGCACCTGAGGTGACTGTGCGAACAATCCGCAACCGTCTACTGGATGCAGGACTACGTGCACATGTGCCTCTGACTCCAGCCCACCGTCAGGAACGGTTGCAGTGGTGTCGCCAACGTCTGCACTGTAGAAGGCAATGGCGATCCGTCATGTTCAGCGATAAAAGCAGATCTGCTTGGGAGCCTCCGATGGCCGTATGCGTGTTCGCAGACGCACAGGGGAGCGTCTCCACCCTTCTTACTTCCACCAGCGACACACAGGGCCTACACCTGGTCTCCTGGTGTGGGGAGCGATCAGCTATCACTCCCGTACACAACTAGTGTTTGTACCGGGTACGTTAAACAGCACCTCCTACATCAACAACATCATTCAGCCCTTAGTTGTGCCATTTGTAAGGTCGGTCCATCGTGGTGATTTCCAGCAAAATAACGCATGCCCACACACGGCACGTGCAATGCAACATGCACTTCAGGGTGTGAGACAACTTCCATGGCCTGCACGTTCACTGGATTTGTCCCTCATTGAGCACATGTGGGATTTTATGGGACAACAACTTATCTGGTCTCCACGACCATCCCCGATTTACGCGTCCAGGTTGAGGATGCTTGGAACTCAATACCCCAAACTTACATCCAACATCTGTACGACAGACTCCATGCCAGAATTGCACAGTGTGATGCAGTTCATGGCGGTTCAACCTCGTACTAACCATGTTACATGGAAATGTTATTCTTCAGTTTACCAGCAAATACAGCTGTATTTTGCCATAATGTTTTGATCACGTTATCCTCTGTATTCCGTTATTATGCTGTATAAATTTCGTTGGTATCAGAAGTCTCCTTCTTGGTGTTCTTTTTTCACTTTCCGCCAGTGTAGTTAGAACACACATTTGAAGATTGTGATGAAAGTGAAATTAAATTGAAAGTGAAAATTTTTCTCAATAGGTGTCAACTGACAGGACAGGACACATCATCAAGTGGTGATGATATTTTACAGGTCATAAAAAGGTCATCAACACTTGATGATGTAGGCAACAAGATAGAAAAACTGACTCTTTCATAGTCAAGTCACAATCTTCATTATAAAAAGTCTCACAGGAAATATACCATCAGATACAGCAACAATTTTTGACTGACTTTGGTGAGAACTACTCTTTTACAATCCAGGAAGAAGCCCTGGGGTACCATTGGACTTCTGAGTCTTGTACTATTCATCTTCTCATAGTACTGTAATGACTCTTTTACAATCCAGGAAGAGGCCCAGGGGTACCACTGCACTTCTGAGTCTTGTACTATTCATCTCCTCATAGTACCGTAATAACTCTTTTACAATCGAGGAAGAGGCCCTGGGGTACCACTGGACTTCTGAGTCTTGTACTATTCATCTCCTCATAGTACCGTAATAACTCTTTTACAATCGAGGAAGAGGCCCTGGGGTACCACTGGACTTCTGAGTCTTGTACTATTCATCTCCTCATAGTACTGTAATGACTCTTTTACAATCCAGGAAGAAGCCCTGGGGTACCACTGGACTTCTGAGTCTTGTACTATTCATCTCCTCATAGTACCGTAATGACTCTTTTACAATCCAGGAAGAGGCCCAGGGGTACCACTGGACTTCTGAGTCTTGTACTATTCATCTCCTCATAGTACCGTAATGACTCTTTTACAATCCAGGAAGAGGCCCTGGGGTACCACTGCACTTCTGAGTCTTGTACTATTCATCTCCTCATAGTACTGTAATGGCTCTTTTACAATCCAGGAAGAAGCCCTGGGGTACCACTGCACTTCTGAGTCTTGTACTATTCATCTCCTCATAGTACTGTAATGGCGTACTGTAATAACTCTTTTACAATCCAGGAAGAGGCCCTGGGGTACCACTGGACTTCTGAGTCTTGTACTATTCATCTCCTCATAGTACCGTAATGACTCGTTTACAATCCAGGAAGAGGCCCAGGGGTACCACTGCACTTCTGAGTCTTGTACTATTCATCTCCTCATAGTACCGTAATGACTCTTTTACAATCCAGGAAGAGGCCCAGGGGTACCACTGGACTTCTGAGTCTTGTACTATTCATCTCCTCATAGTACCGTAATGACTCTTTTACAATCCAGGAAGAGGCCCTGGGGTACCACTGCACTTCTGAGTCTTGTACTATTAATCTCCTCATAGTACTGTAATGACTCTTTTACAATCCAGGAAGAAGCCCTGGGGTACCACTGGACTTCTGAGTCTTCTACAATTCATCTTTTCATAGTACCATAATTTCAGGTAAATAAGCTGCACTGGCGTATACGCCACAGCGATAAAAAAAAAAAAGGACAATGAAAAAAAATCACCAGAAACGCCGCACCTTTGCAGTAAGGTGGGGATTTCCACCGCAGAATCTTTAAAACATTACGTAGATAAAAATATAGTACCTGATCTTTCAAATAATAAATAAAAATATCAGTTAAACAAGATTCAATCTTAAGTATAACACTCACTGTACTACTTATTTTATAAAAATGTACTCAAATAATTCATAAGGCGCTTAAACCAATTATAAAACATTCATACCACAAGAATTTAAAAAATACATGCACAACATTCTGAAAATATATGGTACACATTTTTTCAATCAAATCCATCAAAATCGGAAACTTCACTGTCCGAATTAAGAAGTTTTAGAAGCTCATCATCTAAAAACTTCGGGGTCATCCGCATCACTTTCGCTGTCTTCTGGCATTTCATCGCAGTTTTTTGAAATAATGTTTGCCTCAGTGAAGCCCGAAGTAATCGTCGAAGTGCTGATGTTTTCCCAGGATTCGGAAAAACATATTTATCTCCCATTAGCTTAAAACTAGAGGTATGACTTCTACGTTGCGTCATTTTACTTTCCGTGATAACGTAGAACTACTCAAATTCAAGAAGAGGCGATTTGGCGAACTGAATGCAACGAACGCACACGTCACTGACAAATTTTGCACGTGCTGTCTTTGCGTTAGCCTCGGAGCATGAAACGAGCTATTCCCAGCGAAGTTTCCCCCACCTCGGATTTTTTCCGAGTTTTATCGGAGTCGCCTCTCTCTTACCTGTCCGACCCAAGGAGGTTCAATCCTATAACCTGTTATTGTCATGTCTTGTTTTAAGAGGGGGTGGGTGGAATTTATTGCACGTGGCAGTAAACATCATTAATTCTATTCCCTCTCTATTGAGACATGCATCTTCTTGCGGGGAAACAGAATGCAGGGATCATAGCATACTTCTGGAAAATTTTAGGTAGGAATTTTAGGAATTTTTAGAAAAATTTTAGGAAAATTTTAGGAGTGTATTTCAATAAAAACTAGATGTATATTTGTATACATCTAGTAAAACAACTTTGTATACATTGTAAAGAGTTTGCTTCACACCCTTCAACCATATATACTGATAGACTGCGCATGACATCAAAATTTCTGGCTCCAACATAAAATCACATGACAACAGTCAAAAAGATGGGTTACACCTGCTGTGCTTATGGTTGCTCTGAGCGATATAGTAAAGAAAGTTCTATGATTTTTCATGGGTAAGAAACGAATTAAATACCTAAGTCAATAAAGTTCAATTACTTAACCAGAAACTTGCAGCTATTGATATAAAAATATAGTAACTTAAGAAAAAAATGGAATGCATGTTCCAAATTCTTCGCAAATGTTCATCACATTATAAATCACAAAATGTAAACAACCCGATCATGCATGTATATAGCTCATAAGTAAACTTACCTGAACAGTTTTCATTATATATGAGGCGCATTTACATAATACACCGAAAACACTGAAGTTCTGCAGCGTAAATTAGTAATCATAACAGCATTTTTACACGAAATTTGGAGTCTGATGATGACGTGCCCAATGTTTGAGCCATGGCGGCTTTGATGCAGCTATTGCCAATGTGCAGTCCATTAGTATATATGGTCGAAGTTAACACCCAAATTTTTTGCATAACGTCTAATGTATAAAGTTTAAGTATGATTTACTTCTAATGTTCAGTTCTTATCTTTTCACGTGTTATTATCATATTCAAGTATATTTACCACATTCAAGTTTCACTTTGAACATTAATATGCTGTTGAACCAGAAGCAATTCACGATTTTCACAATAAAGTTTTCAGGTTTCACATTAAATTATAATATCCTAAAAAGGTAATTGAAAACCAAGAACTATGTACAATTGTTCACTGAATTACTTTTTTCATATTATTGTTTTAACCTTTTCCTGATTAGCCTATCTTTTTCTGCTTCTACCACAACTAATTTACTTTCAGTTTTCTTTATTTCAGCTGAACCTTGTATGATCAAGTTAGAGGCAACTGCTATTTCAACAGTATTTTGTTTTTCTACAGCTTTTCTCATTCTTTCTGTTCCCTCTTGAATTATTGCTAGGGAGGCTTCTTTATCGTTTTTAAGTCTATTTATTTCTGCATCATTTTCTTTTATTTTGTCATCAAACTCAGCTTTTCTTTTTTTCTCTAGCTGCTTTTCCTTATTTTCCCTCTCTTTCTGCTTCCTTTCTTTTACCTTTTTTGATTCTTCTTCCTTCAGCTTATCAACATACTCTTTATAAAATTTATGTGAATCACAAACACTATTTAACAAATTTCTTGTTATGGGAACTTTACTTACACATCCATAGTGTTTAATGGCCCCTTTAACTATTCTTAATGATGTTATAGTTGAGTCTTTTAAGTTAGCCTTGTCCTTCCTTAACAGAGCAGTGTTAACCGAAAATCCCCTTTCTGCATCAGCATTACCATGAGGTAAAACTAAAATTGACTTTATGAGTTTAGCAAGATTTGAGTATTTTTCTTTTCCGCTAGAGTCTTTAATACTAAATATATTACACCAGTAATGATCAATCCGCACTGGAATATGCCCTTCCTCTGAAAATTTCACTAGTTCATCTAGAGTTGGCTTATCGCAATTTAAAAGTTTCCACTCTTCTCTTACTCTATCAATTTGTTCCTCAGAAAGATGCAAAACACTTGAAATTCTGGTTATTTCCAAAAGTCCTTCAGTGACTGAAAGTTGAGTTGACTCTTTCTTTGGTTCTTTTACCTTTAAAACTTCTATGTCTCTTAGCTTTTGATTGCAGAATGGCAAATTTGACTTTAAATATTTTGTGGTTGCAATTAGTGATGATCTTACATCTAAGAGAAATAATTTCTGCCTGGTCTCCTGAACATTCCTGAGGAGATTTTTTGTCTTCATACCAACTTCTAACTCCCCTAGTTTTTTCCATGAATTTTTGTTTTCAAAATCTACATTCTTTAGGTCTTCTCCAAATTTCCCTGCAATAACATCATCTTGGATAAACTGAGCCATAACATTCTTCATTAAAGTATTTAAATCAGAATATAACTGGTGTATTTTTGGTTCTTCACTCTGATAACATAATGAAAACTTTTCAAAATTTTGGTGTGAAAATGAAATTAATGCTAAATAGCAAGGAGTAAGCTCATTTTTCAGGAAACAGTGAATTCTTTTATACCTTGCCGACGAATTGCGCAGTTGTTTTTCAAATATTTTTTGAGATGGCAAGAAGTTTAAAAAATATTCTGTAATATTTAGCCATTGATCCAAGAGCCTCTGGGCTACAGAACCAACGGTTAACCATCTGTTGCTGACATGACGCAAAAGAAATTTGGCAGTGACCAATGTTATATCCTCGACAGATTTATAATCCTCTCGTCTTGCAGCACTACTCTTTAAAAAGTAATGCATATCAGTAGCAAATTCGTCAAAATCTATATTTAAGCTTGTCAAAAAAATTTTAAATGCATTACTAACAACATGCAGGTTGCAAAAACCTAGTTCCAAAGATTTCTGGCCTGTTTCTTGTTTTACAACTTCATTGAATTTGCGTAAAAAGCACTTATTTACATTTGGGCTGTCCATGGATACACAAATAATTCTTTTGCATTTTTGAACTTCACTTTTAGTTGGTTAAGTTCGATGAACACTTACCGCACGTGGGGCTTGGCTTTCAATTCCTATTTCCGTTATGTGGATGCCGCACGGGGTTTTTCATTTGGCCACGGGTCCGCTTCTTTTTTTTCCCATTGGAATTTATTTTGTCTCATCACCAAATGAGTTTTCCTTTGCTGCATCCTCATTTACTTCAATATTTATTCATACCCGAGTACTTTCAGTAAAATTCCTTTACCGTCTTCGAGGGGACGTTTTGCTCCGACTAGCACGGACCGTGTCAGCTGGGCATTTCGGTGGTTCTCGCGGGCTGCTTCTGTCATCGGCTATCGCTTCTTCTTGGGCGTTGTGGCGCCATCTCTTGTTGGTCAGTGATCTCACTTTTCGAACTTTTTCATTTTTTTTTGCTCAATTTTAATTAAATTTTTCCAGCTGTTTCTCAAATTATTAGGGTCATTGTGGTTGCAAACTTTTGTCCTATTTTTTTCAATCATTACCGACTCTGCTATTCTGAGGTGTTTTTCGGATTTACAGCTTTTGATGATTTTTATATTTTCGAATTTAGGATATTTTTGGTTATCCAGACAGTATTGGATAAGTGCTGTTTTTTCTTCTTTTTTCTGCCAGTTTTTTACGTGTTGTTTTAATCTGTGTTTAAGCTTATTTTTGGTACTTCCTATATAAGCCATTGGAGGATTTTCAGTAATAGGAATTGAGTAAATACCTGCTTTTTCTAACATTTTTATTTTTTCATTTTTTATTACTATATTTTTGATGGTATTTACTTTTCCTCCAATTTGAATGTTATGTTTTTTACAAATGTTATTAATTTCATTGGTAGTACCTTTTACGTAAGGAAAACCATTTAAATATTTGACATCTTTTTTATTTACTACAGCATTATTTTTATTTTCTTTATTACTTCAGTGTCCCATTTTTTTATTAAATGATTAGGATAACCAAAGCTGCCTGCAATTTTTTTTATGAATTTGATTTCTTCATTGATGAACTGACTATTTTCAGAATGCGTATATGCTCTTTTAATTAAGGTTTTTATACTATTGCATTTTTGAGGATAAGGATGTGCTGAATTGTACGGGATTAGGACCGGAACGAATGAACTTTTCCGATAAACCCTGTATAATAACTTATCTGTGGATTTGATAACCTGTACATCCAAAAAGGCTAATGCATTATTTTTTTCTATTTCAACAGTGAGTTCTATAGTTGGATATAAAGCGCTGTAACATTTTGTTAATTTTTTTAATTCTTCTTCGTTCAGTTTTGATAGAATGAAAATATCATCCACGTATCGACAGTACACTTCTGGTTTTTCTTCCATACGATGCAGGACATTTTCTTCAATTTCGTTCATCACAACCTCAGCATATAGAGTTGATAATGGTGAGCCCATTGGGCCTCCTGAATTTTGCTTGAATATTTTGTTCTTGTATGTAAAAATATTATTTTCATATAAATATACTAAAACTTTTTTGAATTCATGAATTTGTGTGTTATTTAAAATTTTAAGATTTTGCAACTTCTTAATGATAATTTCAATAGCATCTGGAACAGGAGTGCTTGGATATAATGCTTTAACGTCCATGCTTGCCATATTTAAGTCCTTTAGGTCAGTTTTTACATTTTTGATTTTCTCTATAAATTCATATGTGTTCTTGATGGTGAACTTGTTGTTCATGAAAAAGGGTGCTAGGAATTTATAAATGTTTTTCTCTAAAGTTATCAATGGTGAGTTTTTTTTTGAAACTATCAGTCTCAATGGAGCATCATCTTTGTGCGTTTTTATCTTTGCAACGATACGTGGTATGCCTGCTCCCATTGGTGGAAAAGAGCGCTTGATTTCATCGGGTAAGGTGCTATGATTTCTTATATCCGCTAAGAATTTAATTTGATTATCAGTTGGGTCTTTCATAATTTCGGTACAATTTAATCCATTGATTGCAGCTGTCATTTTTTGTTCAAATTCATCAGTGTTGAGAATAATGATTTGGCCAGATTTATCTGCTTCACAGAATTTGATATCTGGGTCATTTTTCAATTCCAATAGTTGTTTTTTTTCATATTTTAATTTTTTCTCTATATAGAAGTTTTTGTTGTTTTTGGCATTATATTCTTTTAGAATAACTCTATATAATTTGTTCTCTACTTCAGTTTTATTCTCTGCGCCTGGTATATTTTTGAGAATATCTTCGAGGCAAGGGATGATTTCTTCAGTTTTAGGGAGGCCTTGTGGAAAGGCAAATTTTTTCCCTTTTTGTAAAATTGCTTTTTGTGTAAAGCTTAAATTCTTATCAGACCGATTTTCATATACATTATATTCATTTATGGGTTCCTTATTTAATTTTTGTTCATCAAATAGTGCATTTAATTTTTTATCAACCATAACGCTATTGGAGTTGGCTTCTTTGTTAGCAATTTCGTTAATTTCGATGAACGTAGTATCCAAAATGCGATCTTTCCAAGTGCCATCAAATTGTGCAAAAATTATATAGAGAAGTAGAGAAGAGAAATGAAGTAGAGAACAAATTATATAGAGTTATTCTAAAAGAATATAATGCCAAAAACAACAAAAACTTCTATATAGAGAAAAAATTAAAATATGAAAAAACAACTATTGGAATTGAAAAATGACCCAGATATCAAATTCTGTGAAGCAGATAAATCTGGCCAAATCATTATTCTCAACACTGATGAATTTGAACAAAAAATGACAGCTGCAATCAATGGATTAAATTGTACCGAAATTATGAAAGACCCAACTGATAATCAAATTAAATTCTTAGCGGATATAAGAAATCATAGCACCTTACCCGATGAAATCAAGCGCTCTTTCCACCAATGGGAGCAGGCATACCACAATAATGTTGCAAAGATAAAAACGCACAAAGATGATGCTCCATTGAGACTGATAGTTTCAAAAAAAAACTCACCATTGATAACTTTAGAGAAAACATTTATAAATTCCTAGCACCCTTTTTCATGAACAACAAGTTCACCATCAAGAACACATATGAATTTATAGAGAAAATCAAAAATGTAAAAACTGACCTAAAGGACTTAAACATGGCAAGCATGGACGTTAAAGCATTATATCCAAGCACGCCTGTTCCAGATGCTATTGAAATTATCATTAAGAAGTTGCAAAATCTTAAAATTTTAAATAACACACAAATTCATGAATTCAAATAAGTTTTAGTATATTTATATGAAAATAATATTTTTACATACAAGAACAAAATATTCAAGCAAAATTCAGGAGGCCCAATGGGCTCACCATTATCAACTCTATATGCTGAGGTTGTGATGAACGAAATTGAAGAAAATGTCCTGCATCGTATGGAAGAAAAACCAGAAGTGTACTGTCGATACGTGGATGATATTTTCATTCTATCAAAACTGAACGAAGAAGAATTAAAAAAATTAACAAAATGTTACAGCGCTTTATATCCAACTATAGAACTCACTGTTGAAATAGAAAAAAATAATGCATTAGCCTTTTTGGATGTACAGGTTATCAAATCCACAGATAAGTTATTATACAGGGTTTATCGGAAAAGTTCATTCGTTCCGGTCCTAATCCCGTACAATTCAGCACATCCTTATCCTCAAAAATGCAATAGTATAAAAACCTTAATTAAAAGAGCATATACGCATTCTGAAAATAGTCAGTTCATCAATGAAGAAATCAAATTCATAAAAAAATTGCAGGCAGCTTTGGTTATCCTAACCATTTAATAAAAAAATGGGACACTGAAGTAATAAAGAAAATAAAAAATAATGCTGTAGTAAATAAAAAAGATGTCAAATATTTAAATGGTTTTCCTTACGTAAAAGGTACTACCAATGAAATTAATAACATTTGTAAAAAACATAACATTCAAATTGGAGGAAAAGTAAATACCATCAAAAATATAGTAATAAAAAATGAAAAAATAAAAATGTTAGAAAAAGCAGGTATTTACTCAATTCCTATTACTGAAAAATCCTCCAATGGCTTATATAGGAAGTACCAAAAATAAGCTTAAACACAGATTAAAACAACACGTAAAAAACTGGCAGAAAAAAGAAGAAAACAGCACTTATCCAATACTGTCTGGATAACCAAAAATATCCTAAATTCGAAAATATAAAAATCATCAAAAGCTGTAAATCCGAAAAACACCTCAGAATAGCAGAGTCGGTAATGATTGAAAAAATAGGACAAAAGTTTGCAACCACAATGACCCTAATAATTTGAGAAACAGCTGGAAAAATTTAATTAAAATTGAGCAAAAAAATGAAAAAGTTCGAAAAGTGAGATCACTGACCAACAAGAGATGGCGCCACAACGCCCAAGAAGAAGCGATAGCCGATGACAGAAGCAGCCCGCGAGAACCACCGAAATGCCCAGCTGACACGGTCCGTGCTAGTCGGAAAGAAAACGTCCCCTCGAAGACCGTAAAGGAATTTTACTGAAAGTACTCGGGTATGAATAAATATTGAAGTAAATGAGGATGCAGCAAAGGAAAAACTCATTTGGTGATGAGACAAAATAAATTCCAATGGGAAAAAAAGAAGCGGACCCGTGGCCAAATGAAAACCCCGTGCGGCATCCACATAACGGAAATAGGAATTGAAAGCCAAGCCCCACGTGCGGTAAGTGTTCATCGAACTTAACCAACTAAAAGTGAAGTTCAAAAATGCAAATGCATTAATGCACGTTAAATAATATAACCTCCAATATCGGAAGTAAATTGAAACAAATAATTCTGTTCAACGAAATATTGAAGGATGATAACACATCAAGAATTTCTTTTAGCAAAATATCTGCTGTTGCATGACCCAGAAAAACGCTTGTTAGGTATCGGCAAGAAACTGAATTTATTTCTGAAGACCAGTACCTGAGATACACATCCAACTGCCGTTTCACTTGTGTATTTGTAATTTCATCAAATGCTATAGTAACCTTTCCTGGGCTACTAGATGCAATGTCTTTCTTCAAATCCTCTTCAAAATATTTTGACAATCCATGTGATATCACATAAGCAACTTTTTTTTCTTTAAGTTGCATTTTGGCTGCAATAGCAGAATCAGGAAACATTTCTTTGAAAAGTTCAACTGTTTCAGTGCATGAAACAAAAGACATATTGTCCTTAGCAACTTTCATGGCCCATAATGCTTCGGCTTTAGCCAACTGTAAATCATGACTCAGTACTTCACTAATATTTGTTTTGGGCTGAAGATCCCGTCCTCCAAAGGCTTTCAGGATGGACTTATTTTGAAATTTACTTTGAAATTTCTGCAAATGTTTTTTTCCTTTATGATGCGCTTTTACTTGTGAAAAACCACTATTAGAAATGTTGAAAATTTCTGAACACAATATACACTTAGCAGAAAATATTGTTTCAGTTGCAGAACACCATTCTTTCAACTTCACTCTGTCCAATTCTTTGGCGAGCCACGCATCTTGAAATTTCGTTTTGGATTTAAGCATCTTAAACACTTGTATTACTAACCAGAAAATGAAAGGGAAGTACAAAAACACGTTCCAATATTGCAAAACCAGACAACTTCCCGAAATTTGGCTGCGAGGATGTCAGAAGATATGAAAAAAAAAAAAAAAAAAAGCAGGTCACCACTAGAGAACTGAACCTGCACACAGCACAGAGAACACCATAAAAGACGTAAAACCAGAAACTATCATACGCATCTCACGCAAGTTCAGTCAAAGCGAGTCGGAGCCGAGATATATTGCGCATCGAAGGTCGCTGTCGCCGACGCATGATCGAAGGTCAATGATCACGTGCTCTACTGCCTGCCAAGATAATACTCAGCTACCATCCCATCGTCATTACCGGAGGTTACGGAAGGAGACCACATGTTTCCTCTTTGCTTCCACCCACCTGCGGTTTACAATAACAAAACATCAGCAGAAAGAGGAGGTTCCACAAGGCATGTATAAAAATAAAGTATGATCTTCTGCGTGCCACGGAGTTCGTCTGCAAAGCGCAAACCAGGGGTGAAAATGACCCCTCCCCTTTTCCCTTAGATCTCTTGTTACTCTTGAAAACTGTCCGAAGGCACAAAAGTAGAGCGCCCGCCCCGAAGCAAGTGCATCTCGATGGCGTCATTTTCCCTCCCTTCAGCAGCACAGCATATAGGCTGTGTTTCTACAATAACAGGTCTTTTTACCTTACCGTAATGGTAAATTTATTGGCGTTAATAACGGTTGTGTTTTTAATAAAAATAAGCTTACGAAAATTTTAGGATGAATAGCAAATTTTAGGTCTAATTTTAGGAATTTAAGGAGGGTCACAAAATATTAGGAATTTTAGGAATTTTAGGAGGAATGCGATCCCTGCAGAATGTAACAGGCCCAAAATTTGTTTGTTACATAATTTCACTCTGCCAAAAAAAAAAAAAAAGAAAAAAAGAATGCATATGCCACCATGGTGTATAAGCCACGCAGGCCGAAAATTTAATTTTGAACTCCTATATGCTGCGGCTTATCTACCCGAAATAACAGTATATAATAATCTCATTATAAGTTATTGTTAGACACAACCATAAACATTTTTTTTTTTTTTTAATTAGAGGTTTAACGACCACCGTGAGCAACTCAATGGGCTATAAGCAGTCGCCCGTCCCTAATTTAGGGTCACTGGTTCCACGGAAGGGAGAGAACCAGTGCCGTAAGACAAACACAACATCCATGCCTCACCGGGATTCGAACCCGGACCCCGTTTGGACGAATGATCAGAGGCCATGGCTTAGACCACTGCGCCACCGGGGCGCCCCATAAACATTACGTGGTTACTATATTTTCATTAGAACAATAGGTTATTGTCATAAAAATTACCATTTCACACGTTGCATGCGAGAACTAATTGAAAGAGCGAGGGAATATGAACTTCCATTGTGCATGGCTTTTATCGATTATGAAAAAGCCTTTGATTCGGTGAAACCATCAGCAGTTACAATGGCTCTGAAATCCTGCGGTATTGAAGATGCATACATTAATATTATTAATAACATCTATGAAAATGCAAGTGCAAAGATTCGGCTGTTTGAAAATACAACACACATAAAAATTGGAAAGGGAGTGAGACAAGGTGACACCATATCTCCGAAGCTCTTTAATGCCACATTGGAAAATGTCTTTCAATCACTGTACTGGGAAAACAAAGGGATAAAGATTAATGGAGATTATCTAACCCACCTTCGTTTTGCTGATGACATAGTCATTTTTGCAACTACCCCATCAGAGCTACAGAGTATGATCCAGGAACTTGCTGAGAAGAGTAAAGAAGTGGGATTAAAAATGAACTTTCAGAAGACAAAAGTGATGTACAATGCTTTTACAAGAAAGGAAGATTTATCGATTGATGGAGAAAAGCTGGAGATAACAGACACGTACGTTTATCTTGGACAGCAGATATCAAGTGAGGGTCACATTGATGAAGAAATTAATCGGCGTACAAAACTTGCCTGGAGAGCTTTTGGAAGAAACAGCATAATTTTCAAGAGCAATATGCCATTATGTCTTAAAAGAAAAGTGTTTGATCAATGCATCCTTCCAGTGCTTACGTATGGTGCAGAGACGTGGACCTTAGCTAAAAGAGACATACAAAGGCTGCAGACAACTCAAAGTAGCATGGAGAGGTGCATGCTTGGTGTAACCAGGAGAGATAAGAAGAGGAACTCGTGGATCCGAAAAATGGCAAGACATCATGATCAGAGTTAAATCCCTGAAATGGCAATGGGCTGGACATACTGCCAGAAGAACAGACCATCGATGAACAGCCGAAATTTTAGATTGGATTCCAAGGGACAGGAAAAGACCCAGAAGAAGACCACATGGAAGATGGGTGGATGAAATTCGAAAGTATGCGGGAGTGACATGGAGGAGACTGGCACAAGACAGACCGTTGTGGAGGAAACTTGGGGAGACCTTCGTCCAGCAGTGGATTGATAATGGTTGACGATGATGATGATGATGCGATAATATAATTCGGTGCTGGATGCCTTGCTACAAATGCGGAATATAATACTTTAATCAATTACAGTAGCCAAATATAAAGCATTAAAAGTCAAGTAAACTCACCACTACGCTGTCTTAGGTTGCTATTTTTTATTCGCTGCACAGTACTTGCATTCATGCCATTGGTCCATTTATTCGGAATTCACTGTCATTTTCCCAAAATGGCTGACTGTTGGTACCATTCAATCTGGTGTGTATACGGTATCCTTTGATGTTCTTGACAAGCTATTTTTGAAACTTGATAAATTTGATTTCAATTCTTCACAACCAAAGGCTCAAACAATTCGTTGAAAGCGAAAATTAGACAATTTACTTAAAATCAATGATTTAAATTTACAAAACAAAGTCAACCTTGTAAAATCATGGACAGAAATATAAAGCAAAGGAACCTTTAAAAGCCAATAAAAGAGGTTTTTAAGATTTTATTGGCTTTTAAAGAACCAGGTTGCAGTTTTGGTATCACCATTTACGCGTAGATCCCTATTACTGACTGAAAGTTTGTAGATACACGCCTACAGTCCTTGTTGTTGCAATGATGATTCTCCATGCTTTATACCGTTGCAATGGACAGGATTATTTTACCTGGTGAGGACTCATTAGTCATGCACGTATATATTCAGTTTTTATTGTGACATGCTTTTTTCCTTTTGCACTCATTCGATTAAGACTGTATTTCTGTTTGTACCAATTCAATATTATTATTGATTATGAGACTTCGATTCATGCCTGTGTACACTCACCTCATTATGTCATTGATATGTGCTTTTGTGTATATGCTATCGTTAAAGTATGAAATCAGTTATTTCATAGAATACCTAGTTATTTCATAAAATAACTGATCAAGTCAGTTAAAGCGTAAAACTCACTTGTATTCTATGGTTTAACTAGTTATTGCATAGAATAACGATCTACACCCCGTTAAAGTGTAAAATAACCGAGTAAATAAATCCCAAATTCAAAAGGCTGTAAAATGAGAACCACTGGTCAGAAATAGCACGTCATTTTCAACCCACTATAAAGTGTTATATAATAATAAAGATATTAACTTTTATGTTTCGTTTTTGTTCGAAATGTAATGAGCCTGTCGACATGTCATGTTTAGAAGACTATGTTTTGGAAGACAAAGTTTTACAGAAGATCTGCAAATTGTGTTGTAATGAACTCAATGTTCAGAGGGAAAGAGAAAACTCTAAAGAATGTTTGGAAATTCAAACTAAGAAGATGAAATTAATGTCAGATAAATCTCATTCTGAAGCCTCTGTGGGGCTTACAAGTCCGTATGCCAGTACCTGAAGTTGACAGAGGAAGGGGTGATGCCAGATCTATTTTAGCTGTTATCATGAAAATAACCGAAGAAGGATTTTTTCCAATTGGGAACAAGAAACGGCCACATAAAACAGCTATATTCTCGATCCCAGTTCAGCCTCTGTGAACAAAAACTAATTCAGATCGAAGAAGTGCAGGATATAGAGAAATCGCTACCGGTCGGGAATTTTTAAAATGTTCATGTAAAACGCAGTGTGTCAACAAAAAATGCATTTTTTTAGAAATAATGTTCTATGCAATTCCAAATGCCATTTTAGTAATCCCTGTTGTAACAAATGATTTTATTGTGTCTTTATATAAATAACATTTTGTATATTGAACAATATTCTAGAGGATAATGCTTACCTTGGCATTCCTTGCTAGCGATGAGAACATTTCTCACACGTGTTTTCCGGTCTTTGTTGATGTTATTGTCCTAAAGTCTGTTGTATGAGATGAATAGCTTTATCATACAATAGACTTTAGGACAATAACATCAACAAAGACCGGAAAACACGTGTGAGAAATGTTCTCATCGCTAGCAAGGAATGCCAAGGTAAGCATTATCCTCTAGAATATTGTACAAGTTAATTTGAAATAGCACACGTAAAAGAGAATAGTAGAATGATTAGAGCTATCTAATAGTCAGAATTTTTTTTTTTTTTTTTTTGATTGGCGGTTTGACGACCACCGTGAGCAACTCAATGGGCTATAAGCAGTCGCCCGTCCCTAATTTAGGGTCACTGGTTCCAGGGAAGGGAGAGAGCCAGTGCCGTAAGACAAACACAACATCCATGCCTCACCGGGATTCGAACCCGGACCCCTTTCGGACGAATGATCAAAGGCCATCGCTTAGACCACTGCGCCACCGGGGCGGCTAGTCAGAATTAGAACTACTAATAAGGAATTGAACATTTTGTATGCTGTATAATTCAGTCAAATTGTTTATTTTACACTTTAACTGTCTATCATTAGTTAATTTATAGAATACCTAGTTATTTCATAGAATAACTAGTTAAAGTGTGGAATTATTCATTTATTACACGCTTTAACTAACTTGATCAGTTATTTCATGAAATAACTAGGTATTCTATGAAATAACTGAATTATACACTTTAACAGTAACATATATAATTCGTGCGTCTGGTCCTACCACTGGTCTTTTTACCTGAGGAAGGAGTGCTGGGTACACCGAAAGATCTTGTATTTTATCTGTTTTAAGCAATTAAACGTTTTAATCTGGTTGTAAATGCATTTATGGCACCTCTATTCATAGTGATCGTGGAATAACTTTTTTACGGGTCTTATAGAGGTTATTTTTCAGGAAAGTTGGTTGTCAAATTTTCGAACTAAAGCCTAGTTCGTCATCAGGACTATGTCACTGGAGTAGTTGCTGCCACTCAATTGGAAGAGTCCATCCGCAATTATCGTTAATTGTGGTACTTCTTCTTCTTGCTATTTCGATCCCTTCTTCTAGTTTTCTCTTTACTAAGTTTGACTGGTGGGCGATTATTTTCACTGAGTTCCAATTTATGGAGTGTCCACTTGCTTGTATGCGTCTGTCTAGCCCTGTTTTGTTACTAATGTTCCTAATAGCTGCTTGATGTTCTTTCATTCGGACTTTTAATACTTCTCCCTGTTTCTCCTATATTGCATCGACTGTAACTGCGGACTCAGCTATATTGGAGAAACAGGGAGAAGTATTAAGGTCCGAATGAAAGAACACCAAGCAGCTATTAGGAACATTGGGAACAAAACAGGGCTAGACAGACATATACAAGCAAGTGGGCACTCCATAAATTGGGACTCAGTGAAAATAATCGCCCACCAGTCAAACTTAGTAAAGAGGAAACTAGAAGAAGGGATCGAAATAGCAAGAAGAAGAAGTACCACAATTAATGACTCAGCTATATTGGAGAAACAGGGAGAAGTATTAAGGTCCGAATGAAAGAACACCAAGCAGCTATTAGGAACATTGGGAACAAAACAGGGCTAGACAGACATATACAAGCAAGTGGACACTCCATAAATTGGGACTCAGTAAAAATAATCGCCCACCAGTCAAACTTAGTAAAGAGGAAACTAGAAGGAGGGATCGAAATAGCGAGAAGAAGAAGTACCACAATTAATGACTCAGCTATATAGGAGAAACAGGGAGAAGTATTAAGGTCCGAATGAAATAACACCAAGCAGCTATTAGGAACATTGGGAACAAAACAGGGCTAGACAGACATATACAAGCAAGCGGACACTCCATAAATTGGGACTCAGTGAAAATAATCGCCCACCAGTCAAACTTAGTAAAGAGGAAACTAGAAGAAGGGATCGAAATAGCAAGAAGAAGAAGTACCACAATTAACGATAATTGCGGATGGACTCTTCCAATTGAGTGGCAGCAACTACTCCAGTGACATAGTCCTGATGACGAACTAGGCTTTAGTTCGAAAATTTGACAACCAACTTTCATGAAAAATAACCTCTATAACACCCGTAAAAAAGTTATTCCACAAAAGTTTTAATCTGTGCGTAGATACACGTAATATCATCAATCGTGGTTGCTTCTTTTTTCAATTAGAATAGATAGCACGATAATTTTTACTTTCATAAAGATTTCTTTGTTCAGAGGCACAGTGTGTATAAGCCTGACATAACAGATATTTCACTGAAGACTCAAGAGCAAAATTCAGTCTTTTACCTCTGGGAGTTGTGTGAATAAACGCTGTTGTGCCATCTTCAAGCTGAACTGCTTGGCCGTCGATGAACTGCGTCACGGCATCCGAGCTGTCAGACTCGTCAACAGCGCAAATACTGTGAGTAAAAGAGCTTGTGCCATCTTCCAAATGTTCTGCTGCCGTGCTGCCCTCCAGGCTGTGCTGAATGGCATCTCCATTTTCCAACAAGATGTCTGCATCGGCAAGAGTCACCTGGCACACTCCCAGTGGAGATCCCGACGAAGGTATGGTTGTCGTGACAACCGAGTTCTCAACGGTCATTGAACTTTCCTCAGACTTGATTATCAGAGGATAATCCCCCTGATGAACAACATCCACACCACAATCTTCTTCCTTCTAAATCCAAGAGACAGGGAAAACTATGTTAATATATTAAAACAAAGACGACAAAATTACACAAGATACTTACAAACTAATCATCAAGAAAATCTAAGAAATTGATAACAAGGAACAGTACACCAATTAAGTAGTAAATAGTAACACTGTACTAGTGGTCCGATTTACTGGCGTAGGAAGTAGACACATTAGCGTTTCCAAGCTTTCACACATCAACCAGATGGCTTTTTCAAGGAAGTTAGACAGAAACTGCCACTGAAATATAGAACGCATTAACAATTTGAATGCAGAAACTTGACTTGACAACAATAGATACGACGTTATATTCATTTAAAGATATGACGCATCACGTTGGTTGCGCGCGCGGTATCCTGGTAGGCAGAAGGCTTTCCTTGAAGAATTGGTTCCAAGAAGATGAACTACGGCATCAGGTCTGCTGCATCTTTATATATTATGCTAAAGGGAAGTAGTGAAAAACCACCTCTCTCTCCTGCGAAGCAGGTGTTTATACAATCCCCCTACATTATCCGGACGGCTCTAAACATCACTACATTGGAATGACCAAGCGTTCATTTGGAATCAGAGTCAACGAACATAAAAGAGACAAAATACGGTAAAGTAGCCACGGCTCTATCCAGAGAAGTGAAATTCAAGTCTGCTACTCCTATGTGGGACGATATAAAGAAATTAGCTACCTACTCTACCCCTAAAGGTACAGCCATTCGGGAAACCTTGGAGATCATTACCAACAGCGATACTTGCAATGATTGCGCCTCATTCGAGTTGCCACGAACTTGGAACCAATTCTTCAAGTAAAGCCTTCTGCCTACCAGGATACTGCGCATGCAACCAATGTGATGCGTCATATCTTTAAATAAATATAACGTCGTATCTATTGCTGTCAAGTCAAGTTTCCACGTTCAAATTGTTAATGCGTTCTATTTTTCAGTTGCAGTTTCTGCCTAACTTCCTTGAAAAAGCCATCTGGTTTATGTGCGAAAGCTTGGAAACACTAATGTGTCTACTTTCTACGCCAGTAAGTCGGACCACTAGTACAGTGTTACTATTTACTAAGAAAATCTAAGGTTTGGTAACACATGCCAATCAGTTATACAGACTAGAGATGAGCTCGGGCTCAGAATTCATTAACTAGCGAAAAACCCGGGCACAGGCTCGGAAATACACATCTTGAATTTCATTACTGAAATTAATTCAACGTGTAATTCCAAGCCCGATTGAATTACACGTGTTGAATTTCATTGTGGATTTGTTACAATGGTGGAAGGATTTTCAATTTCCTAAGCTAGCTGCCATTGCAAGACAAATTTTGCTTAGCAAGACTTGCATTACGCATTGTCCAAAGCTATAACCCAAGCAAGGATTAGTTTACGGAGGTCTGGTATCGAAAAACTGGGGAAAAAAATCACATTCCCATTTTTTTTATTTTATTAAAAATCAAGAATCTTATCCTTAAAATGATGTATTAATTTCCAAAATTGTGCAGTTAGAAGTATTGTTATTTATTTTTTAAAAGTTCCTCACTCCCGCGATTTTTGGGGTGACGTTGGTTTTTAATGCAGCAGGTTGACTTTTAGAGAAAAGAAGATCAAGTTGAAGCGCTGAGGCATTAGATGCAATTCTCTCTCTCTCTTTTCATGATGAACTTGATCTGGAAACTGCACACACATATGATAATATTGTGATTATTATTCTATTAAGCGCAAAGTTTTTTTGTTTTTGTTTTTTTAATTTCCCTACGTGCTTTTTTTTATATTCTACTACATCACTCTAAACTACCTTTGCCAATCAACATATATGTAAATTATATTGCAAAGATTAGTTTTCTAGAGTCAAAATTTCAAACACTTGCAACTGTCTGTACAGCGTTGTACGTTTTATAATGCAATTTATTCAAAATAACAGTAAATTTAGAAATATATTAAATATATATAGAAATATATATATATATATAATTTAGAAATTATCTTTAGTAGTTTAAGAAGGAAAAATTGAAACTAGGTTATACATAAAAACCTACAAACAATAATAAAATGCTAGACTATCAATCAAATCATCCAAATTATATAAAAAACAAACTTGGGCACTCAATTTTTAGAAAAAAATAATCTAAATTCTTCAGAATTGTTAAAACATGCTCAAGAGGAGGAACTAAAAAAAAAAAATTTGGAAGATAATAATTACCCTTCTCTACTAGTCAACAAAATTCTTAATAAAAAAAGAAAAGATTCAGAGATCAAAAACTAAGTTTCAATTAACTAGAAAAGGTACTTATCATAGAGGACTGTGAAAAACAGTCCTCTATGGTAAGTATTTCACAGTCCATAGAGGACTGTGAAATACTTTGGTGTTATTTCTAGGTCACGGCATGTCACCATACTCTGGATTATTGTCATCATACTCTGGGATTATGCGCTACAGAAATCAATTTCACAACTTCGAGATGAGAGATATTACAGCGTTTAAGAAAGCTAAAATTAAATTAGTAAAGTCAGAAAATCAAGAAGAATTTTTGGTGACGTGCCGTGACCTAGAAATAACACCAAAGTATTTAAAAATACGGAATTGCCCAGTCACTGCTAAGGATAATAGAATAATCCAGGAGTGCCAAAAAAGAGATTAAGAGCTGAAATTGTCAATAAAAGGAAATTGATTTTTAACTTGAATAGGAAATGTTTACATTTAATCGATTTGATTTGTTATAAAAAGTATAGAAATTTTGACGGTAATTGGAAAGATGAGATTTTGGATGTAACCTTCAGAGAAATTTTTGACATCGTGGAATATGAAAAAAATGCTCAAGAGCAGTCATGGAAAAAAAGTTGCATGTGATGATTGACAGACAACGTGTACCAGAACAACGGGAGAATATGTATGAGGTATATCAGAATAACTCCAACTTGACCTTGAGCTTCACGCAAAGAGCTGTTTTGCAGAGAGGTAAAAAATTTGCGTTTCCACGGAGCCTGCCGAGGACGGAGGAATTAATACCCAACTTAGAAGAAATGGCACGCAGCGTACCAGCAGAAGAACGTGAAAATTTTCGAAGTAAACTGTATAGAATTGTTTTGAAAGAATTTAATGAAAAAAGTAAGAAAAAGAAATATCATATAGATAACATTCAGTATGAGAAGGAACAACTGATTAAATTAAGAGATGACCCAACAATTAAATTCTGTGAAGCGGATAAAACAGGGCAAATTGTAATATTAAACACAACTGAATATGATCTAAAAATGAATAGAGCTATAGAAGAACTGAACTGCAGCATTCTAACAAAAGACCCAACCGAATCTCAAGTAAGGTACTTAGCTAGAATAAGAAATCACAGCACCTTGCCTGATGAAATAAAGAAAGCATGCCCACCAATGGGTTCTGGAATACCAAAAATGTTTGCAAAAATAAAAACTCATAAGCCTGATACACCTATGAGAGTGATAGTATCAAAAAGGAATTCCCCACTAATAAAACTGGAAAAGAATATCTACAAATTTTTGGCACCTTTGTTCATGAAGACAAGGTTCACTGTGAAGAATACATACGAATTTATTGAGAAAATTAAAGTAATTAAACAAGATTTAAGTGAATATCATATGGCTAGTATGGATGTGAGAGCTCTTTTTCCTAGCACACCAGTACCTCAGGCAATAGAAATTATTATTGAAAAATTATATGTGCTACAGACAATGAATGCAATACAAATAGAGGAGTTAAGAGAAATTTTATTGTACATATACGAAAATAACATTTTTAAGTTTAACAACAAGATGTACAAACAAAATCACGGTGGACCTATGGGGTCACCACTGTCAACTTTATTTGCTGAAATTATAATGAGTGACATTGAGGAAAAAATAATAAGTAAACTCGAGGATCCACCACTGATATACTGCAGATATGTTGATGACATTTTTCTGTTATCCAGGCTAAAAAATGATGAACTTGAGGACTTGACAAAAAAGTATAGTGAAATTTATCCATCTATAGAACTGACAATTGAACAAGAACGTGACAATACTTTGGCATTTTTGGACGTTTTGATTGTTAAAACAGAGGAGAATATGCAATTTAGAGTGCATAGAAAATCTTCATATATCCCAGTACTTATACCATTTCAGTCATCACATCCATTAACACATAAAATAAATAGTATTAAAACACTAATTAAAAGAAGTTTAACACACTCATCAATTGAACAGTATAGAAATGAAGAAATTGAATATATTGAAAAAATTGAATATGATTTTGGATACCCTAAACAGGTTTTAAAAAAGTGGATTTATGAAGTAACTCAGGGTTACAATAAGGTCAAAACTGATAAAAAAACTTGTAAAATATGTAGGAGCAATACCATATATAGAAAATGTGTCAGCAGAAATTAATAAACTTTGTGGCAAGTATGACATACAGGTAGGAAATCAGGTACTTACTGTAAAAAATTTAGTGATTAAAAATGAAAAAATTAGCCAATTAGATAGAGCAGGAATTTATGAAATTCCAATAGACCAGCAACCACCTGTGTCATATATAGGCAGCACCAAGAATAAATTAAAGTATAGATTAAACCAGCATATTAATAATTGGAATAAAAAAGAAGCTAAGACAGCATTGACCCAATACTGTATGGAAAATCAACAATGTCCAAGGTTTGAAGATATTAAAATTATTAAGAGCTGTAAAAACGAAAAGCAGTTAAGAATAGCAGAATCAGTATTAATTGAAAAAAACAGATCAAGATTATGCAACATTAATGAGCCAAGTAACCTAAACGAACAATGGAAAGCCCTAATAAAAATTGAACAGCAGCGTAAAAAGAAAGAGGGAAAAAAAGAGCAGCAGGGACAATAGATGGCGCCAGAGACACAACGATTCAGCGATAGCGACTGGGGCCCATGCCTCGATGGCTCTGCTCACTTGAGCTGTGGTGGGCGGGTGAGACACGCCTGCCTCCTGAAGATGACAGAGGCCTGTTGAAAGTACTAGAGGATTGGATGTGAGGGGCTGAATGGGTGTGACACTTGCAGTGGGAGTAGCAGAGGTTGTGAAACAGAAGGAGGAGTTTGATTGTTACAGTTGACCAAGGTTTAATCACCTATGAATGTAAGGTTATGTACATAGTTTTTACTTGAATGGTATGAATGAGTTGTATGTGTGATTTTTATAGAATTGAGAAGCTTTTTGAGTAACATCTCATAAGGCTAAGGGGGGGGGGGAAACGATGTTTCACACCTGGAAGTAAGAAGCGTAAGCAAGAAGTGTGTTAACTTGGAAGCCCAGTAACATCACGATGAATGACGTGTTGGAAGTGTGTTGTCATTGGAGGTTACCATAATTTTTTGGTGAGTACGTGGTACTTTCAAATGGTTTTTTCATTTATGAATTGCACATAAACTATGCGCACTTTGCAAGAGGTTAATACCTTAAAAGTGCAAATATAATAATTCTATTGGGTTGTCGGAAAAGTCATGACGTATTTTAGCCATGTTTTGCAAAGGTCATTTATTGATAAAAAGAACAAAGATCAATCAATGATATAATACCCGTTTTGTTCGAAAACCTTTCGCCATCTTTCAGTGAGCTGCAGAATGCCTCATTCATAGAAGACCTGTCTTTCGTGGCGAAAAACTGTACAAGGTGCTGATTTACAGCCTCATCTGAATTGAACGTTATAACACGCAAGGACTGCTGAAGAGAGCGAAAGAAGTGGAAGTCTGACGGCGCAAGGTCAGGCGAGTATGCTGGGTGTGGCAACACATCCAACTCAAGCTCCAATAATTTATGGCGAGTGATCAAACTTGCGTGTGGTGTCGTGTTGTCATAACGGAACACAACACCTTTATGATGAACGAGCTCTGGACATTTCTGGATGATGGATTCGTTCAAACTGTCCCATTGCAGACAGTACACATTTGAACTGATTGTTTGGTTTTGTGGTAGGAGCTCGAAAAACACGACACCTTTAAAATCCCACCACACTGAGATCAGAACCTTCCACTGATGAATGTTTGCTTTGGATGTCGTTTGAGGCGAAGCAGCAAGTCGGGACCAACACCGTTTGCGCAGCACATTGTTGTACACAATCCACCTTTCATCACCAGTTATCAGTCGCTTCAAAAAAGGATGGTTTTCTTCACGTTTAATGAGATGTTTATACGTGCCATCAATTGAGCTTCTTTGAGTTCATGCGGAACCCACACATTGAGCTTGCTTACGTATCCCAGTTTCTTCAGGTGGTTGTGAATGCTTGAATGATGGATGTGCAATGTGTCTGCAATCTATCGTGTCGTGTAACGTGGGTTTGACTCGATCAATGCCTTGATTTGGTCGTCATCAACCTCGGTTGGCCTCCCGGACCGAGGAGCATCGTTGAGGTCAAAATCACCAGCACGGAATTTCGCGAACCACCGCTGGCAGTGACGTTTGTGTAGAGCATTATCACCGTACACTTTATGCAGCTTTTCACAAGCTTGACACGCGTTCTTCCCTTTACGGAAGTAAAACAGTAAAATATGGCGAAAATGCGCGGTTTGGTCTTCCATCTTCAACTTGATGTCAAATCTCTGCAAATCAACCAAATCGCTCACTATTCCATTTAGACTGCAGCTAGAACTGGCACCTGTCGAATGCCATAGCGATAACAGAGCTGTGCATGGCTCTAGTACTTCCAAAACTGCCCAACCGCCATCGGGTGCCAAAATATGTCATGACTTTTTAACAACCCAATACATGCCTGGTAGAGAAAAAGAAACAAATTAAAAGAATCTACCAAAATAATAAAACAAAAGTGTTATTGAAGATCTAACAACAGATGGCACCACAGGAGACATGACCTCAGCCTGCAACCACCAATGAGAATAGGCCACCAAGCAACAGTGAAGTCACAGTCTGAGTCAGTAGACTAATGACAAGGCCCCAACACAGTGGTGACAAGACAGCCAGCAAGGAAGGGTTTTTTCATGTTCTGTACTTCACAAAATCTTTGAAAATGAGACTACAGTGAGGTCAGAAACTTGAGTTAGATGTGAAAGACCTTAAGGAACTACTTATTGGACTATGAGAACATATACATTAATATAAAGAACTTAAATGATATTGGAACATTGACTGAGACAGATAAGTGTTATTTGAAATAACTGTTTTACAATTTTTATGAACTCTATTGAACTTTTAAAGGAATCTTATGAGAACAATACTTTCTAAATAAGTTTTTTAGCAATTGTACATACATATCATTAAGCTGTTCTCTGAGATATAGAGGTTAGCTCCTCAAAGAAAGACCAACTGCCAAGTAAATGTTTATCTGATGGAACTAAAATTTGCTTATTGTTGGTGTATCAAATGTCTCCATTTGCAATTATCTCAGCACGCAGCTCGAACTTCATTTGCATCCATCACATGCCACACACAAGACCTTTTGTACTTCATGCTGATAATCTTTTTCTCAAGCAGACATTCCTGAATCTGTTCCATGATTTCCTTAACCTTCCTCTACCTTTCTTCCCCACCACTTGGGCTGAAAACATTCCCTTAATCAGCACCTCATCACTCATTCTTTCAACATGGCCAAACCACCTAAGAATATTAGTCTCCACCTTGCTAACAACATTTTGTCTCACATTACACATCTTCATTCCCCACATGATTAGAGGGTGTCATGCTACAAACCCCCCATAACCTCCCCAGCACAGATACCACTCCTATGTCTCTTCTGCAGTACCAAAACTCCCTAAAGATTAAGAAAGCCTCCAAACTGGTCTGTGAAGTCAGAGCTAGTGGGCCGACCAACTCGAGCTCTCCATTCCTGGAAACGCCAACGAAGTACTGCGGTGTTTACGCAGAGAAATAATTTCTCGAATGCAATACTAGACAATTTGTGCACACAGCAATAAATCAACCATGTGTTTTTTCTCTGTAACTTTTATCCTTAGATAACATCAAAAGATTGTATCTTTAGCTTTCTTTTTTTTTTTTTTTTTTTTCAGTTTACAGCAATGATTCAAAGTTTTGCTCTTGTGCTGGGAAATGATTTCATGTACGGGTCATAAAACTAAATATTTCAGGAAATTTTTCCTTTTTTTTTTTTTTTTTTTTTTTTGCAATTTGGCTAAAGAAACACAAACATAATAGTTTTTTCACGCATAACTTGAAAACCCCAACATTTTACGTTAAGCATTTTTGCAACTATGAATTTTTTTTAAGTGCGTGAATGGTGAATTTGTAGGACTTTATGAACATAATCATTTCACTTAAAACTTTTAGAAATTCTCTTCGCATTCGATTTATTAAAAAGGAAAGGCCGTTCTCTAATTATGTAACGAACGCGAAAGCAAAATTTCTGATTTAGTGAGTATATTTCCTGAAAATACGGTAAGACGCGTGCTCAGATCTTGCTACTTCTAGAAAGTAAAAAAAAAAAAAAAAAATTATAAATTAAAATCCCTGAGGAAAAAGAACTTTGTTAGATGAATATGGAAGGCATTAATTTGGATATTTTCGAATTTATGCACATAACATTGCAAATTTTATGCTGGGAAATCAGAATGTCACATCCTTTTTTCCCCCAACTTTGTAAAAACATTTTACACAAAATTACACAAAAGGTATTAATTTTCTCTAGCAGTATATTCATTATAAGGCAAACTTTTTTTTTTCAACTGAAAACATTGAGAATATCAATTAACACATTAACAGACTCCGCCCAAAAACGGAAAACACAAGTATCAACAAATGTGTTCCTTCATTATGCAAAAGTACTTCCTTTTTTGCACGATGTGCTTCTTGCAGAGAGAAACGTCTCACTGCCGCCAATATTATTGAAACTATCCTTATACATGTGAATGACGTGACTATGAATTCGACTAGGAATTAAAGTGCTACTTTGTAGAAGAGTTCAATGTAGACAATTCAAGTTCATAGTTCTCTAATCGGAACCTCAAGTTAAACTTACTTTAACTTAAATTGTACGCAGAACATTCTATCGTGAGAACAATTAGGCTTAACTAGCCTTTGAATTCACGGTGGGTTCAAAATCCTTTATTGGTATGGAATAAATCCATCTTCTTTGAAGGCTTTCATCTTTAGAAAAGCTGAAAACAGTGGCTTTTAGACGTGTTTGTAATTCGATCTACATAAAAGCACCCGATATTTCCCACGCATGTTGTATAAAAACGCTAATTCACGTGCACCAGCTTCGCACGAACGCGAAGCTAATATCGGCACTTCCCTTACGTTTGCCCTTTGACCCCTCTGGAGAGAGGGATTGCGATGACCCTCTGACGGTGACGTCCCAACCCTTCGCATTTCGCGCGCTGGGGCTTTCTCTCCAGGGGTTTTTGGCAGTACCCAGGCTTCACTGCCGTACATCAGAGTAGGAACAACTACACTTTCATACACAGATTTTCTTAGCAATTGTAAATAGTAATTTTTTGCTTAGTACCATAGGTCTTTCATTGAAGCTAAAAACCTTGTAACCATTAGCATTATAAATAATAAATAAGCAAAATATTACTAACCTAGTTTCTTATGTCCAGAAAGAGTTGAAAACATGAAGAATGTTGAAAAGGGAATAATGACATTATGTTCTAAGACAAATTAATAAAACACTCATGTTTAAATATATAGCATTTTTTAACGGTTTAAAACTCAGGCTTCACATGACAATAGCACATAAAACGAGCGAAACACACAGAGTCATGTATGGTAAAAGGTTCGTTTAGCGGTAGCTTTCGGTCATCCTACGACCTTGATCCCCCGCGATCAACTGGATGGGCTGGTTGCCAGAACTACAATTTGAAGTTGGGGTGTCGGAAATGTTGCCAGATTTTAGAAGAGAGATCCAAATAAATGGGATTTGGTGAGGGGTCTCTGAATTGCTGTTTTTGGTGAACAAAATTTCAATGCTCTGTTGGAAATGCAGAGATGCCTTGTTGATGAACGGGGCAACTTTTTTGGTTTATTTCCAAATGGGAACTGTAGAGGTGTCTTCAAGGGTTAGTGCAGATAAAGCTGTCTTTGGAAGACCATTGGAAACACCTTTTTTGGTGTTCACCAAGTCTTGTTTTGATGCTTCGGTATGTGCTTCCAATATACACTGAGAGACCAGAGGAAGTTGAAATGCACAGATTTTCTTAGCAATTGTAAATATCAGTGAAACCAAACCCTTCTGCAATAATGTGCCTACTTAAAAAAAGGGATCCTGTCTCACCCTTGGACACCCCTGGAGTTTATGCTATTCTCATTTCAACTTCCTCTGGTCTCTCAGTGTATATTGGAAGCACATACCGAAGCATCAAAACAAGACTTGGTGAACACAAAAAAGGTGTTTCCAACGGTCTTCCAAAGACAGCTTTATCTGCAATAACCCTTGAAGACATCTCTGCAGTTCCCATTTGGAAAGAAACCAAAAAAGTTGCCCCATTCATCAACAAGGCATCTCTGCATTTCCAACAGAGCATTGAAATTTTGTTCACCAAAAACAGCAATTCAGAGACCCCTCACCAAATCCCATTTATTTGGATCTCTCTTCTAAAATCTGGCAACATTTCCAACACCCCAACTTCAAATTGTAGTTCTGGCAACCAGCCCATCCAGTTGATTGTGGGTGATCAAGGTCGTACGATGACCGAAAGCTACCGCTAAACGAACCTTTTACCGTACGTGACTCTGCGTGTTTCACTTGTTTTATATGTTTATATAGCATTTTTACCCATACACATATTTGTGGTAAATAGAACTGCATTGAATTCTAGTGCTTTTTGGTCTAAAGGCTAAAGACTATTTTTCAAAGCAGAAGTAGCTGTTTTGTATCGCAAATAGTGCTACACTCTTAGATTGACTGAGAGCATTATGTATTTAACATTGCTTGAATAATAGTTACACACTATATGTACAACTGTTTAACACGTTATATATGTTCCATGTGTCGTGTGCAAATTTGCAGCAATAACATCTTTGCATTCACTCTTCATATATGACTTTGAAATATTATTATATGTTTAAGTTGTTATGTCATCTAGCACTCACCTTGTGGAGGTGTTTCATAATAGGATTCTTCATCTAGTATCTTGAAATTGAAGTATGCATATAACGTGTCTTAGACACGCAGACTATTCTTGCTGCAAAAAAGGGGGCCATGTTGAAATTGCAACCAGAGTTTCAATTCAAATAAAATACGACTATGGATACAATACAAAGAATGCGTGAAAGAATTATATACAATGCAATTAAAATCTTTTACCATCAACCAGTGTTGTCAATCTTGAAAGAAGGAATGGACACAAACAAGGACTATACAAACAGACATCAAATAAATTGTCATCAATCTCTGAACAATGCCAGACAACCACTGCAATACGCACACGACGCCACACAAACCACCGGACATGTTTCGGCGCGACTGACTTTCAGCCATTATCAACGGTATGCATCCTGGATCAATGTTCAAAGTTGTTATATATCTAGGTCACCTCGGCATCACCCCCGCTACAGTTGCTCCACGTCGACGTCTTCCGTCATCGTTACATGGACGTGTATTCACGTGTGAGTCACATCCACGCCATCTATCGGGTTAATTTCAGAATTGCTGTAGCTGTTCCTATTTTTTATGTATATGCTATTTCTCTTGCTTTTATTTTTATACTTCATATTCCTTTCTTGTTGTCTGTGGAAATATTTAATACAACAAGAAAAGAATATGAAGTATAAAAATAAAAATAAAAGCAAAATAAATAGCATATACATAAAAAATAGGAACAGCTACAGCAATTCTGAAATTAACCCGATAGATGGCGTGGATGTGACTCACACGTGAATACACGTCCATGTAACGATGACGGAAGACGTTGACGTGGAGCAACTGTAGCGGGGGTGATTCCGAGGTGACCTAGATATATAACAACTTTGAACATTGATCCAGGATGCATACCGTTGATAATGGCTGAAAGTCAGTCGCGCCGAAACATGTCCGGTGGTTTGTGTGGCGTCGTGTGCGTATTGCAGTGGTTGTCTGGCGTCGTTCAGAGATTGACGATAATTTATTTGACGTCTGTCTGTATAGTCCTTGTTTGTGTCCATTCCTTCTTTTAAAGATTGACAATACTGGTTGATGGTAAAAGATTTTAATTGCATTGTATATAATTCTTTCACGCATTCTTTGTATTGTATCCATAGTCGCATTTTATTTGAATTGAAACTCTGGTTGCAATTTCAACATGGCCCCCTTTTGCAGCAAGAATAGTCTACGTGTCTAAGACACGTTATATGCCAGTGGCGACTTTTCAGGTGAAGAAGGTGAAGTGCCTCTTCACCTATTTTACTTAAAATAAAGTTTTATTCAGTAATTTGTATAATATATTATTTTTTTGTCTCTATTGTGTTACAAAATACTCAAAATTTTGATTAGATATCAATTCACATAGCGCGTTCCAGACGGAAAACAAGTCCTCATACGCAAAACAGTGCAAGTGAAGAGCCGAAATGAAAACCCTTGGAAGTCTGCAGCTGTCGACCAAGTTGCTATGGTAACCGTGACGTCAACCTCCCCTATCTGGCGCGCAAGTGAAGTGTTTTACCTTTTGGCTCCGAAGCTCTGCAGATGGAATCGTGACCTTCGAAGGAGATCACGGTGAAACGTTATGTTTTACCCAGGGCATCTTGCAGTGTTGTGATACATGCTTTCCGAAAGGAATTTGTTTTTTCGTGCTTTGTGATTATTTGTCAAAAAGTTTAGCTGTTACTGTAGTTTCATGTACAGTTTAACAGTTAGTGATAGTTTTAATTAAAGTATGCATCCTGTGAACGACATTGTTTGTAATTTATTACAAACTCCATTTAATCGGTGGAAAGATTAAGATAAAAGAGACATTTTACTTCAAGGATGACTGACGGATTCACTGAAAATTGTTGCCAAAAAAGAAATCAAGAAGAGCGGTAAATCCTACAATATTAATTTTAAAAATTGTTGGTTTACTGAATATAAATGGCTTTGTAGTACTTCTGTGTCACAAAAATATTTTGTTGGACCTGCTTACTATTTAGTAATAAACATTCGGCGTGAAATAAAGACGGATTCTCAGATTTATTAAATATAACACGCTGACTTCATAAACATGGTGATTCTAGCGAACACCTGAAATGCGAGTTAATGCTAAGGAATTTTGAAAAAATCAGAACACCATTGCCGATGCCCTGAGGGAGAATGCTAGGCTTTTGAAAATGCATTTCAACGAAAACGTTCGTTTAAATAGACTTTTCCTGCAGACAGTGATTGATGCAGTATTATATTTGAGCAAACAAGAACAAGCATTCCGTGGCCATGACGAAAGCATGGACTCGATAAATCGTGGAAATTTCAAGGAATTACTTTCATTGTTGATATCAAGAAGTCCTTTAGAAATTCAAAATCAATTCGAAAAGATAAAAAATGTCTTCACAGGTGACTCAAAAACTATTCAAAGTGAATTAATTGAATGTATTTCTGAATATATAAACGATCACGTTAAAAATGAAATAAATGAAGTTCAATGCTTTTCTATTCAAGTAGATGACACCACAGACATAAATCAGACTTCTCAGTGCTCTTTAATAATAAGATTTGTTGAGTTGGAAGGTGTATCGGCCGAGCGATTTTTGGGTTTCCACGATGTGAGTGGAGATCGAACGTCAGAAGCTTTATACAAAATGTTAGACAAAATTTTGGAACAATTCGATTATCAACACAAATTAACAGGACAATGTTACGATGGGGCAAGTGTAATGTCTGGACACTTGAATGGGCTCCAGAAAAAAATCAAGGATAAAGCTTCTCAAGCTGTTTTTGTTCATTGCTTAGCACATCGTTTGAACCTTGTACTGCAACAGAGTTTTTCTAAAATTTCAAAGTGTCGTATATTTTACGCAAGCCTCACTGGAATTCCTTCGTTTTTTCACCACTCAGTGAAGCGATCTTATACACTCACATCTACAACCGCAAGACGCATACCAACCATAGCAGAAACTCGATGGTCCTCCACTTCGAAGTTAGTAAGTGTAATTGTTGAAGATTGGGATAAATTGAAGGAAGTATTCGAATTTCTGACAAATAGTGAGAAATCAGACAAAAAATCAATTCAACTTGCCAAGGGATTTTTTTAAATGATATGAACACTTTTGAATCTACATTTTTGGCAATAGTATTTAATGAAATTTTTGGCCCCACCGATCTATTATTCGAAATTTTGCAGAAAAAATCACTAGACATAAACTACTGTGTAACTCAAATTAAAAAAACTCGTGAAATTTTGAGTCATAAAAGGAACGATGAAGTATTTAAAACACTGTTTGGAAAAGCTAGCAAAATCACAGAAATAAGCAGATCTAAACGGGAATATGCCGCTCTTACACAAGAAACAATTTTTAAAAATTATAAACAATTGTATTTTGAAATTTTAGACCACATTCTTATGGAAATGGATTTAAGATTTCAAGACTATGAAAAACTTCAATTTGTTTGTCTTGCTGACACAACAAAATTCGAACAATTTAATTCAATTATGATATTTGCACTTTTAGGGTATTAAACCCCTGCAAAGTGCGCATAGTTTGCGTGCAATTCATAAATGATATACTATTAAAAAGCACCAATCACTTACCCTAAAGATCATGGTAATTTCTATCGACAACACACTTCCACAGCACGTCAATTATCGTAATGTTGTTGGCCTTCAAAGGTTTACAGACATCTTGCTTACGATTCCTTCTTCCGGGGATGAAACATCGTATTTTTCTTTTTTAAGCCATATGAGATGTAACTATAAGCTTGTCAATTCCATAAAAACCACACAAGCATACTACTCATTCATACAATTCAATTAAAAAACTATGTACATATTTACATAACCTTACATTCCTAGGTGGTTAAACCTTTGTCAACTGTGAGTAACAAAATGCTCCATCTGTTTCAAAACCCCTGCCACTCCCAATGCAAGTGTCACACTCATTCAGCCCCTCACACACAATCATCCTGAATGAGTGTGACACTTGCATTGGGAGTGGCAGGGGTTTTGAAACAGATTGAGCATTTTGTTACTCACAGTTGACAAAGGCTTAACCACCTAGGAATGTAAGGTTGTGTAAATATGTACATAGTTTTTTAATTGAATTGTATGAATGAGTAGTATGCTTGTGTGGTTTTTATGGAATTGACAAGCTTATAGTTACATCTCATATGGCTTAAAAAGAATAAAATAAATAAATACGATGTTTCATCCTGAATGAGTGTGACACTTGCAGTGGGAGTGGCAGGGGTTTTGAAACAGATTGAGCATTTTGTTACTCACAGTTGACAAAGGCTTAACCACCTAGGAATGTAAGGTTGTGTAAATATGTACATAGTTTTTTAATTGAATTGTATGAATGAGTAGTATGCTTGTGTGGTTTTTATGGAATTGACAAGCTTATAGTTACATCTCATATGGCTTAAAAAAAAAAAAAAAATTACGATGTTTCATCCGCGGAAGAAGGAGTCGTAAGCAAGATGTCTGTAAACCTTTGAAGGCCAACAACATTACGATAATTGACATGCTGGAAGTGTGTTGTGGATGGAAATTACCATGATCTTTAGGGTAAGTGATTGGTGCTTTTTAATAGTATATAATTTAATTCAAGCTTTCCCTCTCACGCTTTTGAAAATCTACAACATTTTTACCGAAAAATATTTACTAAACTCCAGCGCCTTAAAAATGAACTGAGTCTTGTATATGCCAACAAAAAATTAAGGAATATATCGACTCAAGAACTTCTTCAAGTGCTTCGTGAAGATAAAGACATTTTTACAGAAGCTTATAAATTGGTTGCCCTCATTTTAACCATTCCATCTACAAGTGTGTCAGTGGAAAGAAGTTTTTCTAGCCTTAAAAGAATACAAACTTACTCAAGAAACACCATTTCTCAAGACAGACTTGCTTCTTTGGCAAATATTTCTATTCAGAAAGATATTTTATTGATGCTTACAAACAAACAACCATTCTATGATGACATAATCGACAAATTTGCAGCTTTAAAAGAAAGAAGAATAGATCTAATATACAAAAAATAGGTCAGTCCTCATATAGTGATTTTCATTGAAGACGGTAGATATCTTTTCATATTGCTCTTGTAGCTCTTCAACTATTTTTTCAACCACGAGCCACCACTGTTATATGCATACTTCAATTTCAAGATACTAGATGAAGAATCCTATTATGAAACACCTCCACAAGGTGAGTGCTAGATGACATAACAACTTAAACATATAATAATATTTCAAAGTCATATATGAAGAGTGAATGCAAAGATGTTGTTGCAGCAAATATGCACACCACATTGAACATGTATAACGTGTGAAACAGTTGTACATATAGTGTGTAACTATTATTCAATTATATTACCACGTAACATATAGTTTTGGTTGTTTATACTAACCAAAATTCCATTATTTAACATTGCCTTTTGCATAACAGAAAGTTATACATGCACACATATCATTAAGCTGTTCTCTGATATTCAGAGGTTATCTCCTCAAAGAAAAACCATCTGACAAATAAGCCTTTAACTAATAATACATATCCCTAGGTCCATGTCTCTGCTCCATACATAAGCACTGGCAGGATGCATTGATTAAACACTTTTCTTTTGAGACATAATGGCATACTGCTCTTAAAAATTGTGCTGTTTCTTCCAAAAGCTCTCCATCCAAGTTTTATACGCCGATTAATTTCTTCATCAATGTGACCCTCACTTGATATCTGCTGCCCAAGATAAATGTAGGAATCGGTTGTCTCAAGCTTTTCTCCATCAATCGATAAATCTTCGTTTCTTGTAAAAGCATTGTGCATCACTTTTGTCTTCTGAAAGTTCATTTTTAATCCCACTTCTTTACTCTTGTCAGCAAGTTCCTGGATCATACTATGCAGCTCTGATGGGGTAGTTGCAAAGATGACTATGTCATCAGCAAAACGAAGGTGAGTTAAGTAATCTCCATTAATCTTTATCCCTTTGTTTTCCCAGTTCAATGATTGACAAGATGTTTTGCAATGTGGCGTTAAAGAGCTTGGGAGATATGGTGTCACCTTGTCTCACTCCCTTTCCAATTCTTATTTGTGCTGTATCCTCAAATAGCCGAGCAGAGACACGGATCTTAACTAAAAAAGACATACAAAGACTGCAGAGATGCATGCTTGGTGTAACCAGGAAAGATAAGAAGAGGAACTTGTGGATAAGGAAAATAACGGGAGTGGATGACATCATGACACCAGAGTGAAATCACTGAAACGGCAATGGGCTAGACATGTTGCCAGAAGAACGGACTACCGATGGAAAACCAAAATTTTAGACTGGATTCTGAGGGGCAGGAAACCACCCACAAAGAAGGCCCCATGGGAGATGGATGGATGAAATTCGAAAGTATGCTGGAGTGACATGGAGGAGACAGGCCCAAGACAGACAATTGTGGAAGAAATTTGGGGAGACCTTCATCCAGAAGTGGATTGATAATGGTTGTTGTTGTTGATGATGATGATGATGACATATCCCTAAGGTGTTCTCTGAGATTAGCTCCACAAAGAAATACAAACCACCACATAAATTTTTAACTGATTATTTACTTACTGTTGCCGAACCAAACTTTTACATTTACAGCGATCTTGACACACACCACGGGCTGCAATGACATCCATCACATGACGTACACAAAACCTTCAATATACTTCATACTCATAATCTTTTTCTCATACAGACACTCCTGAATCTGATCCACCCATGACTTCCTTCGCCTTCCTCTGCCTTTCTTTTCAGTCACTTGGGTTGAAAAATTTTTTAGTACGCATCTCGTCACTCATCCTTTCAACATGGCCAAACCACCTAAGAATATTAGTCTCCACCTTGCTAACAACATTTTGCTTCACATTACACAACTGCAACACATCTTCATTCTTCACATGATCAGAAAGTGTCTTTCCACAAACCCCCTTAAGTAATGCATTTCTCCGGCACACAAACAACTTCTTTGTCTTTTCTGTGTAGTACCCAGGTTTCACAGCCATACACCAGAGTAGGAACATTACACTTTCATACACAGCCATTTGGGACTCTTTTGAGAATCCATCATTCCTGTGAAAACCTTCTAAAGTAGTTATGACTTTCAATGAAGAATTCACTCGCCTACTAATTTCGCCATCTAATCTGTTCTCTCCGTCAAACATGCTTCCTAAATACACAAACTCATTCACCTGGTCAATCACTGTGCCATTGAGACTTACATTACATTCAGTACTAACAGTTCCTCTCTCAAAAACCATAACTTTGGTTTTTCCCTTATTTATACTTAGTTTGAATTTCGTGCAAACTTCGTACATTCGGGACAACATACTCTGCAACTCACTTTGCTCTCTGCCAACAGGACAGTCATCAGCATACAGCAATCTGCACACACAGGTAATTACCAAGATGCTAAAACCATACACAGTTTCTTAAAAGGCTTGCATACACAGTTTCTTAAAAGGCTGCTTTTAAATAAAAATGGAATATTCTAGGTTTTTGACATGACAGTTTAAGCAAACCATAGTTAAATCCACCAAAAACTGTCACTTGTCAAAAAATTGCCAACCTTGGTTTTGGCACTAGTCAATTTCTGTCATTTTTTTTTTTTAGACATATGATTGACGTGCTACAACAATAAAAAAAAGTTCCAAGTAATCTTGTATATCACTTGTCACTAAGCTGTTCTCCGAGATTCAAAGATTAGCTCCACAAAGAATTATACAAACTACGAGATAATTTTTACTTACTGTTGCCATATCAAACTTCTCCATTTACAGGGATCATGACATACAACTCGGGTTTCACTGACGTCCGCCACAGGCCGTACACAAGATCTTAGCTATACCTCATACTCATAATCTATTGCTCATGCAGACACTCCTGAATGTAATCCTCCCATGACTTCCTTGGCCTTCCGCTGCCTTTCCTTCCTGCCACTTGGGCTAACAAGATTTTCTTAGTAAGCATCTCATCACTGTTGCTTCACATTACACAACCACAACACATCTTCATCGTTCACACGATCAGAACACGTCTTGCCACAAACCCCGTAGGTGACGCATTTCTCCAGCACACAAACAACTCCTATGTTTCTCCAAGTAATCTTGTAGCCTTACAAATGAAAGAATGTGATTTTTCTCACCACACAACCTTCTTCCATTCTTCTTTTGTCCACGAATGACAAATAAGGAATCACTGCAGCCATTGTCTGGAATTGCAGGAAGTAATGTAGCTGGTGATTATGGTTATCAGTTCCCAGCACCAATGGCTTGTGCAATGTCACTGCCAAGATCTGTTGCAGAGGATATGTGTGCCTTCACATTCCACGGTAAGGTTCATTTGGCACGATCACCAATTTTGTGACACCCCCCCACCCCCACCCCCCCCCCCGAGTGCCACTTTGCTGTAGTGGCACAGGAGGGACAGATAAGTCAGTCTCCCAAGTACATACTGGCATTTTTAATTATTTTATAACACCCAATTTCTTTGCATACTTGATGCAAGGATCTGTTTACTAGTGGAATTCCAGAGATATGATTGCACTAAAGAAAAGCAATTGGGACACACGGGCTGTTCATCCTTAACAGCTTTGAACAGTGTTAAGTCGGAATGGCTGTCAAACATCTCTTATGCAAAATGTGTCCTATGGTACTTGAACCTCTGCAATTAAAACTAAAAGACAGTGTTCCTTTGTCAACTATGAAATAAGCTGCCCTGAACATTATATAGTCACATGCAAAGCCCAGCTTCCAGAATTCAACTGCAAGCAAACATGGAAAAGTTAAAGACATTTACACAAATGACAGAGTGAACAAACAAAACCTAAACACCTGTTTTAAAAAATTATGACTTTTTAATCACTTTTAAGGGCCTTGGGAATGCTAATTCAAACAAAAAAGTTCTTAAGGACTTAGCACCATATAAAATCTGTAATACACTCAACGGACAAAATATTGGTCCTCCTCCAGCATGAATAACAGTCAAGTAAAAGTTTGTCATAAAACATAATATATGATCCATTACAAGTTGAATGTGCAAAACAAAGGTACACTGCTGGACAATTGCTAAGGATGGATCATAAACGTCTATATAGCGCATAAAAAAGTAAGTGTGGTTGGATGCCAAGTGAAATAAAATAATGTCAGAATGCCAGGACATTACAAGAAAGACAATTTATTGTGCTCTGAAATCCAGAAGGCTTTGGAACGTGTTCAAGGGACAAACAGGCCATTTTGTGCAGAATACGTAAACGTGAAAAAATGCAATTACCGTCCGCAGGCGTTCCGGCGTAAGAGGTCAGTACGGGATATGGCCACCATGGAGGGCGATGCAAGATTCCACACGTCGTGTCATGCTTTGCACAACATTATCAAGCAGCTGTTGGGGTAATTTATCCCATTCCTCTGTCAGTGCACGGATGAGGGTGTCCTTGTTTATTGGAGGGCATTGGCGACCAGCAAGACTCCTCCCCAAAGCATCCCACACATTTTCAATGGGTTTCAGATCTGGAGAACGTGCTGGCCATACGAGGCGTTGAATATCCTCGCTCTCAAGACACTCCTGGACAGCGACTGTTTGATGACATGTTGCGTTGTCGTCCTTGAAAATGAATCTATCACCGACAGCACCACGGAACATGCGAACATGAGGTAGCAGAACATCATTAATGTATCGTTGGCCAGTCATAGTCCCAGTTGGAAGCACATAGAGGGACGTACGGCCATTGATCATGATGCCAGCCCATACCATGACACTACATGTCGGATATCGGTCCCTTTCCTGTATGTTTGCTGGACAATATGCAGTACCACTATCACGCCAGATCAGTTGTCGTCGACAATCAGACGATAGACTGTATCTACTCTCATCTGAGAAGAGGACAGCAGACCAGTCGTTATCAGTCCAATTGCGATGTTGATGGCACCATTGCAAAAGGGGCGGTACGGTGACGTCTGGACAATGGGATGCACACAACAGGACAGCGGGCATATAGTCCTCCTTCATGCTAAAGTCTGGCGACAGTTTTTCGGGAGATCCGCTTGCCAGTAGCAGCCATAAACTGATTTTCTACCTCACTAGCTGTGCTGCGCCGGTGTCTTTTTGTTGATAGCACTATGTACCGATCTTCTGCAGGTGTCGTACTTCGAACACGACCTCCCCCGTGACGTTTGCTACACTCTCCATTTGTTTGAAATGATTTCCAAAGCCTTGAAACAACACTGTGGCTGACGTCGAACTCCCTGGCAACATGTTATTTTTCGCCCTTCTTCAATCTTGCCAATAATACGGCCACGCGTAAAATCATCTAGGTGATGTCGGGAAGACATACTGAAAATTGCAAGTTCGTCAATTGATTCTTTCCCTTTCAACTTTGCGTTTGAACAACAACGGTCAATACGCGTCAAATCCTTAATATTTCTCATCAGCGCTATGACGTCACGAACAAGTTCGGCAATCCAAATTTTGCATACGCACAACACGTCTTACTGTATCCCGCACTTATGCTAATTTCCACATTTTCCTGCCTTCCATTTTATGGTTGCTATTGTTGCTATTGTCATACATCCTTAGCAGTTGTCCGGCAGTGTATAACTTGTACATTAAAGTGGGTACTTTTTGACCCTATGTGCATTAGATCCAGAGTTACTCTGCAAGTTCCAGCAATAGTCCCATGTTGCACTGGTTTATGACAGAAAGTAATATGAAAGCACTTACCCACAAACACACACTGAAGCAAAGGGGGTTATTGTACAACTTAAACACTTAGATGCCAACTTGAGCATAAGCTGCAAATTCCGTTAAAATTCAAATGATGAAAATGTGAAAGTTCAAAGGCAAATTCGTATGTTCTGTAAGGCCTAATATTCATTAGGTTCAATTTCACATAGTCATAATTAATAGCTGTGAAATTGAACCAAATGAATATTAGGCCTTACAGAACATACAAATTTGCCTTTGAAAGTTGACATTTAAATGTTTAACATTGTACAAGAACCCCCTGTGCTTTGCAATATGTGTTTGGGGGTAAGTGCTTTCATATTACTTTCTGTCATAACCAGCACAACATGGGACTATTGCTGGAACTTGTGGAGTAATTCTGGATCTAACGTGCATAGAGTTAAAAAGTACCCACTTTAATGTACAAGTTATACAAATAACAGCCTGTACACACTGAGGCATGGACTCCACCAGATGCCGGAGGATTTCTGGAGGTAATGCCAGCCATGCCTGTTGCAGCATTGTCCACAACTCCACCTGAGATGTCTGTCCAGAACCCCGTGGATCTGATGTTTTGCTCAATGGCATCCCAGATAGTTTCCACAGGATTTAAATCCAAGGACCTTGGAGGGGGTCACTGAATGGTTCTAAACTCAGATCAGTGTTCCTCAAGCCATGCCTCGGTGGTTGCAGCCCGATGTGGCAGCGCATTGTCCTGCTGGAACAGACTGTGGAATATGCAAAGGCCACGAAAATATGTAGCTGACCACTCAGAACATGTTGGTAAGACTCAGCAGTTAAGGACTTCTCCAAACACACCAAAGAACCTAATGAGTCCCATGAGAAGGCTCCTCAAACTACCACAGAGCCACCACAGCCTTGAACAGAGCCAACCTGGTACGATGGGGCCATGGTCACGTGCTGTCAATGCCACACGCGCACCCCTCCTTTCAGTTCGGTACAACTGAAAACGAGATTTGCCTGATCACATGGCGCGGCAGCTCTCATACACCAGACCGACCAAGAAAAGAAAAGAAAAAAACGGACTTTCTAACCAGAAGAAAAATCAGAACGCAGAATGAGAAAGTGTGAATTTATTTATATATACTTATGTAGGGGATTAAACAGTGTTAGTGACCATTTATCACGCAATTTGCCCTAAATATAAACTACTTTGCACGCAAAGAACAAAATTAAATGCACGCCGGAAAAAAAGGACAAGCAGGAGAGACAGCGACAATGGAGAAAGGCGAGTTAAGTAGAGCAGTAGATTAGAGATGGGTCGGAAATCACGTCACTGATACGAGTATGTCACCGTCACCAGCTGAGACTTGTTTGCTGAAATATCAGTGACAGAATAACTGTCGGCGCCGCCTGTCGCTGTAACCGGCGGAAACTTCCAGCTCCATAGTTCCTGCTCTTTGGAGACAGGTTTGGCGCCAATGAGCTGTGACAATGATTTCGCAAGAAAAACAAACATTTTTTTTTATTATATACAGTTGATAAAAGAGGAAGCTTGTACAATTGATGTTTATTAAATCCCTCATTTTATCTGTCTACAGAGATGCCAACATCTGAAGGAAGTCATCAGTAGTCCATATGCTTGGCACCTGTTGTTCTTCCGTAGTGACGTCAAGTCAAGTTCCCACATTAAAATTTACAGGGTAGCATGCGTATTTCCCAGAATATACTGCTACATTTTTAGCAATATATTAATTTCGATCAGGAACAATACTTGGATAAATTTTGCAACATATTTAAGTCCCCTTAAAATCTTAAAATGGGGGGGGGGGACTTGAGTAAATACACAAAAAATACATACCATTTCAACTCCACTTTTTAATAAATATGTTATGTCATAAGTGTGTGATGCCACACACTTATGGTTATTCCTCCTGTTTTTTATAGTGAAAATGCCGACCGCAATCGTCTTTTCTGCCGTGTGCGATTGAAAAATCAACAGCACACGGGGAACAAAACCCATGGTTTTTGGATACCCCAGACGATTTTAGACAAGGAAATTTTGGCAAAAAACTCTCCTTGAATTTTTGACAACTTTTTTGCGTTTTAGATCCAAGAATATTAGTGGAGACACGTGGCCCTTTACCCGACGCTATTGCAAGTGAATTCGTACACGACAAACACAATGGGAGCAAAGAAAGAACAATTAACTTTGAAAGATTTCATAGCTTTTTTATGCGGATAAATAGAAAATTAGCATTAAATGCTTATGATGCGAAAAAACTAATCAAAAAGGTATTTTAAATTGCATAAATCAATCAATTCTGGAATAAAAAAGGATAAAATAAAACACCCCTTTGTTTAGCAGAACACTTTTAGAAGAGAAAAAAAAAGAACTGCACTTCGCAAATCTGTCAAAGTAACAAACAATTAAGCTCTCTGCAGACATCGAGGAGCGTGTGAAAATAGGTCACGACTGGCGCACACACCCAGCAGCTAAGAAACGTCTCACAGCAGTAGCAGTGAGCAGCTACTGCTGCTAGAAGTTTTCTTTGTCTGGTTGCCAAAGACACATGGAGAGACTTTCTCTTGCTCTGGGCAGAAAGAGAAAGTCTCTCCATGGAAAAAACAAACATTCAGGATTTCTTTAATCCACAATTGTTTCCTTCAATCTGATGACTATTTGCTCAGAGCAGGTTTTTTTTTTTTTATACCCTGTCTGCCCCTTACTTTGGTGAAACAAATATGCAATAGCAATTAACTATTTAAATTACATTTTAGCAAAAAAAAAAAAAAAAAAAACATGATTCACAGAAACACGCGACCGCTACAAACATGGAAATTCCAACGAATAACATTCCTTGTACTGCTGCGAATTTTTTTTTTTTTTTTTCACACCACTGGAACTGGAAGCCACTGAAGCATGTTTCATAACTACAGCAATTCAAGTCACACCACAACTAATCAACGTAACAACAAGAACAGAAAACGTGGAATCGACTCTAGTCTACCTCCGTCCTCCGACAACTTACGTTACTTCAGGACGCGGTTAAGGTTTTCCCAAAGTTAACAGACTTCGTGCATTACGAACGCCTTTCCACGGCTAGCCAGGTACAAAGTCACGTGATCATACAGAACGATCTCCGCTGCAACATTTCCGCTTGCTTGTCGGCCAGCCAAACATGCTTGCTGTGTAACGGCTTCGTGACGTTACCGCAAAAAACACTACATTTGACTATGCTTGACTTTTTTTCAAATAATTAAAAAAAAAAATGTTTTCCAGAAATATCCGAGATTTCTGGAAAAATCCGTAGTTTTTCACACCTTCTCCGTAAGTCCGTAGTTTGAACATGATATCCGTAGAAACTACGGACGATCCGTAGTACTTGGCATCTCTGTGTCTATACGCCCTGCCCCGTAGAGCTGTAGTTCCATTGGTTTCCATAATTTCAAAGCAGCTTTTTGCCTGGAGGCGACGTCGCCTGCAGTGCGGGCGGCGACTTATGGCGGCCAGTGCTGCGTGGATGTAAGCTCGATGGTTCCCGTCGCTAATACACCGAGTCGCTGACGGAAAAGCGTTACATTTTTGATTGGAGGTTTAACGATCACCGTGAGCAACTCAATGGGCTATAAGCAGTCGCCCGTCCCTAATTTAGGGTCACTGGTTCCAGGGAAGGGAGAGAGCCAGTGCCGTAAGACAACACACAACATCCATGCCTGACCGGGATTCGAACCCGGACCCCTTACGGACGAATGATCAGAGGCCAACGCCTTAGACCACATGCGACACCGGACGAATGACCAGAGGCCAACGCCTTAGACCACTGCGCCACCGAGGCGGCGCTGTGATTTGTTGTCACCGATACTTCTCTGGAAACGTCACCGTTGTCACCGATACTTAAAAGTCACTGTGAAACCCCTCTCTACAGTAGATACTAGATAGATCAGACAGACCACATGCGACACCATACGAATGATCAGAGGCCAACGCCTTAGACCACATGCGACACCATACGAATGATCAGAGGCCAACGCCTTAGACCACATGCGACACCGGACGAATGATCAGAGGCCAACGCCTTAGACCACATGCGACACCGGACGAATGATCAGAGGCCAACGCCTTAGACCACTGCGCCACCGAGGCGGCGCTGTGATTTGTTGTCACCGATACTTCTCTGGAAACGTCACCGTTGTCACCGATACTTAAAAGTCACTGTGAAACCCCTCTCTACAGTAGATACTAGATAGATCAGACAGACCACATGCGACACCATACGAATGATCAGAGGCCAACGCCTTAGACCACATGCGACACCGGACGAATGATCAGAGGCCAACGCCTTAGACCACTGCGCCACCGAGGCGGCGCTGTGATTTGTTGTCACCGATACTTCTCTGGAAACGTCACCGTTGTCACCGATACTTAAAAGTCACTGTGAAACCCCTCTCTACAGTAGATACTAGATAGACCAGACAGACCACATGCGACACCATACGAATGATCAGAGGCCAACGCCTTAGACCACATGCGACACCGGACGAATGATCAGAGGCCAACGCCTTAGACCACTGCGCCACCGAGGCGGCGCTGTGATTTGTTGTCACCGATACTTCTCTGGAAACGTCACCGTTGTCACCGATACTTAAAAGTCACTGTGAAACCCCTCTCTACAGTAGATACTAGATAGATCAGACAGACCACATGCGACACCATACGAATGATCAAGAGGCCAACGCCTTAGACCACATGCGACACCGGACGAATGATCAGAGGCCAACGCCTTAGACCACATGCGACACCGGACGAATGATCAGAGGCCAACGCCTTAGACCACTGCGCCACCAAGGCGGCGCTGTGATTTGTTGTCACCGATACTTCTCTGGAAACGTCACCGTTGTCACCGATACTTAAAAGTCACTGTGAAACCCCTCTCTACAGTAGATACTAGATAGATCAGACAGACCACATGCGACACCATACGAATGATCAGAGGCCAACGCCTTAGACCACATGCGACACCGGACGAATGATCAGAGGCCAACGCCTTAGACCACTGCGCCACCGAGGCGGCGCTGTGATTTCTTGTCACCGATACTTCTCTGGAAACGTCACCGTTGTCACCGATACTTAAAAGTCACTGTGAAACCCCTCTCTACAGTAGATACTAGATAGATCAGACAGACCACATGCGACACCATACGAATGATCAGAGGCCAACGCCTTAGACCACATGCGACACCGGACGAATGATCAGAGGCCAACGCCTTAGACCACTGCCCCACCGAGGCGGCGCTGTGATTTGTTGTCACCGATACTTCTCTGGAAACGTCACCGTTGTCACCGATACTTAAAAGTCACTGTGAAACCCCTCTCTACAGTAGATACTAGATAGATCAGACAGACCACATGCGACACCATACGAATGATCAGAGGCCAACGCCTTAGACCACATGCGACACCGGACGAATGATCAGAGGCCAACGCCTTAGACCACTGCGCCACCGAGGCGGCGCTGTGATTTGTTGTCACCGATACTTCTCTGGAAACGTCACCGTTGTCACCGATACTTAAAAGTCACTGTGAAACCCCTCTCTACAGTAGATACTAGATAGACCAGACAGACCACATGCGACACCATACGAATGATCAGAGGCCAACGCCTTAGACCACATGCGACACCGGACGAATGATCAGAGGCCAACGCCTTAGACCACTGCGCCACCGAGGCGGCGCTGTGATTTGTTGTCACCGATACTTCTCTGGAAACGTCACCGTTGTCACCGATACTTAAAAGTCACTGTGAAACCCCTCTCTACAGTAGATACTAGATAGATCAGACAGACCACATGCGACACCATACGAATGATCAGAGGCCAACGCCTTAGACCACATGCGACACCGGACGAATGATCAGAGGCCAACGCCTTAGACCACTGCGCCACCGAGGCGGCGCTGTGATTTGTTGTCACCGATACTTCTCTGGAAACGTCACCGTTGTCACCGATACTTAAAAGTCACTGTGAAACCCCTCTCTACAGTAGATACTAGATAGATCAGACAGACCACATGCGACACCATACGAATGATCAGAGGCCAATGCCTTAGACCACATGCGACACCGGACGAATGATCAGAGGCCAACGCCTTAGACCACTGCCCCACCGAGGCGGCGCTGTGATTTGTTGTCACCGATACTTCTCTGGAAACGTCACCGTTGTCACCGATACTTAAAAGTCACTGTGAAACCCCTCTCTACAGTTGATACTAGATAGATCAGACAGACCACATGCGACACCATACGAATGATCAGAGGCCAACGCCTTAGACCACATGCGACACCGGACGAATGATCAGAGGCCAACGCCTTAGACCACTGCGCCACCGAGGCGGCGCTGTGATTTCTTGTCACCGATACTTCTCTGGAAACGTCACCGTTGTCACCGATACTTAAAAGTCACTGTGAAACCCCTCTCTACAGTAGATACTAGATAGATCAGACAGACCACATGCGACACCATACGAATGATCAGAGGCCAACGCCTTAGACCACATGCGACACCGGACGAATGATCAGAGGCCAACGCCTTAGACCACTGCGCCACCGAGGCAGCGCTGTGATTTGTTGTCACCGATACTTCTCTGGAAACGTCACCGTTGTCACCGATACTTAAAAGTCACTGTGAAACCCCTCTCTACAGTAGATACTAGATAGATCAGACAGACCACATGCGACACCATACGAATGATCAGAGGCCAACGCCTTAGACCACATGCGACACCGGACGAATGATCAGAGGCCAACGCCTTAGACCACTGCGCCACCGAGGCGGCGCTGTGATTTCTTGTCACCGATACTTCTCTGGAAACGTCACCGTTGTCACCGATACTTAAAATTCACTGTGAAACCCCTCTCTACAGTAGATACTAGATAGATCAGACAGACCACATGCGACACCATACGAATGATCAGAGGCCAACGCCTTAGACCACATGCGACACCGGACGAATGATCAGAGGCCAACGCCTTAGACCACTGCGCCACCGAGGCGGCGCTGTGATTTGTTGTCACCGATACTTCTCTGGAAACGTCACCGTTGTCACCGATACTTAAAAGTCACTGTGAAACCCCTCTCTACAGTAGATACTAGATAGATCAGACAGACCACATGCGACACCATAAATTCTGAAGTCAAACAGAACCCTCTGACCCCCCCCCCCCACCTTTGACCTTTGCTTTGACCCCTGAAACAACACACAACGCAGATGTTGAGTCATGCAAGCTACGATGGGAAAAGTGGGGGTGGGGGTGGTGTGTTGAAGGGAGATCACTTCTAAGAACATTCCAGGCGGTTATCTCCCCCTTCAACGAGCTAGAAGAAATCTCCCTGGAGAACACGTTAGCATATTTACAGATACACTAACAAAAATGGTATTATTTGCATCTTTTAAAGGCATTAAATACGAACAAAGTGTGCATATTTACGTGCAAGTCATTAATGACATATCAATCAAAAAAGCCAACCACTTACACCTAAAAGCTCTTGGCTACTTTCTTGCTATACACTTCATGCACGTCAATTAGAACATCCTGTTATGTAGCTGGACTTCAAAGGTTGAAAACTTCTTGCTTATAGGGGCGCTGTTTTATATTCGTTCTTCCGGTCATGAAACATCGTATTTTTATTCACGGGACAAACAACGCTGACTTCTGTCTGACATGTAACATAGCTCGCCATCACTAGGTGTATACTCACTATGACATGAGTGTTGGCAACAGGGCGCGATTTCACCGATTAGCAACTAGCTAGTGAAAAAAATTGCAGTAGCAAATATTGCTAGTAAGGTAATTTCTTTATTTAAAGTAACCAAAAATCATTATTAATCCACGAAGCTTACATAACAGTTTCTATTATCACTTGTTAAAACGGCGACGATCAGCGATTCTCTTTCGCCAATTTCCTTTCGACACTTGATACCCATCCTCCCCATATCTTTCATCCCTTCCAAACTGTCGTAGAAGCGCATTGAAACTCCTCTCCATCGTGCCCTCATTGGTCTATTGCAGAAACTGAAAGTGACGTCGGCAATGGTTGCTGTGGCAACCCGGAGCTCGGATGGATCGGTTGTTTGACCACCTGCTCTGCCACCCTCCCTTCTTTTGCCCGACGAACTTTGTCCTCAACTCCTGTCGTACCCTAAGCCAAGCGATAGCCTTTATTGCGTGGCATAGATACACTTTTTTACGAAACGTGTTCGTGGAGGGGGTAAACGATTACGGAAGAAACTTTTGCTTCGTCTGACTTCTGGTTTTGGAAATTTTCCTTGTATTTTCAAGCTGAAATACAAATATTCATCCAGTAAAATATTAATGAGCAATAATACTTGACAGAGGCAACATCGTGAGAAAAAAAAAAAAAAAATTATGATTACAGAAAAATCCGAATTCCGCCGACCTTTCGTTTTCTAGTTTCGTAAACACGGAATTCCAATAATAACGAAAAAGCCGGAATTCCCTGAATTTGCGGAAGAATCTCATGCCTGAAGATTACAGAAAAATTTTGCAGCAGCCAACTTTCGTTTTTGCAAATTGTTCTCCACAGTTTCAAGCTAAAATGCAAACATTTATGCAATAAAATGATATTTAACAAGAAAAGCGGACACGAAGACAACATTGGGAGAACAATTTGCGATTACGGCAAAATTTTCTTACTCCGTTTCACTACTGTGTTCGAAAGTTTTGAAACACGAAATTTCGTCTCCACATGGAAGACGACCCCTCTCCCAAATATCGATCTTCAGAATGATCTAACTGAAGACAAAAAAATTATAAATAAAGCGGTATTCCGCGAATCCCTGCAAGAATCTCGTGTATATCATAAAAATAATAGCAAAAGAAAAATTTGAAACAAAATGAAAATTTGTAGAATCCGTAAATTTGATAGTGAGTTACATAGTCAGACAACTAATTCCGTAGAAACTACGGCATTGTGTGGTAGTTGGCAGATATGAAGTGTGTAGAAGTTTAGCAGAAATTTGTGCGATACTTCCACTTAGCATGTGACGTGGGATTCAGTTTTTTATAAAGAATACAAGGGGATTGGAGGAACAATTTGTCTGTTGAAACTTTAAATGCTCTGATGACAATTGAAATACTGTAGAAGGGCCACAAGAAGAGATTTTAAATCCACGGTCAGCAGTTATAAAGTGGTATGATGACAAAGTCAGACACCCGGAGCGTAAACCATATGGGAAGAAATCTGAATTAGAATGTCAGTGAAATATATTCATGTGGTATGAGAATTTGTTAGAAATTAATAATAAAGATAGTCACTAAACTTACCTTTTTGAATAATGAATAGAATCTTAGATAAGTCAAAATATTTATAAACATATTTAAATTTCTGTGTAACTTTATTAGAAAATAAGTTATGATGTGATTTAGTTTTACTTGCTAGTCATGCAAATGTTTTGCTAGCAAACTATTTGGTCACTAGCAAAATTTGCTAGTGAGCAAAAAGATGAAATCTTGCCCTGGCTGTCAACTTTCATTACACCTATTTTTTTTATCTTATTCCTCTCTTACTCCACAATATGCAACATGGCCTTAAAATTCACAATTCAAAAAATGGTACTCACTTCGAAAACACTTATTCACCCACACAATAAATACTCATATATAGTACTCTCAACAATTTACACTCCACATAAAAACCACTCTAAGGTACACAACATACAACACATTCATACACTCGATTAAAACCACTATGTACAACAGTTTGACTGCCAAGGAATGCAAATAGTGTAATTGTGTACATAGTGGTTTTAATTGAGTGTATGAATGCATTGTATGTTGTGTACCTTAGAGTGGTTTTTATGCAGAGTGTAAATTGTTGAGAGTACTATATCATCATCATCGTCAACCATTATCAATCCACTGCTGGACGAAGGTCTCCCCAAGTTTCCTCCACAACGGTCTGTCTTGTGCCAGTCTCCTCCATGTCACTCCCGCATACTTTTGAATTTCATCCACCCATTTCCCATGTGGTCTTCTTCTGGGTCTTTTCCCGTTCCTTGGAATCCAATCTAAAATTTCGGCTGTCCATCGATGGTCTGTCCTTCTGGCAGTATGTCCAGCCCATTGCCATTTCAGGGATTTAACTCTGATCATGATGTCTTGCCATTTTTCGGATCCACGAGTTCCTCTTCTTATCTCTCCTGGTTATGCCAAGCATGCACCTCTCCATGCTTCTTTGAGTTGTCTGCAGCCTTTGTATGTCTATTTTACTTAAGGTCCACGTCTCTGCACCGTACGTAAGCACTGGAAGGATGCATTGATCAAACACTTTTCTTTTAAGACATAATGGCATATTGCTCTTGAAAAGTATGCTGTTTCTTCCAAAAGCTCTCCAGGCAAGTTTTGTACGCCGATTAATTTCTTCATCAATGTGACCCTCACTTGACATCTGCTGTCCAAGATAAACGTACGTATCTGTTATCTCCAGTTTTTCTCCATCAATCGATAAATCTTCATTTCTTGTAAAAGCATTGAACATCACTTTTGTCTTCTGAAAGTTCATTTTTAATCCCACGTCTTTACTCTTGTCCGAAAGTTCCTGAATCATACTCTGAAGCTCTGAAGGAGCAGTTGCAAAAATGACTACATCATCAGCAAAACGACGGTGAGTTGAATAATCTCCATTAATATTTACCCCCTAGTTTTCCCAGTTCAGTGATTGAAGAGTTTGGGAGATATGGTATCACCTTGTCTCAGTCCTCTTTCTAATTTTTATTGGCGCCGTTTCCTCAAATAGCCGAACGCACTTGAATTTTCGTAAATGTTATTAATAATGTTAGTGAACACATCTTCAATACCGCAGGATTTCAGAGCCATTGTAACTGCTGATGGTTTCACCGAATCAAAGGCTTTTTCATAATCGATAAAAGCCATGCACAATGGAAGTTCATATTCCCTCGCTCTTTCAATTAGTTCTCTCAGTACGTGGATATGATCTATTGTGCTGTAGCCACTCTTGAATCCAGCTTGTTCTCTCGGTTGAGCCATATCCAGTGTCACCTTCAAGCGGTGTGAAAGAACTTTAGTGAAGATTTTATAAACCACTGATAGGAGGCTGATAGGTCTGTAGTTCCCAAGATCCTCAATGTCACCTTTTTCACGTAGCTGGATCATTGTAGCGTTGTTCCAATCCTCAGGAATCTTCCCTTCATTAAGGCACCGAGTGAAAATTTGGGCGAGTACTGTTTCGATTTCTCCACTTGCTTCTTGTACGATGTCTACAGTAATTCCATCTTCTCCTGGAGCTTTTCCCTGCTTCATGTTCTTGATTGCATGTGCAACTTCTGCTGGAAGGACTGGAAGAACTCTGGTATTGGTACCTTTCATGATGTCTGGAGTACATGTATCATCCCTTTCATATAATTTGGCGTAGAAATCTTTCACTCTTGTCAAAATTTCGCTTCTATTTCTTGTTACAGAATCATCTTTTCTCAGTGCCATAATCTGTTTTCTTCCAGTACTATATCATCATCATCATCATTGTCAACCATTATCAATCCACTGCTGGAGGAAGGTCTCCCCAAGTTTCCTCCACAACGGTCTGTCTTGTGCCAGTCTCCTCCATGTCACCCCTGCATACTTTCGAATTTCATCCACCCATCTCCCATGTGGTCTTCTTCTGGGTCTTTTCCTGTCCCTTGGAATCCAATCTAAAATTTCGGCTGTCCATCGATGATCTGTCCTTCTGGCAGTATGCCCAGCCCATTGCCATTTCAGGGATTTAACTCTGATCATGATGTCTTCCACTCTTGTCATTTTTCGGATCCACGAGTTCCTCTTCTTATCTCTCCTGGTTACACCAAGTATGCACCTCTCCATGCTTCTTTGAGTTGTCTGCAGCCTTTGTATGTCTCTTTTAGTTAAGGTCCACGTCTCTGCACCATACGTAAGCACTGGAAGGATGCATTGATCAAACACTTTTCTTTTAAGACATAATGGCATATTGCTCTTGAAAATTATGCTGTTTCTTCCAAAAGATCTCCAGGCAAGTTTTGTACGCCGATTAATTTCTTCATCAATGTGACCCTCACTTGATATCTGCTGTCCAAGATAAACGTACGTGTCTGTTATCTCCAGCTTTTCTCCATCAATCGATAAATCTTCATTTCTTGTAAAAGCATTGAACATCACTTTTGTCTTCTGAAAGTTCATTTTTAATCCCACTTCTTTACTCTTGTCAGCAAGTTCCTGGATCATACTCTGCAGCTCTGATGGGGTAGTTGCAAAAATGACTACGTCATCAGCAAAACGAAGGTGGGTTAGATAATCTCCATTAATCTTTATCCCCTTGTTTTCCCAGCTCAGCGACTGAAAAACGCCCTCCAATGTGGCATTAAAGAGCTTCGGAGATATGGTGTCACCTTGTCTCACTCCCTTTCCAATTTTTACGTGTGTTGTATTTTCAAACAGCCTAATCTTTGCACTTGCATTTTCATAGATGTTATTAATAATATTAATGTATGCATCTTCAATACCGCAGGTTTTCAGAGCCATTGTAACTGCTGATGGTTTCACCGAATCAAAGGCTTTTTCATAATCGATAAAAGCCATGCACAATGGAAGTTCATATTCCCTCGCTCTTTCAATTAGTTCTCTCAGCACGTGGATATGATCTATTGTGCTGTAGCCACTCCTGAATCCAGCTTGTTCTCTCGGTTGAGCCATGTCTAGTGCTACCTTCAAGCGGTGTGAAAGAACTTTAGTGAAGATTTTATAAACTACTGATAGGAGGCTGATAGGTCTGTAGTTTCCGTGATCCTAAATGTCACCTTTCTTATGTAGCAGGATCATTGTAGCGGTGTTCCAATCCTCAGGAATCTTTCCTTCATTAAGGCATAGAGTGAAAATTTGGGCGAGTACTGTTTCGATTTCTCCACTTGCTTCTTGTATGATGTCTACAGTAATTCCATCTTCTCCTGGAGCTTTTCCTCGCTTCATGTTCTTGATTGCATGTGCAACTTCTGCTGGAAGGACTGGAGGAACTCTGGTACTGGTATCTTTCATGATGTCTGGAGTGCATATATCATCCTTTTCATATAATTTGGAGTAGAAATCTTTCACTCTTGTCAAAATTTCGCCTCTATTTCTTGTTACAGAACCATCTTCTTTTCTCAGTGCCATAATCTGTTTTCTTCCCTTACTGAGATGTCCCTTTGCTATCTTTAGGCTTTGGTTGTTTTCAATTGCTTTCCTCACTAGTTCACAGTTGAATTTCCTTACGTCTTCAGTGTGATACTTTTTCTTACTGTCTTGCATAGCTCTATATATTCCACTTTGGAAGTCACATCTTCTTTAGTTGTCCTCATCTCTCTTCTTTTTTGCATCAACATTTTGGTTTTTCCTGATAATTTGTTCACATGCAACTTGTTCTTAGACCCAGCTAGTTTTGTTGCTGTTTCCATAAGAGCTTTGGTTACTTTTCTGTTAACTTCAGAGATGTCCACTTCTTCCGATGTTAGGCCTTCTAAAGCAGAGAACCTGTTCTTCAGTTCTAACTTGAAGGTATTATGGTGTTTTTTAAGGTTGGTTATGTCAATAGATTTTGTTTGTCTTATGAGCTTGCCACGTTCAAGTTTAGTGTTGAGGTGCATCTTACATCTCACCAATCTATGGTCACTACCTGTGTTGAACTTGTTTAGCACACTGCAGTCTTCTATGACGAATTTTTTGTTACACATCATAAAATCAATTTCACTTGTCGTCCCATTTGGATGTCTCCATGTCCATTTCCTGTGTGGCTTTTTCTTGAAGAAGGAGTTCAAGATGAAAAACCCTTCTGCCTCTGCAAACTCAACGAGAGTATTTCCACGCTGGTTTCTGTTGCCATGACCGAATTTACCTACTGAAGTTTCATTCTGTTGCCGTTGCCCTATTTTTGCATTGAAATCTCCCATAATTATTTTCAAGTGCTGCTTACCTTTATTATTTAGATGACAAATTTCCTCATAAAATTCTTCAATTTCTTCTTCAGGATGACTTGTGGTGGGTGCATAAGTTTGAATAATCTGAGCCTGGTATCTTTTCGAGAGTTGGATAACAAGTCGTGCAGCTCTGTCAGAGGAACTTTCAACTTCTACAACTTTATCCTTCAGTTTCTTGTTTATTATAAATCCAACACCACTAGTTCTGCCAGTATCTGTCCCACGATAGTAGAAGAGATGTCCACTTTTCAGTTCGATGAGATCTTCTCCTTTTCGCCTTACCTCACTTAGCCCCACGATGTCCCACTTGATCCTTTGTAGTTCCTCTTCCAATTCAAGAAGCCTTGAATTAGAAGATAGGGAGCGTCCATTGTAAGTAGCCAAGGTCAGCATCAGATGGCAGCCTAGTCCGGTCCTCCGGGGATTCTTAGCACCCTCTGCCTTCATGTCGCACTGGCCGCTGCCTTGGCCAGGTACATTCCAGCTGCCGGAGACTGAGGGCCAAGATTTAAGTTGTGGAATCATTTTGGAGGGTTTGGCCATAACTCACCACGCTGGCCAAGCGGGTTGGTGAGTGTGGGATAGAATTTCCTCTGATCCCGATGGTATAGTTATACCGCTATGGGCGGTCGTCAGAGCCCCTTTAGTGGGAACAGGATGCACCACGAGAAGGCGGGGTTGACATTTGTCAAGGAGAGGCTGTGATGTTACGCATCACCTGACCTTGCATCCAGTACTATATATGAGTATTTATTGGGTGGGTGAATATGTACTTTCGAAGTGAGTACCATTTTTTGAAATGTGAATTTTAAGGCCATGTTGCATATGGAGGAGTGAAAGAGGAATACATTAAAAAATAGGCGTAATGAAAGTTGAAAACACCCACGTTATGGTGAGTATACACTTAGTGATGAGGTGCTATGTTACATCTCAGACGGTAGACAGAAGTCAGCGTTGTTTGTCCTGTGAATAAAAATACGACGCTTCATGACCGGAAGAACGAATATAAAACAGCGCCCTATAAGCAAGAAGTTTTCAACTTTTGAAGTCCAGCTACATAACAGGATGTTCTAATTGACGTGCATGAAATGTATAGCAAGAAAATAGCCAAGAGCTTTTAGGTAAGTGTTTGGCTATTATGATTGATATGTCATTAACAAAAACGGGGACAGGGTTGCAATGCCTGCAAAAACAAGACACGGGGGGGGGGGGAGCACTTGTTTTGAAAAACAAATACTTTTTTAAGGACTTTTAACGGTTTTAAAACTGGAAATAAAAAATAAGGAGTTCTTGATTACTTTTAAGGACCGTACCAACCTTGTAAATAAACATAATTTTACTTTGCAAGTTTCAAGTTAAAACATACATGAAGGGCAAGAACTTTCAGAGCTACCCTAGCTCAATCATCAGGCCAAGTGCATGAAAGGAACAGTCAGCAGCAATGGAGCTAGGGTAGCTCCGAAAGTTCTTACCCTTCATGTATGTTTTAACTCTTAAATAAACATCATTTTACTTCGCAGGTTTTAGGGAAAAGTTAAATCATGTATAAGACAGCTTCATCATGGTTTCAATGTATCCCTTGAGAATTCTAGACTGCACGTCTATGATTTTTTACCATTTGGAAAAACAGCGTAAACATATACTTGGTGATACAGAAAATAATGCAGTCAAAATAAAATACTTACAATAGGTGCCAGAAGAAGACTGATGGTTTGTGGGGCACAAGAATTTTCCAAACTTTCTTCTTTGGAGGAATTTTGCACTCCTGACACAGCAGTGCCCTCTTCCATTGCCATGGTAACTTACATGGCCACTAAATGAGAAAAAAAAATCACAATTTAAAACAAATACTCAAGCAAAACAAAACAGGATTTATCATAAATCTTCATTTTTATTACAGTACAAAAGGCAAAGCAATTTAACAATTTTTAACTTTATTTTTAAATACACCAGAGTTGAATAATTACGAAACGCATACAGCGTATGAAATCCGTTTATTTTCGTGGTGTAGTCGACACAAATATTCGCCAAGCTTTCGCACTCCACTGGGAGGCTTTTTCAAGGCAATGATAGACACAGAAATGCAGAGAATTGGAACATGTAAAGAACGAAGATGATTTTTGAAAATAACGTGGGGGACATCACGAGCTTATTACATGAATTTTTTTTTTCACGTAATTATACAGAGCGTTATTTTCAAAAATCATCTTCGTTCTTTACATGTTCCAATTCTCTGCATTTTTGTGTCTATTATTGCCTTGAAAAAGCCTCCCAGTGGAGTGCGAAAGCTTGGCGAATATTTGTGTCGACTACACCACGAAAATAAACGGATTTCATACACTATATGCGTTTCGCAGTTAACAATTTTTATTTGTTAAACTCAAAATAGTGTCATTTACTTATTCAGAAAATATTTCCAACAGAAATGCAGTCAGATTACTTATGAGAAAAATTAATATCAGCGAGTTACATAGTACTAGGGGATAAAGATTTCATTGTGTAATCCATAGATCATGAAATTGGGGGGGGGGGGGGAGAATTGCTGTATAATCCACATCCATGATGTTGATCCTGAATCATCATAATTTTTCCTGCAGAAAAGTCGTGATTCATAGCATTACCCAAAAGTACAAAGGAACAGGAGAAAAAATTATCTTCAAACATAGTACTCATACACGACACTGACGATGAAAGAAGAAAGCTGAACTTTTTCACCGGATGAAAAAAAGTCTGAGCGCGTCGTGAGAAAGTATGAATATAACACAGTATGAGCAAGACAGAATTGTTCACTGAAGTTTATTTACATAAATATTAAAATAGAGCACATCAAACATAACATTACTGACATTTAACAAAAAAGAACATGCGGCAGAGGGGAACGTTGTGTGAAAGTATGCGCCTCTTCCGACTATCGTTTTCCGAAATTTTTACTCCATTTTCAAGCTGAAATACCAATATTTATGGACTAAAATAATATTTAACAACAATACTAGATAGAAGGAACATCGCAGCAGAAAAAATTACGATTACAGGAGAAATCTTCACTCTGTCCAACTTCCATTTGCAAGCTTTGAAAGCTGGAATTCTGTCTTCAGACTGAAAACGGCCCCCACCAATCCCTCAAAAATGTTTTGTTCAGTTATGCTTCTATCTCGAGAAGCATAGAAATTGTGATGGAAATGGCCGAATTCCTCAAATTCTCGGAAGAATCTCGTGCCTGGAGATTACAGGGAAATTTTCGCGCCGTCTAATTTCCGTTTTCAGAAAATTTTCCTCCAAATTTTCAAGCTGAAATAAAATATTTATGGAATAAAACTATATTTAACAACAATACTAGACAGGAGAGCATCACGAATAAAAGAAATTACTATTATGGGGGAAATCTTTACTCTGTTTAGCTTCCGTATTTGTAAGTTTTGAAAGATCAAAAACCATACTTTGCCAAAAAAAAAAAAAACGGCATCCCCAACTAATACCCCTCCAAAATTTCTCTTCAGTTTTGCATTGATCTCGAGTATGACCCAAATGATGACAAAAAAAGCGGAATTCCGCGAATTCACGGAAGAATCTCGTGTATGAGTACTACGACTTGCAGATCAGAGAGTTGAAATGAGCTACTCGAGTATGGTTGCAAAGCGTTTATTTAATTTGTTATAGCCAACACAGGTCTACGATATGAAAAGTAGCTTACATAATTTTTACAAATAATGCTGAATACATTGCGAACATAAAGCAGATCGATACGCGAATTACCCAACATGGTGCTCAGTTTTCTTGGGCTTCTTACATTCCTCATCACTTGCTCTTGCCTCTCGTTTTGATTTTCTCCACTTTTGCTTGTGTTCGTTCTGCGCCATTGTTGAAAATGTTAACTCTTTCACACGAAAACAATTTTTTTTTAATTTTAGTTTAAACCAATGTGATATGTTCTTTATATATTTGAATAGATCTCGTCCATAGCTGTAAAACGATGCCAAGCACAGTCATTTTGCAATCACGGTTGTCCAGATAAACCGTGATATTGTCAAAAGCGTTTACCAGTTCACAAATTTTTTAAACATTCAGTTCATACCACTGCAAAATGTTCTTTGTATATTTGAATAGATCTCGTCCATAGCTGTAAAACGATGCCACACACAGTCATTTTGCAATCACGGTTGTCCAGATAAACTGTGATATTGTCAAAAGCGTTTACCAGTTCACAAATTTTTTAAACGTTCAGTTCCTACCACTGCAAAATGTTCTTCGTATATTTGAATAGATCTCGTAGAGAGCTTAAAAACGATACCACGTACCGTCGTGTTGCGTTCACAGTTGCCGAGATAGACTGAGTCAAACATGACATCACCCCCAGAAATATTGCATCATCTTCCACACGCACAGGGGAACGTTGTGTGAATGATGTATTACACAGTATGCGAATTTGACTCCATGCTGTTTATGAATATGCTAACACAATTAGTGTGTGGCACGTATTTTTAATGCTATAATGATTTCAATTGGGACCTATTTTTGTCACAGACGGTTGGCCATAGTCGCTCCATGATATCCACAGAGTTAGGCGCAGTCCTACATCAAAACACTGACAATTTTCAAATGCTTTTCTGTTACCTTCATGTGAATGATGGAGGAAAACCCAGATGGATCACTACAATGATGAAACTCGGATGAGTCGTATGCTCTGAGAAATACCACACACTGAAAAATTGTAAATAAACTGGGCAGAACAAACCCACAACTTTAGTATATATTGGGTTGTCGGAAAAGTCGTGACGTATTTTGGCACCCGATGGCGGTTGGGCGGTTTTGAAAATACTAGAGGCACGCGCAGCTCTGTTATTGCTATGGCATTTGACAGGTGCCAGTTCTAGCTGCAGTCTAAAAGGAATAGTGAACGATTTGGTTCATTTGCGGAGATTTGACATCAAGTTGAAGATGGAAGACCAAACTGTGCATTTTCGCCATATTTGACTCTTTTACTTCCGTAAAGGGAAGAACGCGTGTCCAGCTTGTGAAAAGTTGCGTAAAGTGTACAATGATAATGCTCTACAAGAACGTCGGTGCCAGCGGTGGTTCGCAAAATTTCGTGCTGGTGATTTTGACCTCAACGATGCTCCTCGGTCCGAAAGGCCCACCGAGGTTGATGACGACCAAATCAAGGCATTGATCGAGTCAAACCCACGTTACACGACACGAGAGATTGCAGACACATTGCACATCCATCATTCAAGCGTTCACGACCACCTGAAGAAGCTGGGATACGTAAGCAAGCTTGATGAGTGGGTTCTTCATTAACACAAAGAAGCTCAATTGACAGCGCATAAAAACATCTGCGATATGCTCATTAAACGTGAGGAAAATGATCCTTTTTTGAAGCGACTGATAACTGGGGACAAAAAGTGGATTGTGTACAACAATGTGCTGCACAAACGGTCTTGGTCCCGACGTGCTGCTTCGCCTCAAACGACATCCAAAGCAGACATCCATCAGTGAAAGTTTCTGGTCTCAGTGTGGTGGGTATTTTAAAGGTGTCGTGTTTTTCGAGCTCCTACCACGGAACCAAACAATCACTTCGAATGTGTACTGTCGGCAATTGGACAGTTTGAACGAATCCATCATCCAGAAACGTCCAGAGCTCGCTCGTCGTAAAGGTGTTGTGTTCCATCACGACAACGCGAGACCACACACAAGTTTGATCACCCGCCAAAAATTATTGGAGCTTGGGTGGGATGTGTTGCCACAACCAGCATACTCGCCTGACCTTGTGCCGTCAGACTTCCACTTGTTTCGCTCTCTTCATAACGTTCAATTCAGATGAGGCTGTAAATCAGCACCTTGTACAGTTTTTCACCACGAAAGACAGGTCCTTCTATGAACGAGGCATTCTGCAGCTCACTGAAAGATGGTGAAAGGTTATTGAACAAAACGGGCATTATATCATTGATTGATCTTTGTTCTTTCTACCAATAAATGACCTTTGCAAAACATGGCTAAAATGAGTCATGACTTTTCCGACAACCTAATATATTAAAAATTTAGTGTTTTTATACTCAGTGCTTTTATGTCTAACCAAAGTGAATTATAATACTTTCAATTAAGATTCCCAAAGCTGAACTTTCACGAAGCTAAGTTGTGGCATCTACTGCAGAAAAAAATATATATATGACTGCAGGAGGAAGAGTTTGGGTGAAATGTTATTCAAGTGGAAAGGGTTAAAGAAATGATTAATAAATGCATTTTACGTGGACCAGGAACATCAAACAAAGATCTTCGCTCTATCCACGTTCATAAGTGAGTCACGGAAAAATTCTCATCGGCCGCCACCGGGAGTCGAACCCAGGGTCTTCCAGTTACGCGCCGGATATGCTTCTGCTACACCACAGCGGCCTCAAATTCCTCCAGACTCCCACACGCTAACTGCCAAGCCAATTTGGCAGGTTGCTTCTTGGAGCCCCGCACAATGCTGGGGATTCACCAAAGATGGTAAGCAGCAACTGAAGAAATAATTAGAAGGGGAATGAATAATTAATACAGACATCTAACGTGGACCAGGAACATCAAACAAAGATCTTCGCTCTTTCCACGTTTATAAGTGAGTCACGGGAACATCAAACAAAGATCTTCACTCTTTCCACGTTTATAAGTGAGTCACGGAAAAATTCTCATTGGCCGCCACCGGGAGTCGAACCCAGGGTCTTCCAGTTACGCGCCGGATATGCTTCCGCTACACCACAGCGGCCTCGAATTCCTCCAGACTCACACACGCTAACTGCCAAGCCAATTTGGCAGGTTGCTTCTTGGAGCCCCGCACAATGCTGGGGATTCACCAAAGATGGTAAGCAGCAACTGAAGAAATAATTAGAAGGGGAATGAATAATTAATACAGACATCTAACGTGGACCAGGAACATCAAACAAAGATCTTCGCTCTTTTACACGCTTATAAGTGAATCACGGAAAAATCTCATGGGCCGCTACCGGGAGTCGAACCCACGGTCTTCCAGTTACGCGCCGGATATGTTACGCGCCAATGAGAATTTTTCCGTGACTCACTTATAAATGTGGAAAAGAGCGAAGATCTTTGTTTGAAAAAGAAATTATATTCTCCTGTCTTTGGCACTTTGTAACAATAACACAACTTTCTATGATTAGGAGTGAAATGAAGCACATGTGATGATTATCTTTTTTCTTGTAGAACCAAATTCTAAACCAAACCTTTTTTATTTTTAAATTTACTTGCCTGGACTGGGCAACTAGATTTTTTATTTACCTGTCCAGGCCAATAATTTACGAGCACTAGGTATGATATTTTTCAAGCACTCTACAGAAAAACAAGTGAAAACGCTGTTTGTGTGGGACATGTACCATAAACCAGGGGTGCAGAAAATTTTCAGGGCCCAATATTTCTCCAGAACGCAATTTTTATTTGGTCAGAAATTTTCCCCAAAACTGTAGTGGACTTTCATACAAGTTTAAGCGAGTATTAGATCTATATGTTGATGATTAAGAACTAATCCTTAAAAAGCCTATTACTTAAAAATTTGAAAAAAAACCAAAAAAAACCTAATATTTATTTTAGATTCAAAAATGTCTGAAACATTTTTGGGTCTAGGCAGGGATCATAGCATACTTCTGGAAAATTTTAGGTAGGAATTTTAGGAATTTTAGGAATTTTTAGAAAAATTTTAGGAAAATTTTAGGTGTATTTCAATAAAAACTAGATGTATATTTGTATACATCTAGTAAAACAACTTTGTATACATTGTAAAGAGTTTGCTTCACACCCTTCAACCATATATACTGATAGACTGCGCATGACATCAAAATTTCTGGCTCCAACATAAAATCACATGACAACAGTCAAAAAGATGGGTTACACCTGCTGTGCTTATGGTTGCTCTGAGCGATATAGTAAAGAAAGTTCTATGATTTTTCATGGGTAAGAAACGAATTAAATACCTAAGTCCATAAAGTTCAATTACTTAACCAGAAACTTGCAGCTATTGATATAAAAATATAGTAACTTAAGAAAAAAAAATGGAATGCATGTTCCAAATTCTTCGCAAATGTTCATCACATTATAAATCACAAAATGTAAACAACCCGATCATGCATGTATATAGCTCATAAGTAAACTTACCTGAAGAGTTTTCATTATATATGAGGCGCATTCACATAATACACCGAAAACACTGAAGTTCTGCAGCGTAAATTAGTAATCATAACAGCATTTTTACACGAAATTTGGAGTCTGATGATGACGTGCCCAATGTTTGAGCCATGGCGGCTTTGATGCAGCTATTGCCAATGTGCAGTCCATTAGTATATATGGTCGAAGTTAACACCCAAATTTTTGCATAACGTCTAATGTCTAAAGTTTAAGTATGATTTACTTCTAATGTTCAGTTCTTATCTTTTCACGTGTTATTATCATATTCAAGTATATTTACCACATTCAAGTTTCACTTTGAACATTAATATGCTGTTAAACCAGAAGCAATTCACGATTTTCACAGTAAAGTTTTCAGGTTTCACATTAAATTATAATATCCTAAAAAGGTAATTGAAAACCAAGAACTATGTACAATTGTTCACTGAATTACTTTTTTCATATTATTGTTTTAACCTCTTCCTGATTAGCCTATCTTTTTCTGCTTCTACCACAACTAATTTACTTTCAGTTTTCTTTATTTCAGCTGAACCTTGTATGATCAAGTTAGAGGCAACTGCTATTTCAACAGTATTTTGTTTTTCTACAGCTTTTTCTCATTCTTTCTGTTCCCTCTTGAATTATTGCTAGGGAGGCTTCTTTGTCGTTTTTAAGTCTATTTATTTCTGCATCATTTTCTTTTATTTTGTCATCAAACTCAGCTTTTCTTTTTTTCTCTAGCTGCTTTTCCTTATTTTCCCTCTCTTTCTGCTTCCTTTCTTTTACCTTTTTTGATTCTTCTTCCTTCAGCTTATCAACATACTCTTTATAAAATTTATGTGAATCACAAACACTATTTAACAAATTTCTTGTTATGGGAACTTTACTTACACATCCATAGTGTTTAATGGCCCCTTTAACTATTCTTAATGATGTTATAGTTGAGTCTTTTAAGTTAGCCTTGTCCTTCCTTAACAGAGCAGTGTTAACCGAAAATCCCCTTTCTGCATCAGCATTACCATGAGGTAAAACTAAAATTGACTTTATGAGTTTAGCAAGATTTGAGTATTTTTCTTTTCCGCTAGAGTCTTTAATACTAAATATATTACGCCAGTAATGATCAATCCGCACTGGAATATGCCCTTCCTCTGAAAATTTCACTAGTTCATCTAGAGTTGGCTTATCGCAATTTAAAAGTTTCCACTCTTCTCTTACTCTATCAATTTGTTCCTCAGAAAGATGCAAAACACTTGAAATTCTGGTTATTTCCGAAAGTCTTTCAGTGACTGAAAGTTGAGTTGACTCTTTCTTTGGTTCTTTTACCTTTAAAACTTCTATGTCTCTTAGCTTTTGATTGCAGAATGGCAAATTTGACTTTAAATATTTTGTGGTTGCAATTAGTGATGATCTTACATCTAAGAGAAAATAATTTCTGCCTGGTCTCCTGAACATTCCTGAGGAGATTTTTTGTCTTCATACCAACTTCTAACTCCCCTAGTTTTTTCCATGAATTTTTATTTTCAAAATCTACATTCTTTAGGTCTTCCCCAAATTTCCCTGCTATAACATCATCTTGGATAAACTGAGCCATAACATTCCTCATTAAAGTATTTAAATCAGAATATAACTGGTGTATTTTTGGTTCTTCACTCTGATAACATAATGAAAACTTTTCAAAATTTTGGTGTGAAAATGAAATTAATGCTAAATAGCAAGGAGTAAGCTCATTTTTCAGGAAACAGTGAATTCTTTTATACCTTGCCGAATTGCGCAGTTGTTTTTCAAATATTTTTTGAGATGGCAAGAAGTTTAAAAAATATTCTGTAATATTTAGCCATTGATCCAAGAGCCTCTGGGCTACAGAACCAACGGTTAACCATCTGTTGCTGACATGACGCAAAAGAAATTTGGCAGTGACCAATGTTATATCCTCGACAGATTTATAATCCTCTCGTCTTGCAGCACTACTCTTTAAAAAGTAATGCATATCAGTAGCAAATTCGTCAAAATCTATATTTAAGCTTGTCAAAAAAATTTTAAATGCATTACTAACAACATGCAGGTTGCAAAAACCTAGTTCCAAAGATTTCTGGCCTGTTTCTTGTTTTACAACTTCATTGAATTTGCGTAAAAAGCACTTATTTACATTTGGGCTGTCCATGGATACACAAATAATTCTGTTCAACGAAATATTGAAGGATGATAACACATCAAGAATTTCTTTTAGCAAAATATCTGCTGTTGCATGACCCAGAAAAACTCTTGTTAGGTATCGGCAAGAAACTGAATTTATTTCTGAAGACCAGTACCTGAGATACACATCCAACTGCCGTTTCACTTGTGTATTTGTAGTTTCATCAAATGCTATAGTAACCTTTCCTGGGCTACTAGATGCAATGTCTTTTTTCAAATCCTCTTCAAATTATTTTGACAATCCATGTGATATCACATAAGCAACTTTTTTTCTTTAAGTTGCATTTTGGCTGCAATAGAAGAATCAGGAAACATTTCTTTGAAAAGTTCAACTGTTTCAGTGCATGAAACAAAAGACATATTGTCCTTAGCAACTTTCATGGCCCATAATGCTTCGGCTTTAGCCAACTGTAAATCATGACTCAGTACTTCACTAATATTTGTTTTGGGCTGAAGATACCGTCCTCCAAAGGCTTTCAGGATGGACTTATTTTGAAATTTACTTTGAAATTTCTGCAAATGTTTTTTTCCTTTATGATGCGCTTTTACTTGTGAAAAGCCACTATTAGAAATGTTGAAAATTTCTGAACACAATATACACTTAGCAGAAAATATTGTTTCAGTTGCAGAACACCATTCTTTCAACTTCACTCCGTCCAATTCTTTGGCGAGCCACGCATCTTGAAATTTCGTTTTGGATTTAGGCATCTTAAACACTTGTATTACTAACCAGAAAATGAAAGGGAAGTACAAAAACACGTTCCAATATTGCAAAACCAGACAACTTCCCGAAATTTGGCTGCGAGGATGTCAGAAGATATGAAAAAAAAAAAAAAAGCAGGTCACCACTAGAGAACTGAACCTGCACACAGCACAGAGAACACCATAAAAGACGTAAAACCAGAAACTATCATACGCATCTCACGCAAGTTCAGTCAAAGCGAGTCGGAGCCGAGATATATTGCGCATCGAAGGTCGCTGTCGCCGACGCATGATCGAAGGTCAATGATCACGTGCTCTACTGCCTGCCAAGATAATACTCAGCTACCATCCCATCGTCATTACCGGAGGTTACGGAAGGAGACCACATGTTTCTCTTGCTTCCACCCACCTGCGGTTTACAATAACAAAACATCAGCAGAAAGAGGAGGTTCCACAAGGCATGTACAAAAATAAAGTACGATCTTCTGCGTGCCACGGAGTTCGTCTGCAAAGCGCAAACCAGGGGTGAAAATGACCCTCCCTTTTCCCTTAGATCTCTTGTTACTCTCGAAAACTGTTCGAAGGCAAAAAAATGGAACGCCCGCCCGAAGCAAGTGCATCTCGATGGCGTCATTTTCCCCTCCTTCAGCAGCACAGCATATAGGCTGTGTTTCTACAATAACAGGTCTTTTTACCTTACCGTAATGGTAAATTTATTGGCGTTAATAACGGTTGTGTTTTTAATAAAAATAAGCTTACGAAAATTTTAGGATGAATAGCAAATTTTAGGTCTAATTTTAGGAATTTAAGGAGGGTCACAAAATATTAGGAATTTTAGGAATTTTAGGAGGAATGCGATCCCTGGTCTAGGTGAAAACAGTTGTGGGGCAGAGAGGCTGAAAAATAAACAGCTAAAAAAAATTCTGCAATTAACTATAATTTATTTCATTCTAGCATTTCAGGCGTTTAATTGTGCCAGATAATTTTACTGAATGAAATTTAAATTAGACTTAAATCCTTTGAAAAATGCATGGGTCGTTCGCTTTAAAATGTGCGGAACCCCTAATAATTTTTCAGATCGGCGCCTACGACACATAAGCTGCCATTAGTTTCGGAAAAATGTTATTAGCATGACTAGTGGTTGCGCCGTACTTATTACTCGTGCCACGCTGTCTACGCCTTGGCATTAGTAAAGTCGTTTGGGCTCTGGGAATCATATGCTAGCGGCAGTCTGCAGTACGTCACTGTGCTCATAACCTCTTGTATTAATAACGACATGACATTTTTCAAAATGATTACCTGATTACTGTGCAGTAAATTGCTCTTATCTTTCGCGTTGTACTCGTTGTTAATAAGTCAATTTTTTGTTTTATTATTATTACTACTATTATTATTTTACCCGTGGGCAAAAATTTCCCCAGGGCTGCCTTAATTTTACCCCGAACCTCGTTCGTGAGTTCAGACAAATTCTGCACCCCTGCCATAAACTACTAGCCTGTAAGTCCATCTTGGGCTTTCAGAACAGAACTAATTTGACTTGGAATAAAAGTCATGCACACACAATAATAGAATTTGGGACCATACTTCCTCTGAAATACACAGTCGAGGCACATTATTGTGAACACCTCCTACTTTTGATATCAACAGTGCATTTTTTTTTTTTTTTTTTTTTTTTTTTGGAGGTTTAACGACCACCATGAGCAACTCGATGGGCTATAAGCAGTCGGACGTCCCTAATTTAGGGCCACTGGTTCCAGGGAAAGGAGAGAGCCAGTGCCATAAGACAAACACAACATCCATTGATTGATTGGAGGCTTAACGACCACCGTGAGCAACTCGATGGGCTATAAGCAGTCGCCCGTCCCTAATTTAGGGTCACTGGTTCCAGGGAAAGGAGAGAGCCAGTGCCGTAAGACAAACACAACATCCATTGATTGATTGGATGCTTAACGACCACCGTGAGCAACTCGATGGGCTATAAGCAGTCGCCCGTCCCTAATTTAGGGCCACTGGTTCCAGGGAAAGGAGAGAGCCAGTGCCGTAAGACAAACACAACATCCATTGATTGATTGGATGCTTAACGACCACCGTGAGCAACTCGATGGGCTATAAGCAGTCGCCCGTCCCTAATTTAGGGCCACTGGTTCCAGGGAAAGGAGAGAGCCAGTGCCGTAAGACAAACACAACATCCAGTGATTGATTGGAGGCTTAAGGACCACCGTGAGCAACTCGATGGGCTATAAGCAGTCGCCCGTCCCTAGTTTAGGGTCACTGGTTCCAGGGAAGGGAGAGAGCCAGTGCCGTAAGACAAACACAACATCCACTGATTGATTGGAGGTTTAACGACCACCGTGAGCAACTCAATGGGCTATAAGCAGCCGCCCGTCCCTAATTTAGGGTCACTGGTTCCAGGGAAGGGAGAGAGCCAGTGCCGTAAGACAAACACAACATCCATTCATTGATTGATTGGAGGTTTAACGACCACCGTGAGCAACTCAATGGGCTATAAGCAGTCGCCCGTCCCTAATTTAGAGTCACTGGTTCCAGGGAAGGGAGAGAGCCAGTGCCGTAAGACAAACACAACATCCATGCTTCACCGGGATTCGAACCCAGACCCCGTTGGAACGAATGATCAGAGGCCATCGCTAGACCACTGCGCCACCGGGGCGGCAATGTCAACAGTGCATAGCCAATGAAAGAAGGCACGTGTCGTGAGCTGGCTTAGAGGGTATGTAGGCATTCTGAAAACATATATGACGCGCTGCTGCTATAGATAAAAGGAGCAATTTATCAGATTTGCAAAAGGGGATGATTATCAGCTTTCTAGCCAAGGGTGGCAGTATTTCTGAAGCAGCGCAGTTTGTGAACTGTTCGCGTGCTGCTGTGGTTAAAGTGTATCGTGACTGGAGAAAAGACACCATTGCGAATAAGTGACATGGAAACTGTGGAGCACCATGTGCCATTGATGAGAAAGGTCAACGTCACTGGTCAAACGAACCAGAGGGCTTCCGAAAATGTGTTCAGCGAACCCTGCTGCTTGTGGGGTTCCGATGAAGATGGATGGTCACTGCACCTATGCTACCAAAGGTGCATCGGCAGAAAAGCCTTGCATTTGTACAGTATCTGAATTGGACCTCCGCCAATTGGTAAAGGATCGCCTTTTGCAATGGGTTACGTTTTCTGCTTCGTCAAGCGGATGGACGTTGGCATGTAAGGTGAGAAACATCGGAGAACGAACACTCTTCAAACATTGCTGGAAGAACACAAGATGATGGGAGCAGTGTTTTCGTGGCATTCTCTGTGTTCACTCATAGCTGTGGAAGACACTATGGACTGAATTCATAATGAATCCATCTTTAACAAATAAAGGTAACTTGATCACGCTAGTTACGTTAACTGAAACTTTTACAAAAGTTCATAAGTTGGAAGCTTTCGACCTTAACTTAGGTCTTCATCACGCCAATGGAGGACTAAGATTGTTGCCAGATTCTACATTTGAATTTTTCTTATTTTTGTTGCCAAAACTTAGAATTGATCTCCAGATCAACGGAATGTAGAGAGGAGATTCGGAGTTGCAAGTCATTGAGTTGAACATAATTTCTATGCTTTCACGGTAACGGAGATCTCTTCTTCTACTGGGGATAACTTATACATTGGAAGCACATACAGGAGCATTAGCCATAGAATTTTAGAACATAGAAAAGATGTTTCGAAAGCCAATCCCAATACTGCCTTGTCTATTTTGACAACGGAAGACACATCTGCAGTTCCCCACTGGAACGAAGCAAAACGAATTGCTTCTTTCGACAATCGTTTTGCCCTCCGTTACCGTGAAAGCCTGGAAATTATGTTCAACTCAATGACTTGCAACTCCGAATCTCCTCTCTACATTCCGTTGATCTGGAGATCAATTCTAAGTTTTGGCAACAAAAATAAGAAAAATTCAAATGTAGAATCTGGCAACAATCTTAGTCCTCCATTGGCGTGATGAAGACCTAAGATAAGGTCGAAAGCTTCCAACTTACGAACTTTTTTGTAAAAGTTTCAGTTAACGTAACTAGCGTGATCAAGTTACCTTTATTTGTTAAGTGTTTTGCCCATAATCGTCAAGAATCCATCTTTGCAGACCACGTACGCCCAGACATGCCGATTGTCTTCCCTGGGACGGATGGGATCTTCCAGCAGGACAAAACGACGTGTCGCACAGCTAGAAATGTTAGAGAGTGGTTGGAAGAGCACGATGAAGACTTCGAAGTTCTTCCCTGGCCCCCTAATTCCCCAGACTTAAACCCCATTGAGCACTTGTGGGACCATCTCGATCGTGTATTTCGCTCTATGGATCCTCCACCACGCACCCTCCAGCAGCTGTCAGATGCACTGCAGTCAGCATGGCTCCACATACTTATGAACACCTTCCAGCACCTTATTTAGTCACTCCCGGCACGTCTAGCAGCTGTCCACGCTGCACATGACGGTTACTCTGGATATTAACTGGTGGCCGCAATAATGTGACTCGACCGTGTATATAGGAAGTGCGTTGTTTACTTCTCCGTAGAATGGTTACCAAAATTGCATAGGCCCATGAAAATTCAATTGTTATCCAATCTTCCAAATTCTATACACAGTCCTTTTTATAGTGTTGGAATCGTCAGAGGCAAATGAGGCGAGTGGATAGGAATTTACTGAAGGAGGCCATTACTAATCGCTCTGCTGTTTGAGCTACTAAGTACAGAATTACACAGTGGAATTCCCTGGAGTCTAAACCTATACCAGTGCTCTGAAGCTTGCCTCGGAGCTGTGAGGGAGCAGTTCATGGTTGATAAATTGCTTTGGAAGAGACGAGTGCATAACAAGGTTGCTGGCTTAAAGGAAGAGAGCTAAGGGGGGGGGGGTAAAGTATTGTGGCTGCATGTCCTTATTTACCCTCAACATTAACTACGGAAAACATTTGCTTTCAGGTTTTTCACCTAGGCATGCAACTTCATTTTAATCAGTTTGTGCCCTAGTGTTAATGGCCAGGGGTCAAAAAATGCGGTCGCCTAGGGTGACTAAATTGTGCTGGCCACCACATACGTCACTGGAAAACATGTACTGGATATATATCGTTGTTCAATTTTCGCTAAGTTGCGATGAACATACTTTTTACGTGGCTACGATATTTTAATTTGGTTGACATTAAATGTCTGTAAATACTGTTTCACACGTTATGCAAGTTCGGCCATCGGGAGATTGCAAAAGGACGTTAACATAGTATTGGCAATTGAAGTCAAGTATAATAATAATAAGTATCTGTACTTACAATATTCATAGTGGCTGTCGGGGCTTCATATGTGCGTCATCTAAGAATGTGAATTCTTTCAATTGTGAAGTTAAAATTCATGATATTGTAAAATCTGCACCAGATAAAATTAAACAAGATGAATTTTTTACAATGCAAAAAAATCCTTTAACATTGATGAAATAAGAAACTGAATTAAAACCTTGTTGAATTTTTTAAAACTGAGCGAGTGAGTGCGGTAATCCTAATGTTCGTGCACCTACCACTGATGATGGCTATAAATGTTAGCAGAAACTAGTTTGGTGCTTCGCATTCGGGAGATTTGTATGTTTGTATTTTCTTTTTCAAGATTGTTTATTTTTGAGGTTTTGGCAAAAGTATAATTCATCTTCAGTTTTCATTATGTATCAGGGTGCTTCACGGTCAAGACTGTCTCCTCTTCAGGATTGTAGTTCGTTTTTAAAAAATTCAACAAGGTTTTAATTCAGTTTCTTATTTCATCGATGTTAAAGGATTTTTTTGCATCGTAAAAAAAAAAAAAAAAAATCATCTTGTTTAATTTTATCTGGTGCAGATTTTACAATATCATGAATTTTAACTTCACAATTGAAAGAATTCACATTCTTAGATGACGCACATATGAAGCCCCGACAGCCACTATGAATATTGTAAGTACAGATACTTATTATTATCATACTTGACTTCAATTGCCAATACTATGTTAACGTCCTTTTGCAATCTCCCGATAGCTGAACTTGCATAATGTGTGAAACAGTATTTACAGACATTTAATGTCGACCGAATTAAAACATGTACTGGATTTTCCGTCGTATAATCTGTGGAATGATGCATCTACTCCAGACATCATGAAAGGTACCAGTACCAGAGTTCTTCCAGTCCTCCCAGCAGAAGTTGCACATGCAATCCAGAACATGAAGCGGGGAAAAGCTCCAGGAGAAGATGGAATCACTGTAGACATCATACAAGAAGCAAGTGGAGAAATCGAAACAGTACTCGCCCAAATTTTCACTCGATGCCTTAATGAGGAGAAGATTCCTGAGGATTGGAACAACGCTACAATGATCCTGTTACGTAAAAAGGTGACATTGAGGATCTCAGGAACTACAGACCTATCAGCCTCCTATCAGTGGTTTATAAAATCTTCACTAAAGTTCTTTCACACCGCTTCAAAATAACACTGGACATGGCTCAACCGAGAGAACAAGCTGGATCCAGGAGTGGCTACAGCACAATAGATCATATCCACGTACTGAGAGAACTAATTGAAAGAGCGAGGGAATATGAACTTCCATTGTGCATGGCTTTTATCGATTAAGAAAAAGCCTTTGATTCGGTGAAACCATCAGCAGTTACAATGGCTCTGAAATCCTGCGGTATTGAAGATGCATACATTAATATTATTAATAACATCTATGAAAATGCAAGTGCAAAGATTCGGCTGTTTGAAAAAATAACACACATAAAAATTGGAAAGTGAGTGAAACAAGGTGACACCATATCTCCCAAGCTCTTTAACGCCACATTGGAAAATGTCTTTCAATCACTGAACTGGGAAAGCAAAGGGATAAAGATCAATGGAGGTTATCTAACCCACCTTCGTTTTGCTGATGACGTAGTCATTTTTGCAACTACCCCATCAGAGCTACAGAGTATGATCCAGGAGCTTGCTGACAAGAGTAAAGAAGTGGGATTAAAAATGAACTTTCAGAAGACAAAAGTGATGTTCAATGCTTTTACAAGAAATGAAAATTTATCGATTGATGGAGAAAAGCTGGAGATAACAGACACGTACGTTTATCTTGGACAGCAGATGTCAAGTGAGGGTCACATTGATGAAGAAATTAATCGGCATACAAAACTTGCCTGGAGAGCTTTTGGAAGAAACAGCATAATTTTCAAGAGCAATATGCCATTATGTCTTAAAAGAAAAGTGTTTGATCAATGCATCCTTCCAGTGCTTACGTACGGTGCAGAGACGTGGACCTTAAGTAAAATAGACATACAAAGGCTGCAGACAACTCAAAGTAGCATGGAGAGGTGCATGCTTGGTGTAACCAGGAGAGATAAGAAGAGGAACTCGTGGATCCGATAAAATAACAAGAGTGGAAGACATCATGATCAGAGTTAAATCCCTGAAATGGCAATGGGCTGGACATACTGCCAGAAGGACAGATCATCGATGGACAGCCGAAATTTTAGATTGGATTCCAAGGGACAGGAAAAGACCCAGAAGAAGACCACATGGGAGATGGGAGGATGAAATTCGAAAGTATGCGGGAGTGACATGGAGGAGACTGGCACAAGACAGACCGTTGTGGAGGAAACTTGGGGAGACCTTCGTCCAGCAGTGGATTGATAATGGTTGACAATGATGATGATGATGATTATGAATCTGCGGGAAAAAAAATCTGCATGGCAATTGTGCAGGAGAGGAGGCATAATTTGGTAAGGAACTCTCTTGGAATTTTTTTTTTTTTTTTAGTACAGGAGTTAGTATGGAGCAGAAGTGGCATCACGATTAAAGATCCTTACTTAATAGAAAGCTTTGGGAAGTTGTAAGAAGGTATGGCAGGAGTCATTATGCATTGTTGAGAAAGACGACTCTGAATGCTTGTGACCTCTTTTTGTCAACCAGTAAATGAAAATGTACGCACAGCACTTGCTGCAATGAACCTACATATGCTTGCTACCTTTCAGTTCCTTGTTGTGAAACTTAAAATAAAAGTAGGGGCACGGCTGAGAGGAAGAGGATATGATTGTGTCACTGCAAGATAGTTTTCAAAAGGTCAGAAAACTAACGCACCACGACACACAAAAGGCCAGTCTAAAACGTAAACAAACCCGTTGGTAAACTCCACAAGAGAATTCCCGAACGTCCAGCTCTTGTTTTTACTGATCCGTGAGTAAGCAGACTCCGCAACTTTGAAAGCCGGATTCTTCCAAAAACTTTTGACCTATGTGAGAGTACATGTACACTGGTGTGCAAAAATTAAGGACAAAGAGGAGATATTAGCTTAACAGCAGAACGGACCAAAAGACCACTCAGGAGATAGACTAGGGTCCGGTATGGTAGGGCATGCGCATATATGCAGCATGACGTGAGGGGGGGGGTGCGGAAGGGTATAAAGCACACGGGCGGTGTACGCTCAGCAATTCGGTGAAAGCTATTGCACGGTGTACATCAGTTTCAACGATGTCGAGTTGCTGCCACCGTGTGATATGGCCAATAGGCAATCCAGTAAACAACATCTGGAGAACTTTACCCGAGGTCGCGTCATTGGGAAGTTGGAAGAAGGTCGAAGCGTGACTACTGTGGCCGAGGAGTTCTGGATCGCTCGCAGCATCGTTTCACGAGCTTGGAGAGCATTTCAAATGACAGGAACAGCTCTCCGAGAGTTTAGCAGTGGTCGTCCACGAGCAACCACGGCGGCGGACGACCGGTGTATTGTCCTACAGGCGAGAAGAGACAGACGGCAGACAGCGAGAGAATTCGCAAGGCACATGCAACAGACAACTGGACGTCCGTTATCGCGTTTTACCGTGGCCAGGAGGCTGCACAAAGGTGGTCTATTTGCACGACGACCAGTACGGTGTGTGCCATTGACACCTGCTCATCAGAGACGGCGGTTTCTGTGGTGCCAGGAACACAAGAACTGGACACATCAGCAATGGGGTCGAGTTCTCTTTACGTAGGAGAGCCGATTTAGTCTGACGAGCGATTCTGGACGTATACACATCTGGAGAGAGCAGGGAACACGCAATAACACTTCCAACATCATCGAAAGGGACCAGTTTGGAGGTGGCGGAGTTCTTGTTTAGGGCGGTATCATGCTTGGTAGCCATCCTGACCTCCACATCTTCCAAGAAGGTTCAGTCACTGGTGTCTGGTATTGTACCGAGGTTCTCCTGCCTCACTTGCGTCTGTTTAGAGCTGCTGTGGGTCCTGAGTTCATCTTCATGGACACCAACGCTACACCTCATCTTACAGTGGCTGTCGCAGAGCTGTTGGAGAGTGAAGATATTCAACGCATGGATTGGCCCGCAAGGTCCCCGGATCTAAATCCAATCGAACACATGTGGGACTTTCTGGAGAGACGCTTGGCAGCCGTCACCAGCCGCCAGCAACGATTCCGCAGCTGCGATTGGCGCTACAAAAGGAATGGGCCGCGATGCCTCAACAGCTCCTTGACAACCTTGTCCTCAGCATGGACAGACGTTGTAAATCCTGCAACGCAGTCAGGGGTGATCATATCCCCTACTAAAGACTGGATTTTCCTTGGCAGTCGCGTGTCATATGGACGTTTCTGTCTTCTGTCCAGTTGTGCTCGAAGCTACCTTTTCAATAAAGTGCCTTTGTATCCTTTGGATTCCTTGTTTGGACGGTTTTGCTCACTTGTCCCATATTCTTATATCTTTGGGATCTTATGGTATGATTTGAGTCGATGTGGAGCATTTCTGCACGACGTTATATTAGAAAAACCGTCTCGCCCTTAATTTTTGCACGCCAGTGTATTAGGTGTGCAATTTAATTCTCGGCCCCTAACTGCCAGCGATCATACAACGTCGGCAAATGCAAATATCTATGTACGCTAACAGCTGTAGTGACAGAAGGGACGAAAGTTGACGGTAAAGGCAATGTTGTTGGAGAAGCAACATTTGAGGCACTGCCTCCTGTTCACGTTCAGCTGAATAAAAGTGTCGCTGGAGCCCAGCAAATGATCTGCGCTGCTTTGGGTGAGGCTGCTGTGTACGTGTAAGAAGTGGTTCCAGCGTTTTAAGCAGGGAAATTTGGAGAATGTCCGGGACAGCCACAGAAAATTGACAATCGGGAACTGGAACAACTGTTGGATGCGGATTCCTGTCGCACACAGTCAGAGCTCGCCCAGGAACTCGGAGTAACAGGGCAAGCCATTGCAAAGCGCCTGCACAAGCATGGATGGATTCACAAGGAGGGCTGTTGGGTGCCCCACCAACTCACAGCTGCGAACAAGTCTAGGCGCTACGATGTTGCCGTGTCCTTGCTCTCCAGATTCAAGAAGGATTTCCTCCACAAGATTTTGGCCTGTGATGAGAAGTGGATCCTTTGCGATAATCCTAAATGGCGCAAATAGTGGGTTTATCCAGGTCAGCTTACCACCAGTACCGCCAAACGGAATATCCATGCCAGGGAAGTTGTTGCTGTGCATATGGTAGGATCAGCGCGTTCAAGAAGAAGGATTTCCTCCACAAGATTTCGGCCTGTGATGAGAAGTGGATCCTTTGCGATAATCCTAAATGGCGCAAATAGTGGGTTTATCCAGGTCAGCTTACCACCAGTACCGCCAAACGGAATATCCATGCCAGGAAGTTGTTGCTGTGCATATGGTAGGATCAGCGCGTTCAAGAAGAAGGATTTCCTCCACAAGATTTCGGCCTGTGATGAGAAGTGGATCCTTTGCGATAATCCTAAATGGCGCAAATAGTGGGTTTATCCAGGTCAGCTTACCACCAGTACCGCCAAACGGAATATCCATGCCAGGAAGTTGTTGCTGTGCATATGGTAGGATCAGCGCGTTCAAGAAGAAGGATTTCCTCCACAAGATTTCGGCCTGTGATGAGAAGTGGATCCTTTGCGATAATCCTAAATGGCGCAAATAGTGGGTTTATCCAGGTCAGCTTACCACCAGTACCGCCAAACGGAATATCCATGCCAGGAAGTTGTTGCTGTGCATATGGTAGGATCAGCGCGTTCAAGAAGAAGGATTTCCTCCACAAGATTTCGGCCTGTGATGAGAAGTGGATCCTTTGCGATAATCCTAAATGGCGCAAATAGTGGGTTTATCCAGGTCAGCTTACCACCAGTACCACCAAACCGAATATCCATGCCAGGAAGTTGTTGCTGTGCATATGGTTGGATCAGCGCGATATCGTACACTACGAGTTGTTCAAACCGGGTGAAACGTCAGTGCTGAGCGCTATTGTCAGCAACTCATTCGTGTGAGTGACGCAATGGAGGCCATACACCTTCAAGGACAGAAAGTCGGTCCTGTTGCTTCAGGAAGACGCGTGTCCTCACACCGCGAAAACGACTTTAAACATGATCACAGACCTGGGATGGAAGATTTTGTTGCACCCTGCATATTCTCCAGACTTCGCCCCGTCGGATTATCAGCTCTTTTCGCTCCCTGCAACATCATCCGAGTGATACGCACTTCACTTCTGTAGAGGAGGTGCACACAAGTATTGATGACTATCAACTCGAAACAGCCCTCTTTTTTTCTGCATTGGCATTCGGCAGCTCCCTGACCGATGGCTCAAATGTATCCAACATGAAGGGGATTATTTCCCCAATTAGGTACGTATTCGATTTGCTATAATTTGCTGTCAACGTGTCGTGCCTGCGGCCGAGAATTAAGTTCCACACCTAATATATATACGGTATTTCTATGTATTGTTCTGTATCAGCATTCCATTCATATGCAAGGTGTAATGCAAATACTATATTATTATATTTGCACTTTTAAGGTATTAACCTCTTGCAAAGTGCGCATAGTTTACGTGCAATTCATAAATGAAAAAACCATTAGGAATAACCACTCACTCACCATAAAGATCATGGTCTATCTAATTGGCTAATTTTTTCATTCCTAAAAATTGAAAAAATCAGCCAATTAGATAGAGCAGGAATTTATGAAATCCCAATAAACCAGCAACCACCTGTGTCATATATAGGCAGCACCAAGAATAAATTAAAGTATAGATTGAACCAGCATATTAATAATTGGAATAAAAAGAGGCTAAGACAGCATTGACCCAATACTGTATGGAAAATCAAAAATGTCCAAGGTTTGAAGATATGAAAATTATTAAGAGCTGTAAAAACGAAAAGCAGTTAAGAATTGCAGAATCAGTGTTAATTGAAAAAAACAGATCAAGATTATGCAACATTAATGAGCCAAGTAACCTAAGCGAACAATGGAAAGCCCTAATAAAAATTGAACAGCAGCGTAAAAAGAAAGAGGGAAAAAGAGCAGCAGGGACAATAGATGGCGCCAGAGACAACGATTCAGAGATAGCGACTGGGGCCCATGCCTCGATGGCTCAGCTCACTTGAGCTGTGGTGGGCGGGTGAGACACACCTGCCTCCTGAAGATGACAGAGGCCTGTTGAAAGTACTAGAGGATTGGATGTGCGGGGCTGAATGGGTGTGACACTTGGAGTAGCAGGGGTTGTGAAACAGAAGGAGGAGTTTGATAATTAGAGTTGACCAAGGTTTAATCACCTGTGAATGTAAGGTTATGTACATAGTTTTTACTTGAATTGTATGAATGAGTTGTATGTGTGATTTTTTATCGAATTGACAAGCATTATAGTAACATCTTATAAGGCTAAGGAAAAAAAAAAAAAAATACGATGTTTCACACCCGAAAATAAGAAGCGTAAGCAAGAAGTCTGTAAACCTGTGGAAGCCCAGTTACATCACGATGAATGACGTGTTGGAAGTGTGTGGTCATTGGAGGTTACCATGATCTTTATGGTGAGTGGTTATTCCTAATGGTTTTTTCATTTGCAAATACTATAGCGCTGCACTGGCTTGATTAAATTTTGCGCTCTATGGATGCCACGCCACTAAGCTTTATTTCTGTCCTGAGATATTAAAAAAAAAACCTTTAAAAATGAATTTATTTAATAAGATTTTTTTCTTCCAATTTCTTCAGACTCCTGGGTCATTACGTGACTGACTTTTCCGGCAGAAATTCCGCTTGAGAATCAATATTTGTGATGTGCGGATTGTACAAAGGTAATAAAAGAAATTGTGTGAATTCCAGGGCTTCTGGATTATACACTGATGTGGATAATAAATTATGGTAATTCAAGAGTTTGCAAGCCCCTCCCCCAAAACAATGAGTACCCTTTTTTTCCAGGGAGAGATAAAGCTAAAGGCTGAGGGTAAGTCATTTTTTAAACAGAAATGTACATGAATTTGATATTATAAATGCAACCCCACCCTCCTGCAGGTCCAATGTTTTGATTCTGGCCACTGAAAAATTTAGCTGTCCACCACATTTGAGAATCTTCAATCGCCATGGTAACTTACATGGCCACTGAATGAGAAATAAGAATCGCAATTTAAAATTAAAATCATCCCACTACACGTTTCATTCTTTCTGCCGTCATGCTTGGTTTAGGGGCTTCCGGTGCGGTGTTCTATTTTTGGTCTTCAGATTCTTTCAAATGCTCTACCAACGCTCAAGTCCATGAAGTGCCTTGTCGTCCAGGTTGCAGAATTGTATCCTCCACCCTTCCCACCAGCTTGTAAAACCTAACTTTCGTTGCTAAAAACCAATTATTGAACACAAAACCTTTTGATATTATGGACAAACACAAACTGCCCATTTACAAACATACAAAATTCCGAACGAGAAAGTTAAAAACGTATAGCGGTATTGAAGATGCATACATTAATATTATTAATAACATCTATGAAAATGCAAGTGCAAAGATTCTGCTATTTGAAAATACAACACACATAAAAATTGGAAAAGGAGTGAGACAAGGTGACACCATATCTCCGAAGCTCTTTTAATGCCACATTGGAAAATGTCTTTCAACCACTGAACTGGGAAAACAAAGGGATAAAAATTAATGGAGATTATCTAACCCACCTTCGTTTTGCTGATGACATAGTCATTTTTTGCAACTACCCCATCGGAGCTACAGAGTATGATCCAGGAACTTGCTGACAAGAGTAAAGAAGTGGGATTAAAAATGAACTTTCAGAAGACAAAAGTGATGTTCAATGCTTTTACAAGAAATGAAGATTTATCGATTGATGGAGAAAAGCTGGAGATAACAGACACGTACGTTTATCTTGGACAGCAGATATCAAGTGAGGGTCACATTAGAAAAGAAATTAATCGGCGTACAAAACTTGCCTGGAGAGCTTTTGGAAGAAACAACTTAATTTTCAAGAGCAATATGCCATTATGTCTTAAAAGAAAAGTGTTTGATCAATGCATTCTTCCAGTGCTTACGTATGGTGCAGAGACGTGGACCTTAACTAAAAGAGACATACAAAGGCTGCAGACAACTCTAAGCCATATACATTGATGAAGAAATTAATCGGCGTACAAAACTTGCCTGGAGAGCTTTTGGAAGAAACAGCATAATTTTCAAGAGCAATATGCCATTATGTCTTAAAAGAAAAGTGTTTGATCAATGCATCCTTCCAGTGCTTACGTATGGTGCAGAGACGTGGACCTTAACTAAAAGAGACATACAAAGGCTGCAGACAACTCTAAGCCATATACATTGATGAAGAAATTAATCGGCGTACAAAACTTGCCTGGAGAGCTTTTGGAAGAAACAACTTAATTTTCAAGAGCAATATGCCATTATGTCTTAAAAGAAAAGTGTTTGATCAATGCATCCTTCCAGTGCTTACGTATGGGGCAGAGACGTGGACCTTAGCTAAAAGAGACATACAAAGGCTGCAGACAACTCAAAGCAGCATGGAGAGGTGCATGCTTGGTGTAACCAGGAGAGATAAGAAGAGGAACACGTGGATCCGAAAAATGACCAGAGTGGAAGACATCATGATCAGAGTTAAATCCCTGAAATGGCAATGGGCTGGACATACTGCCAGAAGGACAGACACAGCCGAAATTTTAGATTGGATTCCAAGGGACAGGAAAAGACCCAGAAGAAGACCACATGGGAGATGGGTGGATGAAATTCGAAAGTATGTGGGAGTGACGTGGAGGAGACTGGCACAAGACAGACCGTTGTGGAGTGGAAACTTGGGGAGACCTTCGTCCTGCAGTGGATTGATAATGGTTGGCAATGATGATGATGATGATACAAATATTTACACACGACTCATTCCTTGGACTCCTCAACACCCCACGAACAACCAACCACACCCTAAGCCATTCCAACGCAGACTGCCTCAAGCACTTTCTACCCTCTACTGGGTTATCTTCAGGAGGTGTTCTAGATGTTTTCTCTTCTGCCACTGCAGCAAGAGTGAGCGTTACGCCCGGCTTTCTCGCCTCGCCCCATCGTCATCCACGAAACACTTCCACCGTGGCTCCATCTGTTATTGACTTTAGTGAACTCTTTTCTCCTTCTGTGTTTTTGGGTTTTTTTTGGTCAATTTTTATTAGTTCCTTCCATTTCTCATTAAGGATATTTAGATCGTTATTATTACAAACTCGGTATCTATTTTTTTCAATTAATACTGATTCTGCAATACGTAGGTGAATTTTATTGCGACATGTTTTTATTATTTTAATGTCTTGTTATCTAGGCAGTACTGTATCAGTGCTGTTTTTGCTTCTTTTTTGCCAATTTTTAATATGCTGTTGTAATTATTATATTTGCACTTTTAAGGTATTAACCTCCTGCAAAGTGCACATAGTTTACGTGCAATTCATAAATGAAAAAACATTTAGAAAGTACCAATCACTCACCCTAAAGATCATGGTAATCTCCATCGACAACACACTTCCAACACGTCAATCATCGCAATGTTTCTGGGCTTCCAAGGTTTACAGACATCTTGCTTACGATTCTTACTTCCGGGTGTGAAACATCGTATTTTTTTTTTTAGCCTTATGAGATGTTACAATAAAGCTTGTCAATTCCATAAAAAAATCACATACACTACTCATTCATACAATTCAATTAAAAACTATGTACATATTTACATAACCTTACATTCCTAGGTGGTTAAACCTTTGTCTACTGTAAGTACCAAACTGCTCCTTCTGTTTCACAACCCCTGCCACTCCCACTGCAAGTGTCACACTCATTCAGCCCCTCACACACAATTCTCTAGTACTTTCAACAGACCACTGTCGTCATCAGTGAAACAGAAGGAGCAGTTTGGTACTTACAGTAGACAAAGGTTTAACCACCTAGGAATGTAAGGTTATGTAAATTATGTACATAGTTTTTAATTGAATTGTATGAATGAGTAGTATGTGCGATTTTTTATGGAATTGACAAGCGTTATTGTAACATCTCATAAGGCTAAAAAAAAATACGATGTTTCACACCCGGAAGTAAGAATCGTATGCAAGATGTCTGTAAACCTTGGAAGCCCAGAAACATTACGATGATTGACGTGTTGGAAGTGTGTTGTCGATGGAGGTTACCGTGATCTTTAGGGTGAGTGATTGGTACTTTCTAATAGTTTTTCGTTTTTCATGCTGTTGTAATCGGTGTTTTAACTGATTTTTAGTACTTCCAATATATGACATTGGTGGGATTCCACTTATGGGTATTTCATACACACCAGCTTTTTCCAAGATACTGCATTTTCCAGTGTTATTAATTATCATAACTTCAATAGTCATTACTCTGGTTCCCATCTGAATTCCATATTTATGGCATAATTTATTGATTTCCGTAGAGATTCCTGGTAGGTAAGGTGTTGCTCCGACATATTGTAATTGTTTTTTCACCCGTTAGGTGAATAAGTAGCCTGCATCTTTACTTGTACTTCATAAATCCATTTATCTATCTTCTGTGGAGTGTATCCACAGTTGTATGTGATTTCTTTAATATAATTTATTTCTTCATTACAAAATTCTTCTTTAGAGGAATGTGTGATAGCTCTTTTAATTAATGTTTTTATGCTATTACATTTCTGTGCATAAGGGTGTGTTGAGTTATATGGTATCAGATACTACAATTTTGCAAGCTGGACAACAAGACACTTCATGGACTTGAGCGTTGGTAGAGCCTTTGAAAGCCTGACGACCAAAAATCGAACACCGCACCAGAAGCCTAAACCAAGCATGACTGCAGAAAGAATGAAACTTGTAGTGAAATCTTAAAAAAAGGTAAGCAACCTTGTAATACTTATATTTGTATGCACATAAATTTAAGAACTGTGGCTTCCGCTATAGATGTTTTAACCTGAATTAATAAAATCGTCCCTTTTTGGCAAATCTGATAAATCGCTCCAGCCGAATAACAAGTTTTCATTTGCTATGTGTTTCTGGAACGTGGAAGGCGCGATGTATTTGTTTATTTATTTGATAATGGTTTGTTTTAATTTAGCTGCAGTCAAAAGAAGTTATACAATATGAAACATTTTGTCCAATTTTTTATAAAACGAGAAGTTATTAGTATCAATTTGCTATCGAACTTTCACCACCAAAAAATACCACTAGCCCACTTTCAAAATGGGAGATGGGTGGACGAAATTTGAAAGCAGGCTGGAATTACGTGAAGACTCACTCAAAATGGAATGTTGTGGAAGAAATTTGGGAACCTTCATCCAACAGTGGACTGATAATGGTTTGTTTTAATTTAACTGCAGTTAAAAGAAGATATACGATATGCCATATTTTGTCCTATAGATTTCTTAATAAAACCAGAAGAGTTCTTATTAGTATCAATTTGCTATCAAACTTTCCCGAGGAAAAATACAAACCCACCTAGATTTTGAAATGTAGCACAATGTTCCAGCACATGGGAGATTGGTGGATGAAATTTGAAAGCATGGTGAGGACATGTTGGGAAGACTGGCTCAAACACAGGTGCAGACTTGGGGGGGGGGGGGGCAAGGTTAATCTTGCCTCTCCAATAATTTTACTAGGGAAGCAGTACCTACCCAATATTTTTTGCCCTGTTTAACTAAACAAGTTTTTTTTTTTTAGTTTTTTTATGTAAATTTCGAAATGCGAGAGTTAAATATCTTTACAGAGAAAAAATACTTTCTCGTACTATTGAGGTTATTGCATGCTGTGCTAATTGCAAAAAACACATTTCTTTCCTTTACAGAATTGTATTATTCTTTATAAATAAGATGGACAAGTTTTAACTTATCGGATCAAAGCGATTTATTTCCAAAAATTAAAAACAAAATTAATAAAAGCCCTTTTTTTCTCACATTTAGCGTTGCTCATTTAATAAGAAACTCCGTTGCTAGCTCTGTATTATGTTTAACATGTTCTAGTGATATGTATGTAGTAAATGTTTAAGACAATTATCAAAAATAAAATTAATAAATAAAAATAAAGAAACATTTTATCTCTTGCACCTTTATCTATTTGTTGCACTTCTTGTTCTTTATAAAGGTCTGGAAATAAAATCTCTGTATATTTTTACAAAATCACAAGCTGAATTATATTTTTTTTAACATTAATATTCAGCAAAAGAATATTTCTGTTGCCTTGTTCATTTGCTGATTAGCAATTACAATTGTATTTTAAAGTATACGTCAAATCTCATAGTTTATCTGTTTTGCCCCTTTTAATCTTCCTCATGAAAATAGAATAGATATGCCCCCCCTCCCACGTCTGATTTCTTCAGGCCTGCCCCCCCCCCCCTAATAATTTGGTGAAGTCAGCACCCATGGGCTAAGTGGCATAACCATGTTTCAAAATCTGGGGGGTCCGATTACACATTATATATATACATATGATCCCCAATCTGAAAATCTGGGGGATTCTGACCTCCCCCCCCGATTACGCCTATGCCAGGGTTCAAGACAATGTCGCAGAAGAAACTTGAACAACCATCCAGCAATGGACTGATAATGGTCGTTTTAATTTAGCTGCAGCCAGAAAAAGGTATGCCTCTATGATATGCCACATTTTGTGTCTTCTGGATTTCTTACTGACCCCCCCCCCCCCCCCCCGAAATTGTATGAACTACTGGATGAAACAAACTTTCTTTACATTAGCCTTAATCAAATTTTGATTTTGTACCCCAAGTAAAAACAAACAAAAAACGATCGATCCTTGATTTCCAGTGTTCATCATGCATTTTTTTTTTTTTCATTTACTCCACGTAATATAGAATGGCCTTTTTCGTAGCTTTCCTCCATAAAAAATAATACCGTGGTAAAGACATAATGTTACACTATTATTCAAATTTTTGTGTACTTTAATATGTGACAGTGTGCAAAAGTACATCTTCAACAGGGATTAAATTCATTCATGTATACGCTCCTTTTAATCACTGCGGTCTTGAAATAAACGGATGTTATGTAATTGTCTAAACACCATACAAAACTAATCTATCCGCTTATGTAATTTTTGGCGATGTTTCTAATTAACACATATGGTAATTAACGCATGAGCATAACATTTCACCGGAAAATGAAATACGAAAACAAGAGGAAATTTTCCTCAGAAAAATGGCAGTCACCATGTGCCTGGAACGGGAAGAAACAAATTTAGCTCTGCCCTTAGGCCAAACCAAATAAGGCGTGCTGGCAAAGATTGGGCAATATCAACTACGGATTTCAGGATTAGCATTACAACTGGGTTCCATACAGAGCTATTTAAACAGAAGGATAAAACAACAGTCCGAACAGCTGAAAAGAAAATGATAATTAATGCAAAACCTAAAGCGTACTCAACCGAATTACAGAAAAAACGCTTCAAGACCTCAAAATGGCGACGAAACATGATACAATCGCTGCAAACATCAGACATTTTATGTGAATGAAGTACATTCAAACGAAAGAACTGCGAAATATTTGCAAAATCAATTGAATTTATGTCCCGCGTCGGTAGCTGACCGATCGGACTCCGAACAGCTGAGCAACAACACAAGAATGTTGGGAAATTTTCACAATGAACACTGGGAACTTACCTCAGGACCGACATGCACAGCGAAGCATCATGGCGACCCAATCACATATACTCTCGTTCTCAAATTCCTTCTGCGCTAATACGCAATGAAGGTCCACGTGCGTTAGATTACAAGACCCAATGTGCAAAAGTGCGCTCCTTCTTCGTCAACAGAATTTTGCCTTTTTTATCTATCTACTGCATTTCAACAGCATAACACTCAAGTAATATGCAATCCTAATTATAAGTTGGAAGAGCTAAAAATGTTTTATAGGAACCAAACAGCTCTCTGCAAAATGTAAATTGTGTTTTTAGGCATAAGTAATCACATAATAATTATGCAGCCCCGTTGGCGCAGTGGTCTAAACGCTGGCTTATGACCATTCGTCCGAGAAGCGTCCGGGTTCAGATCCCGGTGAGGCATGGATGTGTTTGTCTTTTGGCCCTAGCTCATTCCCTTCCCTGGAACCAGTGACCTTAAATTAGGGACGGGCGACTGCTTATAGCCCAGTGAGTTGCTGATGGTACAGTGCCTAGAAGAATTATTCTAGGCACTGTACTGATGGTGGTCGTCAAACCTTCAATAAAAAAAAATATTAATTATTTTAAATAGTATGAAAAAATTCAGGCGGGTAACGGTATCTCCGAGCAAGTATAGGTGTGACCATTGCATGCCTTGTTTAGGGGCTGTATAGCATATTTTTGTGGAAAGAACGGTAACTCATATTCGAGTGCATTTGTCGTGCAGCTTTGTTTTCGCCTTTCTTTGGTGGCAAATAGTACTGCACTGAACCTAAGTTCAAGTTCATGCATTTGTCGTGCAGCTTTGTTTTCCCCTTTCTTTGGTGGCAAATAGTATTGCACTGAACCTAAGTTCAAGTTCATTCACAAGAATTTTCCAAAAGACCACGTCTTATCCTTTTCTGGAACCAGAAAATAGAAACCATAGTTGGGTGACTTTTTGTGTTTCGGCCCTTACAAAAAACGTTTTATAGAGCCATACAGAGATCTATAGAATTCTATCAAATGTTTATAGAACAATTGCGGTGGTAGGTTTATAGAAACAGTTTTCTATAAAATTCCATAGTGTGTTTTATAGGACCGGATGGCCATTGATTGTATAAGGTTCGTTTCTATAGAATTCCATGATATTACTATATATTTAGTTGTTTAACATGATGGATAAAAAAATTGCTAAAGGTCATTAAAAATGTTTATTTCAACTCTGCAATTATAGCATTCACCATGCAAATTCGCCTTTTTACGCTTAAATTATGTAAACATTTCTATAGAGATCTTGATAGAACTTATAGAACTATCTTTAAAGAAAAAGGGGCCATAATTCTAAAGATTTTTTTTTTACAGGATTCTGTAAAATTTTTGAGTTGGAAGGCACTGCCTCTCTCCCTCCCTGGAACCAATGACCCGAAATTAGGGACACCTCCCCGGTGGCGCAGTGGTCTAAGCGATGGCCTCTGATCATTCGTCCATAAGGGGTCCGGGGTCGAATCCCAGTGAGGCATGAATGTTGTGTTCGTCTTACGGCACTGGCTCTCTCCCTTCCCTGGAACCAGTGACCGTAAATTAGGGACGGGCGACTGCTTATAGCCCATTGAGTTGCTTACGGTGGTCGTTAAACCTCCAATCAATTATAGAAATTAGGGACACGACTCCTTATAGCCCAACGAGTTGGTCTCTCTTTTTAAAGAATAGAACGATTTCAGCCAATCACGACGACAATGTGGGATTGGTGTTACGATTTCATAGGGCGTTTTTTTATTAGAGGTTTAACGACCACCGTGAGCAACCAATGGGCTATAAGCAGTCGCCCGTCCCTAATTTAGGGTCACTGGTTCCAGGGAAGGGAGAGAGCCAGTGCCGTAAGACAAACACAACATCCATGCCTCACCGGGATTCGAACCCGGACCCCTTACGGACGAATGATCAGAGGCCAGCGCCACCGGGGCGGCTTCATAGGGCTTCAACCAACTCTGAACATTTACCTCTTGTCTGCTATGGTAAAAATAAACACACTGCGTATTTGTAATGTATCTTTCTTGTGTGATTAGTGGTGCAAGGAATTCATGCCGCCCCGGTGGCGCAGTGGTCTAAGCGATGGCTTCTGATCATTCGTCCGAACGGGGTCCGGGTTCGAATCCCGGTGAGACATGGATGTTGTGTTTGTCTTACGGCACTGGCTCTCTCCCTTCCCTGGAACCAGTGACCCTAAATTAGGGACGGGCGACTGCTTATAGCCCATTGAGTTGCTCACGGTGGTCGTTAAACCTCCAATCAAAAAAAAAAAAAAAGGAATTCATATATTCATTCTGATCTGGTCGTTATTAAGGAAACAATACGTACTTCTTATTCAGTCCCCAAATAGTTCTGCCGCCCCGGTGGCGCAGTGGTCTAAGGCGCTGGCCTAAGATCATTCGTCCGTAAGGGGTCCGGGTTCGAATCCCGGTCAGGCATGGATGTTGTGTTTGTCTTATGGCACTGGCTCTTTCCCTTCCCTGGAACCAGTGACCCTAAATTAGGGACGGGCGACTGCTTATAGCCCATTGAGTTGCTCACGGTGGTCGTTAAACCTCCAGTCAAAAAAAAAAAAAAAGTTCTAAAATGGATGATAGGTGACAGCACATATCCGCTTTGGCTCGATAGCGTAAAGGTATGTTTAGGGGTTCAAAACAAATATGCCGCCCCGGTGGCGCAGTGTTCTAAGGCGCTGGCCTCTGATCATTCGTCCGTAAGGGGTCCGGGTTCGAATCCCGGTGAGGCATGGATGTTGTGTTTGTCTTACGGCACTGGCTCTCTCCCTTCCCTGGAACCAGTGACCCTAAATTAGGGACGGGCGACTGCTTATAGCCCATTGAGTTGAGCTTTCACGGTGGTCGTTAAACCTCCAATCAAAAAAAAAAAAAAAAAAAAAATATCTTTCATTAATCCAAAAAACGTTACAGGCATGATGTGGAGCCGTCATTAAAGGAAATCGGAAGATTTTTCGCTAGCCCTTAAAAGGGACTTTATAATTGTGAATTTCCTCCCTACTCCTAAATATTTATACAACTGATGACGTGAATCAAGACCTCAAAGATGTTTTCTGAGGAATAAAACATTTCTGTTGGACTTTTTTTTTATTGGAGGTTTAACGACCAGCAGGAGCAACTCAATGGGCTATAAGCAGTCACCCGTCCGTAATTTAGGGTCACTAGTTCCAGGGAAGGGAGAGAACCAGTGCCGTAAGACAAGCACAACGACCATGCCTCACCGGGACTCGAACCTGGACCCTTTCGGACGAATGATCAGAGGCCATCGCTTAGACCACTGCTCCACCGGGCTTAGTGAACCCGTATCTCTGTCGGAATAAATGTCGCAGAATGTTGTTTTCCAATTTATTCCGTTGTATTGATCATGCTAAAAAAATCATAATTTAAATGTTTGATAACGTGCATATTAAAATAATATAATATATAAAAAATTAAAGTAAACATAATGTAATATATAAAAAATTAAAATAAACATAACATATGTAAAGTTTTTTTTATTGGAGGTTTAACGATCACCGTGAGCAACTCAATGGGCTATAAGCAGTCGCCCGTCCCTAATTTAGGGTCACTGGTTCCAGGGAAGGGAGAGAGCCAGTGCCGTAAGAAAAACACCAGACCGGGATTCGAACCCGGACCTCTTACGGACGAATGATCAAAGGCCAGCGCCTTAGACCACTGCGCCACCGGGACGGCCTGTAAAGTTTCCATCGGAACATCTACAAAACATATTTACTTAACAACACACAGCAGCTGACACGTACTGGACCAGATGAGAAGAAAAAGGCAGCCCCGGTGGCGCAGTGGTCTAAGGCGCTGGCCTCTGATCATTCGTCCGTAAGGGGTTCGGGTTCAAATCCCGGGGAGGCATGGATGTTGTGTTTGTCTTACGGCACTGGTTCTCTCCCTTCCCTGGAACCAGTGACCCTAAATTAGGGACGGGCGACTGCTTATAGCCCATTGAGTAGCTCACGGTGGTCGTTAAACGTCCAATAAAGAAGAAAGAAAGAAAGAGAAGAAAAAGCACCAGATCAGAGGTGAGCATGAGGTGTGAACGTGCTGCCATCTATCTTTAGTTTTAGAAACATCTGGGGTCGATTAAGGAAGGAGGCCGAACATTTTCTCTTACTTCTAACATGCAAAGTTTGTTCTTTTATAAATATATATATATATATATATATATATCCTGCTACATAAGAAAGGTGACATTGAGGATCTCGGAAACTACAGACCTATCAGCCTCCTATCAGTAGTTTATAAAATCTTCACTAAAGTTCTTTCACACCGCTTGAAGGTAACACTGGACACGGCTCAACCGAGAGAACAAGCTGGATTCAGGAGTGGCTACAGCACAATAGATCATATCCACGTGCTGAGAGAACTAATTGAAAGAGCGAGGGAATATGAACTTCCATTGTGCATGGCTTTTATCGATTATGAAAAAGCCTTTGATTCGGTGAAACCATCAGCAGTTACAATGGCTCTGAAAACCTGCGGTATTGAAGATGCATACATTAATATTATTAATAACATCTATGAAAATGCAAGTGCAAAGATTAGGCTGTTTGAAAATACAACACACGTAAAAATTGGAAAGGGAGTGAGACAAGGTGACACCATATCTCCGAAGCTCTTTAATGCCACATTGGAGGGTGTTTTTCAGTCGCTGAGCTGGGAAAACAAGGGGATAAAGATTAATGGAGATTATCTAACCCACCTTCGTTTTGCTGATGACGTAGTCATTTTTGCAACTAGCCCATCAGAGCTGCAGAGTATGATCCAGGAACTTGCTGACAAGAGTAAAGAAGTGGGATTAAAAATGAACTTTCAGAAGACAAAAGTGATGTTCAATGCCTTTACAAGAAATGAAGATTTATCGATTGATGGAGAAAAGCTGGAGATAACAGACACGTACGTTTATCTTGGACAGCAGATATCAAGTGAGGGTCACATTGATGAAGAAATTAATCGGCGTACAAAACTTGCCTGGAGAGCTTTTGGAAGAAACAGCATAATTTTCAAGAGCAATATGCCATTATGTCTTAAAAGAAAAGTGTTTGATCAATGCATCCTTCCAGTGCTTACGTATGGTGCAGAGACGTGGACCTTAACTAAAAGAGACATACAAAGGCTGCAGACAACTCAAAGAGGCATGGAGAGGTGCATACTTGGTGTAACCAGGAGAGATAAGAAGAGGAACTCGTGTATCCGAAAAATGACAAGAGTGGAAGACATCATGATCAGAGTTAAATCCCTGAAATGGCAATGGGCTGGACATACTGCCAGAAGGACAGATCATCGATGGACAGCCGAAATTTTAGATTGGATTCCAAGGGACTGGAAAAGACCCAGAAGAAGACCACATGGGAGATGGGTGGATGAAATTCGAAAGTATGCAGGGGTGACATGGAGGAGACTGGCACAAGACAGACCGTTGTGGAGGAAACTTGGGGAGACCTTCGTCCAGCAGTGGATTGATAATGGTTGACAATGATGATGATGATGATATATATATATTTGACTTTCATTGCATAGCAACAGCGTGGGTACCATTTCAGATCTGTTTGAATTTGGTCACTCCCCCCTTCCCCCTTCCCCCACATACGCACAATTCCAAAGACTCCGTTCCTCGTTACTTTCTTGGTAACGGGCCTGTCTATGCTACCAGGAGATAAAGAACACACCCTGAAATTCCACATTAAAATTCTTCCCCTCTTTTTTTTTTTTTTTTTTATTGAAGGTTTAACCAATCTAACTGATAAGAAGGTAAGGCTCAGCGAGACGTAACTAGCGCCACTATATTATGCGGCAACGAATTACTACACAGAAGCCAACATTACAGGCTGATCCCGCAGGATGCCGAGCAGACTGAGTTAGACTGAGCATGCGTGTTTGTGTTCAAAGAATATAAACGCTTGTTTGTGTTGGCGTTTTGTTCAAAGGTTTTGTTGTTCTCATCTAGATCTGCGTTTATATTACAGCCATGAAATACACCCACTCCATTCCGATGAATAACAATTCATGGAATGGAGTGGATGAATAACAAGAACAAATTTGAAACCGTTTGAAACAAATATCCTGGAAAACCATTAAAACAACGTTTGCTGAAAAAAGCTATCGTTACGTTGAAAAAATTAATTTATCAATTATATGAAACTGACTTTTATGAAAAATACCTCGTAATATTGTAAAATGAAAGAGGGAAGCATTCGATTAGACATTGCATACCAAACAGACAGCTTTAAGCATACACTCAATCGTGGCGAGTTAGTCCGGTCGGTAGAGAGCTCAGCTATCACGCCAGCGGCCCCGGTTCGAACCTACGCAGATACGAACGGATGTTTTTCCGATCGGTTGAGAAAATTTCTCCAGCGCAGTGCGTTAAATTTACAAACTTCGGAAGGGTAGAAAAAAAAATTGTAGCTTTGGGAAACTGCGGTTGTCTTTGCTTTTTTTTTTTTATTATTATTATGGCTGCTACTGGGAAACCAGCCTCAGCATTTTTGACATTTAAGGTATATTGTAAATATGAAATTCATGCTAAGCAACCTGGTATTACTACGGTGCTTAAAGTGAGAATAAAACTGCTAAAATTTCCTTAAAATAATATTAATTGCTAATGTATATATTTGTTTCACCAAAAGAAGGGACAGGAGGGATACTCAGAAAAGAACAACTACAAAAAAAATGCTTTAGTAGACCCAATGAGACCGAAGGAAACAGTCGCAGATCAAAGCTTAGCTTCCTTTCCGTGAAATAGGCTTCCCGTCCCGTGTCTCCTACGCTTTTTGCGCCTGAATGTTAACTTTCCCGCAGAGCATCTGCTGCCGCATTACATGGTGGCGCTGCTGTCGCCTGTTTTACATTATCTCTACGAGAGTTGAGCTTCTTCACGCGAAGCGTTTATATTCTTTGGTTTAACGACCACCGTGAGCAACTCAGTTGTCCATAAGCAGTCACCCGTCCCGATTTTAGGGTCACTGACTCCAGGAAAGGGAGAGAACCAGTGCCGTAAGACAAACACCTCTATGTCTTACCGGGGATAATACGAACCTGGAACATTCTCGAACGAATAGTCATAAGCCAGCATTTAGACCAATGCGTCACCGGGGTGGAAAATCTTTTCGTCAAAAGCAATTACTGTACAACTTTGTTGCGTTTCCTCCCTGTAGTTTTGCATTGTGTTTTTATAAGTTGGTTACCTATGTCGACCACTATGTTTTCCTGTAACATTTGCACCATGTTTTGTTCTAATTCATGAGAGATTGCTGGCAATGTATCACTCCTTAAATCTTTTAACTTTATGGTTTTTTCCAGAGGCTAGTTTTGCTCCGACCAGTGGCGTAGGAACGCTTTTGATTTAGGGGAGTACAAGCTCATGAACCTTACATCTCAAGGATTAAGCCATCTATGGATGACCCCCTCCGAAATTTTTTTTGGGGGGTAGTATATTAGAGTTTTTATAAAATACGTATACTGATCAGGAATTCCTCCGAATGAACATTGTTATCGTCATATTATTATTAATCATTACCATTATTATTTTTATTGCTGACAAAAAGTTCACATTATTAATTTCTTATCAGACAATGAATGGAGAAGTTTCTTTTTTTTGTGTGTGTGTTCTCTCTTGTTAATTTTTGTACTTTTTTTTTTCCATTAAAATATTGAGCAGGGACAAGTCAACATTAGGACGAATTTCTGTCAGCAGGGTTTGGAAAAGAGGGATTTCTCAGGAAATGTTGTATAACTCTTTACAAGAACGAATTAAATTCCTTATCATTTTTGTTTACGTTAATAAAGTAAAACCGCAGTAAGATAAAAAAACTGCTCTACCCGCGAAGATAGTACCATTGAAGCATTATGAAGTCTATATTAAAAACTTTGAACGATACATAGGCTGCCAATTGATGTAAAAAGCACATCGGTCTGGTGCAAAGCTAAATGATGGTGGAGATATCGAGGAATTGGAGTTCTATGAGTGGTATGTGAAATCCGTAATGCACTTGTTGTATTGCTACAGATCTTATGACAGAAAACAATTTTAGATACATAGGCTGACAATTGATGTAAAACGCACATTGGTCTGGTGCAAAGCTAAATGATGGTGGAGATATCGAGGAATTGGAGTTCTATGAGTGATATGTGAAATCCGTAATGCACTTGTTGTATTGCTACAGATCTTATGACAGAAAACAATTTTAGATACATAGGCTGACAATTGATGTAAAAAGCACATTGGTCTGGTGCAAAGCTAAATGATGGCGGAGATATCGAGGAATTGGAGTTCTATGAGTGGTATGTGAGATCCGTAATGCTCTTGTTGTATTGCTACAGATCTTAAGACAGAAAACAATTTTAGATACATAGGCTGACAATTGATGTAAAAAGCACATTGGTCTGGTGCAAAGCTAAATGATGGTGGAGATATCAAGGAATTGGAGTTCTATGAGTGGTATGTGAGATCCGTATTTCACTTGTTGTATTGCTACAGATCTTAAAACAGAAAACAATTTTAGATACATAGGCTGACAATTGATGTAAAAAGCACATTGGTCTATTGCAAAGCTAAATGATGGTGGAGATATCGAGGAATTGGAGTTCTATGAGTGGTATGTGAGATCCGTAATGCTCTTGTTGTATTGCTACAGATCTTAAGACAGAAAACAATTTTAGATACATAGGCTGACAATTGATGTAAAAAGCACATTGGTCTGGTGCAAAGCTAAATGATGGCGGAGATATCGAGGAATTGGAGTTCTATGAGTGGTATGTGAAATCCGTAATGCTCTTGTTGTATTGCTACAGATCTTAAGACAGAAAACAATTTTAGATACATAGGCTGACAATTGATGTAAAAGCACATTGGTCTGGTGCAAAGCTAAATGATGGTGGAGATATCAAGGAATTGGAGTTCCATGAGTGGTATGTGAGATCCGTATTTCACTTGTTGTATTGCTACAGATCTTAAAACAGAAAACAATTTTAGATACATAGGCTGACAATTGATGTAAAAAGCACATTGGTCTATTGCAAAGCTAAATGATGGTGGAGATATCGAGGAATTGGAGTTCTATGAGTGGTATGTGAGATCCGTAATGCTCTTGTTGTATTGCTACAGATCTTAAGACAGAAAACAATTTTAGATACATAGGCTGACAATTGATGTAAAAAGCACATGGGTCTGGTGCAAAGCTAAATGATGGCGGAGATATCGAGGAATTGGAGTTCTATGAGTGGTATGTGAGATCCGTAATGCTTTTGTTGTATTGCTACAGATCTTAAGACAGGAAACAATTTTAGATACATAGGCTGACAATTGATGTAAAAAGCACATTGGTCTGGTGCAAAGCTAAATGATGGTGGAGATATCGAGGAATTGGAGTTCTATGAGTATTATGTGAGATCCGTAATGCTTTTGTGGTATTGCTACAGATCTTAAGACAGGAAACAATTTTAGATACATAGGCTGACAATTGATGTAAAAAGCACATTGGTCTGGTGCAAAGCTAAATGATGGTGGAGATATCGAGGAATTGGAGTTCTATGAGTGGTATGTGAAATCCGTAATGCTCTTGTTGTATTGCTACAGATCTTTAGACAGAAAACAATTTTAGATACATAGGCTGACAATTGATGTAAAAAGCACATTGGTCTGGTGCAAAGCTAAATGATGGTGGAGATATCGAGGAATTGGAGTTCCATGAGTGGTATGTGAAATCCGTAATGCACTTGTTGTATTGCTACAGATCTTAAGACAGAAAACAATTTTAGATACATAGGCTGACAATTGATGTAAAAAGCACATTGGTCTGGTGCAAAGCTAAATGATGGTGGAGATATCGAGGAATTGGAGTTCTATGAGTGGTATGTGAAATCCGTAATGCACTTGTTGTATTGCTACAGATCTTAAGACAGAAAACAATTTTAGATACATAGGCTGACAATTGATGTAAAAAGCACATTGGTCTACTGCAAAGCTAAATGATGGTGGAGATATCGAGGAATTGGAGTTCTATGAGTGGTATGTGAAATCCGTAATGCACTTGTTGTATTGCTACAGATCTTATGACAGAAAACAATTTTAGATACATAGGCTGACAATTGATGTAAAAAGCACATTGGTCTGCTGCAAAGCTAAATGATGGTGGAGATATCGAGGAATTGGAGTTCTATGAGTGGTATGTGAGATCCGTAATGCACTTGTTGTATTGCTACAGATCTTAAGACAGAAAACAATTTTAGATACATAGGCTGACAATTGATGTAAAAAGCACATTGGTCTATTGCAAAGCTAAATGATGGTGGAGATATCGAGGAATTGGAGTTCTATGAGTGGTATGTCAGATCCGTAATGCACTTGTTGTATTGCTACAGATCTTAAGACAGAAAACAATTTTAGATACATAGGCTGACAATTGATGTAAAAAGCACATTGGTCTATTGCAAAGCTAAATGATGGTGGAGATATCGAGGAATTGGAGTTCTATGAGTGGTATGTCAGATCCGTAATGCACTTGTTGTATTGCTACAGATCTTAAGACAGGAAACAATTTTAGATACATAGGCTGACAATTGATGTAAAAAGCACATTGGTCTGCTGCAAAGCTAAATGATGGTGGAGATATCGAGGAATTGGAGTTCTTTTTTTTTTTTTTTTTTTTTTTGATTGGAGGTTTAACGACCACCGTGAGCAACTCAATGGGCTATAAGCAGTCGCCCGTCCCTAATTTAGGGCCACTGGTTCCAGGGAAGGGAGAGAGCCAGTGCCGTAAGACAAACACAACATCCATGCCTGACCGGGATTCGAACCCGGACTCCTTACGGACGAATGATCAGAGGCCAACGCCTTAGACCACTGCGCCACCGGGGCGGCCTGTAAAGTTTCCATCGGAACATCTACAAAACATATTTACTTAACAACACACAGCAGCTGACACGTACTGGACCAGATGAGAAGAAGAAGGCCGCCCGGTGGCGCAGTGGTCTAAGGCGCTGGCCTCTGATCATTCGTCCGTAAGGGGTTCGGGTTCGAATCCCGGGGAGGCATGGATGTTGTGTTTGTCTTACGGCACTGGTTCTCTCCTTTCCCTGGAACCAGTGACCCTAAATTAGGGACGGGCGACTGCTTATAGCCCATTGAGTAGCTCACGGTGGTCGTTAAACCTCCAATAAAGAAGAAAGAAAGAAAGAAAGAGAAGAAAAAGTACCAGATCAGAGGTGAGCATGAGGTGTGAACGTGCTGCCATCTAACTTTAGTTTTAGAAACATCTGGGGTCGATTAAGGAAGGAGGCCGAACATTTTCTCTTACTTCTAACATACAAAGTTTGTTCTTTTATCATCATCATCATCATTGTCAACCATTATCAATCCACTGCTGGACGAAGGTCTCCCCAAGTTTCCTCCACAACGGTCTGTCTTGTGCCAGTCTCCTCCATGTCACTCCCGCATATTTACGAATTTCATCCACCCATCTCCCATGTGGTCTTTTTCTGGGTCTTTTCCTGTCCCTTGGAATCCAATCTAAAATTTCGGCTGTCCATCTATGGTCTGTCCTTCTGGCAGTATGTCCAGCCCATTGCCATTTCAGGGATTTAACTCTGATCATGATGTCTTCCACTCTCGTCATTTTTCGGATCCACGAGTTCCTCTTCTTATCTCTCCTGGTTATACCAAGCATGCACCTCTCCATGCTTCTTTGAGTTGTCTGCAGCCTTTGTATGTCTCTTTTAGTTAAGGTCCACGTCTCTGCACCATACGTAAGCACTGGAAGGATGCATTGATCAAACACTTTTCTTTTAAGACATAATGGCATATTGCTCTTGAAAATTATGCTGTTTCTTCCAAAAGCTCTCCAGGCAAGTTTTGTACGCCGATTAATTTCTTCATCAATGTGACCCTCACTTGATATCTGCTGTCCAAGATAAACATACGTATCTGTTATCTCCAGTTTTTCTCCATCAATCGATAAATCTTCATTTCTTGTAAAAGCATTGAACATCACTTTTGTCTTCTGAAAGTTCATTTTTAATCCCACTTCTTTACTCTTGTCAGCAAGTTCCTGGATCATACTCTGCAGCTCTGATGGGGTAGTTGCAAAAATGACTACGTCATCAGCAAAACGAAGGTGGGTTAGATAATCTCCATTAATCTTTATCCCTTTGTTTTCCCAGTTCAGTGATTGAAAGACATTTTCCAATGTGGCATTAAAGAGCTTCGGAGATATGGTGTCACCTTGTCTCACTCCTTTCCAATTTTTATGTGTGTTGTATTTTCAAACAGCCAAATCTTTGCCCTTGCATTTTCATAGATGTTATTAATAATATTAATGTATGCATCTTCAATACCGCAGGATTTCAGAGCCGTGGTAACTGCTGATGGTTTCACCGAATCAAAGGCTTTTTCATAATCGATAAAAGCCATGCACAATGGAAGTTCATATTCCCTCGCTCTTTCAATTAGTTCTCTCAGTACGTGGATATGATCTATTGTGCTGTAGCCACTCCTGAATCCAGCTTGTTCTCTCGGTTGAGCCATGTCCAGTGTTACCTTCAAGCGGTGTGAAAGAACTTTAGTGAAGATTTTATAAACCACTGATAGGAGGCTGATAGGTCTGTAGTTCCTGAGATCCTCAATGTCACCTTTTTTATGTAGCAGGATCATTGTAGCATTGTTCCAATCCTCAGGAATCTTCCCTTCATTAAGGCATCGAGTGAAAATTTGGGCGAGCACTGTTTCAATTTCTCCACTTGCTTCTTGTATGATGTCTATAGTAATTCCATCTTCTCCTGGAGCTTTCCCCCGCTTCATGTTCTTGATTGCATGAGCAACTTCTGCTGGGAGGACTGGAAGAACTCTGGTACCTTTCATGATGTCTGGAGTACATGTATCATCCCTTTCATATAATTTGGAGTAGAAATCTTTCACTCTTGTCAAAATTTCGCCTCTATTTCTTGTTATAGAACCATCTTCTTTTCTCAGAGCCATAATCTGTTTTCTTCCCTTACTGAGATGTCCCTTTGCTATCTTTAGGCTTTGGTTGTTTTCAATTGCTTTCCTCACTAGCTCACAGTTGAATTTCCTTACGTCTTCAGTGATACTTTTTCGTGCTGTCTTGCATAGCTCTATATATTCCACTTTGGAAGTCACATCTTCTTTAGTTGTCCTCATCTCTCTTCTTTTTTGCATCAACATTTTGGTTTTTCCTGATAATTTGCTTACATGCAACTTGTTCTTAGACCCAGCTAATTTTGTTGCTGTTTCCATAAGAGCTTTGGTTACTTTTCTGTTAACTTCCGAAATATCCACTTCTTCCGATGTTAGGCCTTCTAAAGCAGAGAATCTGTTCTTCAGTTCCAACTTGAAAGTATTATGGTGTTTTTTAAGGTTGGTTATGTCAATACATTTTGTTTGTCTTATGAGCTTGCCACGTTCCAGTTTAGTGTTGAGGTGCATCTTACATCTCACCAATCTATGGTCACTACCTGTGTTGAACTTGTTTAGCACACTGCAGTCTTCGATGACGAATTTTTTGTTACACATAATAAAATCAATTTCACTTGTCGTCCCAATTGGATGTCTCCATGTCCATTTCCTGTGTGGCTTTTTCTTGAAAAAGGAATTCAAGATGAAAAATCCTTCTGCCTCTGCAAACTCAACGAGAGTATTTCGACGCTGGTTTCTGTTGCCGTGACCGAATTTACCTACTGAAGTTTCATTCTGTTGCCGGTGCCCTATTTTTGCATTGAAATCTCCCATAATTATCTTCAAGTGCTGCTTACCTTTATTATTTAGATGACGAATTTCCTCATAAAATTCTTCAATTTCTTCTTCAGGATGACTTGTGGTGGGTGCATAAGTTTGAATAATCTGAGCCTGGTATCTTCTCGATAGTTGGATAACGAGTCGTGCAGCTCTGTCAGAGGAACTTTCAACTTCTACCACTTTATCCTTCAGTTTCTTGTTTATTATAAATCCAACACCACTAGTTCTGCCAGTATCTGTCCCACGATAATAGAAGAGATGTCCACTTTTCAGTTCAATGAGATCTTCTCCTTTTCTCCTTACCTCACTCAGCCCGACGATGTCCCACTTGATCCTTTGTAGTTCCTCTTCCAATTCAAGAAGCCTTGAATCAGAAGATAGGGAGCGTCCGTTGTAGGTAGCCAAGGTCAGCATCAAATGGCAGCCTAGTCCGGTCCTCCGGGGATTCTTAGCACCCTCTGCCTTCATGTCGCACTGGCCGCTGCCTTGGCCAGGTACATTCCAGCTGCCGGAGACTGAGGGCCAAGATTTAAGTTGTAGAGTCATTTTGGAGGTGTTTGGCCATAACTCACCACGCTGGCCAAGCGGGTTGGTGAGTGTGGGATAGCATTTCCTCTGATCCCGATGGTATAGTTATACCGCTATTTGCGGTCGTCAGAGCCCCCTTTAGTGGGAACAGGATGCACCACGAGAAGGCGGGGTTGACATTTGTCAAGGAGAGGCTGTGATGTTACGCATCACCTGACCTTACATCCCTTGTTCTTTTATAAATATATATATATATATATATATATATATATATATATATATCATATATATATATCTAGTCATTTTTGCAACTAGCCCATCAGAGCTACAGAGTATGATCCAGGAACTTGCTGACAAGAGTAAAGAAGTGGGATTAAAAATGAACTTTCAGAAGACAAAAGTGATGTTCAATGCTTTTACAAGAAATGAAGATTTATCGATTGATGGAGAAAAGCTGGAGATAACAGACACGTACGTTTATCTCGGACAGCAGATATCAAGTGAGGGTCACATTGATGAAGAAATTAATCGGCGTACAAAACTTGCCTGGAGAGCTTTTGGAAGAAACAGCATAATTTTCAAGAGCAATATGCCATTATGTCTTAAAAGAAAAGTGTTTGATCAATGCATCCTTCCAGTGCTTACGTATGGTGCAGAGACGTGGACCTTAACTAAAAGAGACATACAAAGGCTGCAGACAACTCAAGGCAGCATGGAGAGGTGCATGCTTGGTGTAACCGGAGAGATAAGAAGAGGAACTCGTGGATCCGAAAAATGGCAAGACATCATGATCAGAGTTAAATCCCTGAAATGGCAATGGGCTGGACATACTGCCAGAAGGACAGACACAGCCGAAATTTTAGATTGGATTCCGAAGGACAGGAAAAGACCCAGAAGAAGACCACATGGGAGATGGGTGGATGAAATTCGAAAGTATCTGGGAGTGACATGAAGGAGACTGGCACAAGACAGACCGTTGTGGAGGAAACTTGGGGAGACCTTCGTCCAGCAGTGGACTGATAGTGGTTGACAATGATGATGATGATGATGATATATATATATATTTGACTTTCATTGCATAGCAACAGCGTGGGTACCATTTCAGATCTGTTTGAATTTGGTCACTCCCCCCCTTCCCCCTTCCCCCACATACGCACAATTCCAAAGACTCCGTTCCTCGTTACTTTCTTGGTAACGGGCCTGTCTATGCTACCAGGAGATAAAGAACACACCCTGAAATTCCACATTAAAATTCTTCCCCCTTTTTTTTTTTTTTTTTTTTATTGAAGGTTTAACGACCACCGTGAGCAACTCAGTTGTCTATAAGCAGTCGCCCGTCCCGATTTTAGGGTCACTGACTCCAGGAAAGGGAGAGAACCAGTGCCGTAAGACAAACACCTCTATGTCTTACCGGGGATAATACGAACCTGGAACATTCTCGAACGAACAGTCATAAGCCAGCATTTAGACCAATGCGTCACCGGGGCGGAAAAATCTTTTCGTCGAAAGCAATTACTGTACAACTTTGTTGCGTTTCCTCCCTGTAGTTTTGCATTGTGTTTTTATAAGTTGGTTACCTATGTCGACCACCTAAACATGGTGCAAATGTTTTCCTGTAACATTTGCACCATGTTTTGTTCTAATTCATGAGAGATTGCTGGCAATGTATCACTCCTTAAATCTTTTAACTTTATGGTTTTTTCCAGAGGCTAGTTTTGCTCCGACCAGTGGCGTAGGAACGCTTTTGATTTAGGGGAGTACAAGCTCATGAACCTTACATTTCAAGGATTAAGCCATCTATGGATGACCCCCTCCGAAATTTTTTTTGGGGGTAGTATATTAGAGTTTTTATAAAATACGTATACTGATCAGGAATTCCTCCGAATGAACATTGTTATCGTCATATTATTATTAATCATTACCATTATTATTTTTATTGCTGACAAAAAGTTCACATTATTAATTTCTTATCAGACAATGAATGGAGAAGTTTCTTTTTTGTGTGTGTGTGTGTTCTCTCTTGTTAATTTTTGTACTTTTTTTTCCATTAAAATATTGAGCAGGGACAAGTCAACATTAGGACGAATTTCTGTCAGCAGGGTTTGGAAAAGAGGGATTTCTCAGGAAATGTTGTATAACTCTTTACAAGAACGAATTAAATTCCTTATCATTTTTGTTTACGTTAATAAAGTAAAACCGCAGTAAGATAAAAAAAACTGCTCTACCCGCGAAGATAGTACCATTGAAGCATTATAAAGTCTATATTAAAAACTTTGAACGATACATAGGCTGCCAATTGATGTAAAAAGCACATCGGTCTGGTGCAAAGCTAAATGATGGTGGAGATATCGAGGAATTGGAGTTCTATGAGTGGTATGTGAAATCCGTAATGCACTTGTTGTATTGCTACAGATCTTAAGACAGAAAACAATTTTAGATACATAGGCTGACAATTGATGTAAAAAGCACATTGGTCTGGTGCAAAGCTAAATGATGGTGGAGATATCGAGGAATTGGAGTTCTACGAGTGGTATGTGAGATCCGTAATGCACTTGTTGTATTGCTACAGATCTTAAGACAGAAAACAATTTTAGATACATAGGCTGACAATTGATGTAAAAAGCACATTGGTCTGGTGCAAAGCTAAATGATGGTGGAGATATCGAGGAATTGGAGTTCTATGAGTGGTATGTGAAATCCGTAATGCACTTGTTGTATTGCTACAGATCTTAAGACAGAAAACAATTTTAGATACATAGGCTGACAATTGATGTAAAAAGCACATTGGTCTGGTGCAAAGCTAAATGATGGTGGAGATATCGAGGAATTGGAGTTCTATGAGTGGTATGTGAAATCCGTAATGCACTTGTTGTATTGCTACAGATCTTAAGACAGAAAACAATTTTAGATACATAGGCTGACAATTGATGTAAAAAGCACATTGGTCTGCTGCAAAGCTAAATGATGGTGGAGATATCGAGGAATTGGGGTTCTATGAGTGGTATGTGATATCCGTAATGCACTTGTTGTATTGCTACAGATCTTAAGACAGAAAACAATTTTAGATACATAGGCTGACAATTGATGTAAAAAGCACATTGGTCTGGTGCAAAGCTAAATGATGGTGGAGATATCGAGGAATTGGAGTTCTATGAGTGGTATGTGAAATCCGTAATGCACTTGTTGTATTGCTACAGATCTTAAGACAGAAAACAATTTTAGATACATAGGCTGACAATTGATGTAAAAAGCACATTGGTCTGCTGCAAAGCTAAATGATGGTGGAGATATCGAGGAATTGGGGTTCTATGAGTGGTATGTGATATCCGTAATGCACTTGTTGTATTGCTACAGATCTTAAGACAGAAAACAATTTTAGATACATAGGCTGACAATTGATGTAAAAAGCACATTGGTCTGGTGCAAAGCTAAATGATGGTGGAGATATCGAGGAATTGGAGTTCTATGAGTGGTATGTGAAATCCGTAATGCACTTGTTGTATTGCTACAGATCTTAAGACAGAAAACAATTTTAGATACATAGGCTGACAATTGATGTAAAAAGCACATTGGTCTGGTGCAAAGCTAAATGATGGTGGAGATATCGAGGAATTGGAGTTCTATGAGTGGTATGTGAAATCCGTAATGCACTTGTTGTATTGCTACAGATCTTAAGACAGAAAACAATTTTAGATACATAGGCTGACAATTGATGTAAAAAGCACATTGGTCTGGTGCAAAGCTAAATGATGGTGGAGATATCGAGGAATTGGGGTTCTATGAGTGGTATGTGATATCCGTAATGCACTTGTTGTATTGCTACAGATCTTAAGACAGAAAACAATTTTAGATACATAGGCTGACAATTGATGTAAAAGCACATCGGTCTGGTGCGAAGCTAAATGATAGTGGAGATATCGAGGAATTGGAGTTCTACGAGTGGTATGTGAGATCCGTAATGCACTTGTTGTATTGCTACAGATCTTAAGACAGAAAACAATTTTAGATACATAGGCTGACAATTGATGTAAAAAGCACATTGGTCTGGTGCAAAGCTAAATGATGATGGAGTTATCCAGGAATTGGAGTTCTATGAGTGGTATGTGATATCCGTAATGCACTTTTTGTATTGCTACAGATCTTAAGACAGAAAACAATTTTAGATACATAGGCTGACAATTGATGTAAAAAGCACATTGGTCTGGTGCAAAGCTAAATGATGGTGGAGTTATCGAGGAATTGGAGTTCTATGAGTGGTATGTGTGATCCGTAATGCTTTTGTTGTATTGCTACAGATCTTAAGACACGAAACAATTTTAGATTCATAGGCTGACAATTGATGTAAAAAGCACATTGGTCTGGTGCAAAGCCAAATGATGGTGGAGATATCGAGGAATTGGAGTTCTATGAGTGGTATGTGAAATCCGTATTGCACTTGTTGTATTGCTACAGATCTTAAGACAGAAAACAGTTTTAGATTCATAGGCTGACAATTGAGGTAAAAAGCACATTGGTCTGGTGCAAAGCCAAATGATGGTGGAGATATCGAGGAATTGGAGTTCTATGAGTGGTATATGAGATCCGTAATGCTTTTGTTGTATTGCTACAGATCTTAAGACAGGAAACAATTTTAGATTCATAGGCTGACAATTGATGTAAAAAGCACATTGGTCTGGTGCAAAGCCAAATGATGGTGGAGATATCGAGGAATTGGAGTTCTATGAGTGGTATGTGAAATCCGTATTGCACTTGTTGTATTGCTACAGATCTTAAGACAGAAAACAATTTTAGATACATAGGCTGACAATTGATGTAAAAAGCACATTGGTCTGGTGCAAAGCTAAATGATGGTGGAGATATCGAGGAATTGGAGTTCTATGAGTGGTATGTGAGATCCGTAATGCTTTTGTTGTATTGCTACAGATCTTAAGACAGAAAACAATTTTAGATACATAGGCTGACAATTGATGTAAAAAGCACATTGGTCTGGTGCAAAGCTAAATGATGGTGGAGATATCGAGGAATTGGAGTTCTATGAGTGGTATGTGAAATCCGTAATGCTCTTGTTGTATTGCTACAGATCTTTAGACAGAAAACAATTTTAGATACATAGGCTGACAATTGATGTAAAAAGCACATTGGTCTGGTGCAAAGCTAAATGATGGTGGAGATATCGAGGAATTGGAGTTCTATGAGTGGTATGTGAAATCCGTAATGCACTTGTTGTATTGCTACAGATCTTAAGACAGAAAACAATTTTAGATACATAGGCTGACAATTGATGTAAAAGCACATTGGTCTGGTGCAAAGCTAAATGATGGTGGAGATATCGAGGAATTGGAGTTCTATGAGTGGTATGTGAAATCCGTAATGCACTTGTTGTATTGCTACAGATCTTAAGACAGAAAACAATTTTAGATACATAGGCTGACAATTGATGTAAAAAGCACATTGGTCTGCTGCAAAGCTAAATGATGGTGGAGATATCGAGGAATTGGAGTTCTATGAGTGGTATGTGAGATCCGTAATGCACTTGTTGTATTGCTACAGATCTTAAGACAGAAAACAATTTTAGATACATAGGCTGACAATTGATGTAAAAAGCACATTGGTCTGGTGCAAAGCTAAATGATGGTGGAGATATCGAGGAATTGGAGTTCTATAAGTGGTATGTGAGATCCGTAATGCACTTGTTGTATTGCTACAGATCTTAAGACAGAAAACAATTTTAGATGCATAGGCTGACAATTGATGTAAAAGCACTTTGGTCTGCTGCAAAGCTAAATGATGGCGGAGATATCGAGGAATTAGAGTTCTGTGAGTGGTATGTGAAATCCCTAATGCACTTGTTGTATTGCTACAGATCTTAAGACAGAAAACAATTTTAGATGCATAGGCTGACAATTGATGTAAAAAGCACATTGGTCTGGTGCAAAGCTAAATGATGGCGGAGATATCGAGGAATTGGAGTTCTATGAGTGGTATGTGAAATCCGTAATGCTCTTGTTGTATTGCTACAGATCTTAAGACAGAAAACAATTTTAGATACATAGGCTGACAATTGATGTAAAAAGCACATTGGTCTGCTGCAAGGCTAAATGATGGCGGAGATATCGAGGAATTGGAGTTCTATGAGTGGTATGTGAAATCCGTAATGCTCTTGTTGTATTGCTACAGATCTTAAGACAGAAAACAATTTTAGATACATAGGCTGACAATTGATGTAAAAAGCACATTGGTCTACTGCAAAGCTAAATGATGGCGGAGATATCGAGGAATTAGAGTTATGTGAGTGGTATGTGAAATCCCTAATGCACTTGTTGTATTGCTACAGATCTTAAGACAGAAAACAATTTTAGATACATAGGCTGACAATTGATTCAAAAAGCACATTGGTCTGGTGCAAAGCTAAATGATGGCGGAGATATCGAGGAATTGGAGTTCTATGAGTGGTATGTGAAATCCGTAATGCACTTGTTGTATTGCTACAGATCTTAAGACAGAAAACAATTTTAGATACATAGGCTGACAATTGATGTAAAAAGCACATTGGTCTGGTGCAAAGCTAAATGATGGTGGATATATCGAGGAATTGGAGTTCTATGAGTGGTATGTGAGATCCGTGATGCACTTGTTGTATTGCTACAGATCTTAAGACAGAAAACAATTTTAGATACATAGGCTGACAATTGATGTAAAAAGCACATTGGTCTGGTGCAAAGCTAAATGATGGCGGAGATATCGAGGAATTGGAGTTCTATGAGTGGTATGTGAAATCCGTAATGCTCTTGTTGTATTGCTACAGATCTTAAGACAGAAAACAATTTTAGATACATAGGCTGACAATTGATGTAAAAAGCACATTGGTCTGGTGCAAAGCTAAATGATGGTGGAGATATCAAGGAATTGGAGTTCTATGAGTGGTATGTGAGATCCGTAATGCACTTGTTGTATTGCTACAGATCTTAAGACAGAAAACAATTTTAGATACATAGGCTGACAATTGATGTAAAAAGCACATTGGTCTGGTGCAAAGCTAAATGATGGTGGAGATATCGAGGAATTGGAGTTCTATAAGTGGTATGTGAGATCCGTAATGCACTTGTTGTATTGCTACAGATCTTAAGACAGAAAACAATTTTAGATGCATAGGCTGACAATTGATGTAAAAAGCACATTGGTCTGCTGCAAAGCTAAATGATGGCGGAGATATCGAGGAATTAGAGTTCTGTGAGTGGTATGTGAAATCCCTAATGCACTTGTTGTATTGCTACAGATCTTAAGACAGAAAACAATTTTAGATACATAGGCTGACAATTGATGCAAAAAGCACATTGGTCTGGTGCAAAGCTAAATGATGGCGGAGATATCGAGGAATTGGAGTTCTATGAGTGGTATGTGAAATCCGTAATGCACTTGTTGTATTGCTACAGATCTTAAGACAGAAAACAATTTTAGATACATAGGCTGACAATTGATGTAAAAAGCACATTGGTCTGGTGCAAAGCTAAATGATGGTGGAGATATCGAGGAATTGGAGTTCTATGAGTGGTATGTGAAATCCGTAATGCTCTTGTTGTATTGCTACAGATCTTAAGACAGAAAACAATTTTAGATACATAGGCTGACAATTGATGTAAAAAGCACATTGGTCTGGTGCAAAGCTAAATGATGGTGGAGATATCGAGGAATTGGAGTTCTATGAGTGGTATATGAAATCCGTAATGCACTTGTTGTATTGCTACAGATCTTAAGACAGAAAACAATTTTAGATACATAGGCTGACAATTGATGTAAAAAGCACATTGGTCTGGTGCAAAGCTAAATGATGGTGGAGATATCGAGGAATTGGAGTTCTATGAGTGGTATATGAAATCCGTAATGCACTTGTTGTATTGCTACAGATCTTAAGACAGAAAACAATTTTAGATACATAGGCTGACAATTGATGTAAAAAGCACATTGGTCTGGTGCAAAGCTAAATGATGGTGGAGATATCGAGGAATTGGAGTTCTATGAGTGGTATATGAAATCCGTAATGCACTTGTTGTATTGCTACAGATCTTAAGACAGAAAACAATTTTAGATACATAGGCTGACAATTGATGTAAAAAGCACATTGGTCTGGTGCAAAGCTAAATGATGGTGGAGATATCGAGGAATTGGAGTTCTATGAGTGGTATATGAAATCCGTAATGCACTTGTTGTATTGCTACAGATCTTAAGACAGAAAACAATTTTAGATACATAGGCTGACAATTGATGTAAAAAGCACATTGGTCTGGTGCAAAGCTAAATGATGGTGGAGATATCAAGGAATTGGAGTTCTATGAGTGGTATGTGAGATCCGTAATGCACTTGTTGTATTGCTACAGATCTTAAGACAGAAAACAATTTTAGATACATAGGCTGACAATTGATGTAAAAAGCACATTGGTCTGGTGCAAAGCTAAATGATGGTGGAGATATCGAGGAATTGGAGTTCTATAAGTGGTATGTGAGATCCGTAATGCACTTGTTGTATTGCTACAGATCTTAAGACAGAAAACAATTTTAGATGCATAGGCTGACAATTGATGTAAAAAGCACATTGGTCTGCTGCAAAGCTAAATGATGGCGGAGATATCGAGGAATTAGAGTTCTGTGAGTGGTATGTGAAATCCCTAATGCACTTGTTGTATTGCTACAGATCTTAAGACAGAAAACAATTTTAGATACATAGGCTGACAATTGATGCAAAAAGCACATTGGTCTGGTGCAAAGCTAAATGATGGCGGAGATATCGAGGAATTGGAGATCTATGAGTGGTATGTGAAATCCGTAATGCACTTGTTGTATTGCTACAGATCTTAAGACAGAAAACAATTTTAGATACATAGGCTGACAATTGATGTAAAAAGCACATTGGTCTGGTGCAAAGCTAAATGATGGTGGAGATATCGAGGAATTGGAGTTCTATGAGTGGTATGTGAAATCCGTAATGCTCTTGTTGTATTGCTACAGATCTTAAGACAGAAAACAATTTTAGATACATAGGCTGACAATTGATGTAAAAAGCACATTGGTCTGGTGCAAAGCTAAATGATGGTGGAGATATCGAGGAATTGGAGTTCTATGAGTGGTATGTGAAATCCGTAATGCTCTTGTTGTATTGCTACAGATCTTAAGACAGAAAACAATTTTAGCTGCGGGAGCTGAAATGTCCACTTGTGCATTAAATTTTTTTTAAAGTGCAGAAAGGACGACCTGATCAAGATGCATGGAATTTTAAGAGAAAAGAAACACTGATCGCAATTATGTCATCAAAGTCTAGCCCTACCATATGCTGTTTGAAGTTATTAACAAAAACCTCGCACTCGTCGTTTCCCTGCAGAACTAATTTGCTGGAGTTTCCCAGATGGTTGGCCAGTTTTTGGTGGATGAAAAGTCTCCCACTACAAGCTTCGGATATAAAAAAAACCTGAGGACCCGTGATATTTCTTTGAAAAAAAAAGAGAATAAAAAAAAAATAAGTAGCATATAAATTCTACTGTTCACTCTTTATGAATGATTGGTTTGTGTTTGCTCATATCTGGGGGTACCTGAAGTGTTTTTTTTTTTTTTTTTTATTGGAGGTTTAACGACCACCGTGAGCAACTCAAATGGGCTATAAGCAGTCGCCCGTCCCTAATTTAGGGTCACTGGTTCCAGGGAAGGGAGAGAGCCAGTGCCGTAAGACAAACACAACATCCATGCCTCACCGGGATTCGAACCCGGACCCCGTTCGGACGAATGATCAGAGGCCATCGCTTAGACTACTGCGCCACCGGGGCGGCTGTGTTTTATTCAGCGATCAGGTATAGTTTCATCTCAGTGGTGTTATCAGCAGGCATAACTGCCAAATTTGGGGGTCTGAAAACCCAAACTGTAACAAATAAGTGGTGTGAATTCAGGGAAAATTTCTGAAAATAACGTGTAGCAAAATTGCCGGTAGGTGTCCGTGTTGTTCAGAAATTTCCGTTTTTAAAACTGCCCGCTTATTTTAACTTCCGTATTTTCACAGATATTTCCGTAGACAGAAATTGCGTTTATTTCAGGAAAGTCCATTTCAGGCTTTTCCGTATTTAAACTGAAATTTCGCAAAAACGACGACCCTGTACTTTTCAGCACTTACCCTAGATTATCCTTCCTTTGAGGTCAGGATCGAACCCCAGTCAGGTAACTCGCACCTTTGACAACTGAGCCACAAACTCTCGGCTATCTGAGTCTCGTACATCGTAAAACAAATTCCACAAGGATGAAATTTTGTTTTTTCGTTAATGTGAGTGATTTAGACATTTTATTTTCTGTTGGAACTATTATTTTTCTGAATAGGTTTGTAATATTTTTTTTAAACTGGCAGTGTCTTTCAGTTATCTTTAAAAAAAGGCGAAATGTGCTTTTTTGTAGTATTATTCTACAAAAAAAAAAGTTGTAAAGATAATTTTGGAACACCCTGTACAACAAGCCAGCACATTTTTTTGTTGATACTACGCAGTTAACTTTTTATCCTTGTTATTTGAAAAAAGCAAAAAAACAAGAGGGCTTCTAAATTCACTAAAATATAATTTTATTTCTCATTAAAATATGTATATACACACACACATACATATATATATATATAACGTTTTGAATCATAAAAATGAGTAATAGTTTCTGTGTTCGGACATATAAAACGATACAACAAAATCTACAAAGGAAAAATAAAACGAGCAAATAAAATGCAATGAAAAATCATTCTTAATTTGTTAAAACCATTATTGATAAAAATTCAATCTTTGGTACTTCTCTGGGTGTAAAAGTAAACATTTGGGAAACATACACTTTCTGTCTTGCACGAATTCGCGTTAAAATACAACATCAGTAAACACAGCCGAAAATATCATGGTTACAAACAGAAATTATAACCATGAATAACACATATAAACACCATCTGCTCATTGCCGTTGTGTCTTCGTGTTTTCTAACTGATCTCTCAACAAATAAACTTAATTGGAAACCAGAAGACCGGAAAAACTACATAAAAAAAGATGCGTAAATGAAATAGGACAGCATGCTACGACACCAAAGACATTTTTTTTTTTTGTCGGTCATTGGATCCTTATAGTCACGTGCACCAAAAAACTCCAAAAGTCATTCAATCGGTCATCAAGAATGAATAAAATACTCCCAAGACAAGTTTCTGGGCAACATTTCGAGAGATCTTTGTTAAACAGTGAATAGCCGCTGCAGAGAATGATATATTTTCATTTCTTCGCCTTTCATGATTTTCTACAGAGTAATTCACTCGGTGCTGAACACTTATTATGTGGAATATATGAGATGAGGAATATACGATGAGCGTGAAATCCGAACGCAGCGGTTCTGTATTCTTTGACGTAGCAGTCGACATCATTACCTGTGAATAAAATGTCTCCCCGGCAGCTGGGTGGCACCCTACTGACGCGCCATCTGTCTAGTAGTGGTGGGGGAATAGCGTGTCTCCGCAGACAGTTTAAACGAAGAGGTCGAATGAAGATGGTGTACTCAAATGAAGAGCGTGATGTGTTCGTTATGCGTCAGTACTGGGTAACCGGTTCCTTCAAACAATGTCAGAACGTCGAGTTTCTGAAGAAATTTGGTGGGCGTACACCACCCACCAGATCCACCACTTCGAATTTTGGCGAGGAAGCGAAGAGAACTGGGAGTTTGGTGGATCCGGAGGACACAATAGAAGATGTTAAGCAGCGGTTATTGACATCCCCGCGAGAATCTATTCTGCGGTTTTTTCGATATGTCAAAAAAACAGCCAAACAGGCGAAGATTAAGCCGCACCGTATCACGGCTGTGAGCGAGTCAGATATACAGCGTGATTCATAATTATTATCCTGGTTTCCGTCGCCGGGCATGGTCAAACCGTAACTGACTAAATATAAATGCCTACAGCATAAACAAGTTTACCGCGGAAAGTTTTACGTGGCAACAACACGGAACTCGTTAAATTGACGTCATACTTCAAAATGGCGGCCGTTCAAGACAAAGCAATGTGCGTAATCTGGTTCTTCGAAACAAAGTCAGTTATCACAACGCAACCACGGTGCTCCACCTTCCGATAATGGTCTCCGACGTTGGTTAAAGCAGTTTTTAAAAGACTGGTAGTGCGCAGCATCAAAAAGGAGCGGGAAGACCGAGCACTTCGTAGGACAATATTGATCGCGTCCAAGTAGCCTTTTCTCGAAGCCCTCAGAAGTCAAGGAGCTGCGTCGCTCTTAGGTATGACATAAACGACTGTTTGGAGGGTTGCGCATAACTGCCTACACCTTTGTGCTTTACAACGAGACCATAAACCCTGCCGTTTCTAGTTTGCCCAAGACATTTAGTCCAATGTCGAAGCTGATGAACATTACCTGCGGACATTGCTATTTAGTGATGAAGCAGCGTTTTTTGTCTCAGGGAGCTTACGTCGGCATAACTGCAGCATACGGAGATTCGAAAACCCTCACGCCATTTGTGACGTACCTGCCCGGCAGGACGCACACAACATAAAGGCAGATAGCAATCAGAACGAACGTCCGCGTAGCTCAATTGGTAGAGCGACACATTCCGGAATAAGCGGACTCGGGTTCGAATCCCGGCGTAGACCAGAAAGGACGGAGAAATTTACTTCGATATAATGGCGCCCGAACTTTCCGGATGACCCAGCCGTTCAAAATCTCGCAATGGTGTGATGTTCTTTCCACACCGCGAGATAGGAAAAATAAGAGAATCCCTTCTCCAGCACTTCGAAAAATAAATGTGTGTGACGTTGCATTCCACTCACCGGATTGACTGGGAGTTCTCAGGTGCACGTTCTACAGTGGGTGGCTGCCTGCAACGATTCATGGTCACGGCTGACCCGTGGGCCATGCCCCCGGCCCTCTTTCGGGGGGATGTGACGTACGTGCCAGCAGGACGCACACGACATAAAGGCAGATAGCAATCAGAACGAACGTCCGCGTAGCTCAATTGGTAGAGCGACTTATTCTGGAATAAGCGGATTCGGGTTCGATTCCTGGCGTAGACCAAAAATGACGGAGAAATTTGCTTCGTTATACATTCGAGAAGTCAAACGAGATAGTCGAAAGGTGAACGTCTGGTGTTCTTCATGTCAGAAATGTGGAGGCCCTTTCTGTTTGTGGAGAAAACAGTGACAGTGCAGACCTATTTGGACATGTTACAGCTGTATCTGATGCAAACCGATCCTTCACTCTTTTCACGTTTAGCAACGCATAGCAACCGAAAAATTGTTATTCGGCCGCCGCCGGGGAATCGAATCCCAGATCTCTCGATATCTAGCCGAGCGCGTTAACCTTACACCACAGTGGCCAACAATCCACGGCCATCGTGGTGTAAGGCTAACGCGCTCGGCTAGATATCGAGAGATCTGGGATTCGATTCCCCGGCGGCTGCCGAATAACAATTTTTCGGTTGCTGTGCGTTGCTTAACGTGGAAAGAGCGACGGATTTGTTTATTCACTGACGCCACGTATTTGGAAAATTTTCACTTTGTCACATTCTGTTTGCGGGTTTGGTTTGGTTGTTTCTCGTTTTCCGCTTCTATGCCACTGAAACCACGGCACTAATTATGAATCATCCTGAATAATTAGTACTGTAGGGACGTCCGCGGGTTGTCATGCTTCATTATTTAACAGTTCTGCTTAAATAGTATAAGGGTGTTCAAATGAAAAGGTACGAAACGTCATAAGAACGTAACCGTTAACATATTTGTCTATGCCGCTATGGGAGAACGTAGCGACACATCTAGGGATGCGATTGGAGTCGCCGGCGTGGATCGGAGCATGCGCAGGAGAGAGCAGAGGCTCTTATAAAGAGCGCCGTCCAATTGACGCGGCAGGGCGTGTGAGGACAGGATGGCGTTCACATTGCAAAATTCGACGATTGAGGAGCAGCGAGGCGTTATCCGATTTCTGACAGCGGAAGGTGTTAAACCGGCCTCTATTCATCGCCGGATGGTGACCGTATATGGGGAAGACTGTGTGTCCGACAAGTCAGTGAGAAAATGGAGTGCCTGTTTGCGTGCAGGCCGTGACAGCTTGGTTGATGACCCGAGACCGGGCCAGGCAAACACAGTCATCACGGCCGATCTCATCGACAAGGTGGACGACCTAGTGAGAGGTGATCGGCGTGTCACATTTGCAAATGTTCGCGGTGGAGGTGGATGTCCGCGTTGGAACAGTGTGGACAATTGTTCACGACAGGTTGCGTTATCGGAAGGTGTGCGCGCAGTGGGTTCCGAAGCAGCTCACCGACCAGCAAAAGGAACTGCGTATGGGGCTAGCACTTCAACATCTGTTTCGGTGAGCGGATCGTCACAGGTGATGCGATTTCCATGTGTTTGGTCCCCTGAAAAAAACATCTGAAAGGGAAGCGCTTCCACTCGGACGACGAACTCAAGGACGCTGTGCAGGACTGGGTTTCGTCACGGCCATAGGAATTCTGGGAACAAGGAATTCTTCTGTTCGTTAATCAATGTGGTCGTTGTGCTACGGCCTATGGTGTATACTTTGAATAAAGTCTTCATTTATACCCACAGTGTCGTTTCGTACCTTTTCATTTGAACACTCCTAGTATAACTATACTAGTGATCCGAAATGTCTTGGTGTAGAATAGAAATCAAAGTTTCCAAGCTTTCGCATATCAACCAGATGGCTTTTTCAAGGAAGGTGGGCAGCAAACTGAATGATAGAACGCTTCAGCAATTTGAACGCGGTGACTTGACTTAACAATAACGAAGAGATGCCAACATAATCAGGTATTCAAAGACACGAGACGTTATGCTCGTTTAGCACACGGAATCATGGAAGGCAAAACCAAGAGGCAATCACAATTTGAAGAACTGGTTCCAAACTCGTGGCAACTCCAGTGAGACGCTATCATTGCAGGATTCGCTGTCCATTATGATCTCCAAAGTTTCGCGAATGGCAGTAGATTTTGGGGTGGAGTACGAAGCTAATTTCTTTACATCATCCGACATAGGAGCAGTGGACTTGAACTTGACTTCTCTAGATAGGGCCGTGGTTACTTTGCCGTTCTTCATGTCCCTTTTATGCTCATTGACTCTAATTCTAAATGAACGTTTATTCATTCCAATGTAGTGTCACTTGGAGCAGTCAGGATATAGTAGAGGAATGGCATAAGCACCTGCTTCATTGGAAGGTGGCGACTTCGCAGTGCTTCCCTTAAGCATGGTATACTACACTGAAGAGCAACTGAATTAGAGACAGCTGGCGTTATGCAAATGTGGCGCTGTGGGCGGCCCTGTAAACGGAAACGACATGGCGTATGCAGCGATCCGACAATATAAGGAGTGATGCGACGGGAATCAGTGAGAGTCGGAAGCAGTATGGGTAAGACGAAGGATCTAAGCGCATTTGATCGTGGGTAAATTGTCGGGACCTTACGAATGGGTCACTCCATCTCGGAAGTCGTGCAGGCACTGGGATTTTCACGAGCCACTGTGTCACGTGTGCACCGTGAGTACATCGAATCCGGTAAAACCATCCCTACAAGGGCCAACTGCCGTGGACAACAGCGTGTGGATGAGCGGGGTCATCGTCGGCTAGCTCGCATTGTAACAGCGGATAGACGGGCCACAGTGCAAGAAATCACTCGACAATTCAACGCTGGTGCACCAAAACGTGTAAGTAGCCACACCATCCAGAACCATCTCCTCGCTATGGGGTACAGAAGCCATCGTCCCACGAGGGTACCGCTGCTGACCGCACATCACAGGGTGCAAAGATTAGCATGGGCGCGGGAACATCGTCACTGGAAACTAGACATGTGGGAAAATGTTGCCTGGACTGATGAGTCGAGATTCACGTTGGTACATGCGGATGGCAGGATACGAGTATGGCGCAAACCACATGAAGCGATGGATCCTTCTTGCCAGCAGGGTACTCTTCAAGCTGGTGGGGGTGGCATTCTCGTCTGGGTACTGTTTACGTGGACTTAAATGGGACCCCTGGTACGTGTGACATCGTCCCTCACAGATCAACGTTGCCGGGATATCCTGGACGACCATTTTCTCCCGTTTGTGCGTCTTCAACATCCCACTGGGGACCTCATCCTGCAACAAGACAATGCAGCTCCCGAATTGTATCCGAATGGTTGGATGAACACTCAACCGACGTGACCTCGCTTCCTTGGCCAGCTAGGTTCCCTGACCTCAATCCCATCGAGCACATCTGGGACGTCATCGAGAGAGATGACCCCTTCCATCAAATGTTCATGAACTGTGGGAGCTTGTTCAGGGGTCATGAATCCGTATGGCTTCCTAACGCTTCCGGTGTCTTGTCGAGTCCATGCCGAGACGAATCGCCGCCGTCATCAGGGCGAAAGGTGGTGCTACACGTTACTAGACAGGTATCTCTAATTCAATTGCTCTTCAGTGTATATAAAGACGTCGGAGATCTGATGCCTACACCGAGGTTTATCTTCTTGAGCGCGTTCTTGAGCTGATAGAAAACATTTGATATATAGGAAATTAAGCTCAGGTAGTGTAGCTGCGACTTAGAAAGATTAGTGCGACTGGTTAGGTTTTTCTCAATGTAGTGATGTACCAGGTTCGTAGCGTATCCTGCGTCACTGGCCAGCTCGAAAACGTTTCACAACTCGCATTGCATAGAAGCAACATCTGAGGAGACTGCAAAGGCTCTTCGGATTCGAGGACGGAATAAAACTGTCTTGTAATCAGCGGGGCAGAATCACGTTAGGAACGGACGTGGGTTTATAATAGATTTGTGTGCGAAGGCGATTTTCAGGTAATTTACTCAGTGAAACAAGAAATTCTGGATCACTAGCATAGTTATACTATTTAAGTACACTTGGTTAGTTAGTATGTGGTAGGGAACCGCCGGGGGACGAACCCTATTGAAAATGGGTGAAGTGGGGTCAAAGGTGAGGACATAGGAGCGGGATGCATTCCATTGCTCTTATGCGTCAAACAAATACATTGCCCTTAAGCCCCATAACTTGCGTAAATATAATTCGATTTCTATGAAATTTTAGTATGTGGTAGCGAATCACTGGGGACGAACCCTATTGAAAATGGGTGAAGTGGGGTCAAAGGTGAGGACATAGGAGCGGGATGCATTCCATTGCTCTTATGCGTCAAACAAATACATTGCCCTTAAGCCCCATAACTTGCGTAAATATAATTCGATTTCTATGAAATTTTAGTATGTGGTAGCGAATCACTGGGGACGAACCCTATTGAAAATGGGTGAAGTCGGGTCAAAGGTGAGGACATAGGAGCGGGATGCATTCCATTGCCCTTATGCGTCAAAACGTGCGTAAAAATGGCTCGATTCCGATGAAATTTCAGTATACGGTAAGGGACCACCTGGGGACGAACCCTATTGAAAATGGGACAAATGGGGTTAAAATTCACGACATGGAGTGCGATCCATTCCATTGCCCTTAAGCCCCATAACTTGCGTAAATACAATTCGATTTCTATGAAATTTTAGTATGTGGTAGGGAACCGCCTAGGGACGAACCCTATTGAAAATGGGTGAAGTGGGGTCAAAGGTGAGGACATAGGTGCGGGATGCATTCCATTGCCCTTATGAGTCAAAAAGGGGGTAAAAATGATTCGATTTCGATGAAATTTCAGTATACGGTAGGGGACCACCAGGGGACGTACCCTATTGAAAATGGGACAAATGGGGTTAAAGGTCACGACATGGAGTGCGATTCATTCTATTGCCCTTAAGCCCCATAACTTGCGTAAATATGGTTCGATTTCTATGAAATTTTAGTATGCGGTAGGGGACCACTTGGGGACGAACCCTATTGAAAATGACGTGTAATTAATTCGACACGTGTAATTCTGAGCCCGGTTGAATTACACGTGTTAAATTTCATTGTGGATTTGTTACCATGGTGGAAGAATTTTCAATTTCCTAAGCTAGCTGCCATTGCAAGACACATTTTGCTTAGCAAGACTTGCATTGTCCTAAGCTATGGCCCAAGCAAGGATTAATTTAAGGAGGTCGGGTATCGAAAAACTGGGAAAAAATCACGTTCCCATTTTTTGTATTTTATTAAAAATCAAGAATTTTTTTCTTTAAAATGATGTATTAATTTCCAAAATTGTGCAGTTAGAAGTATTGTTATTTATTTTTTTAAATTCCCTCACTCCCGCGATTTTTGGGGTGGCGTTGGTTTCAAGTGCAACAGGTCGAGTTTTTAGAGAAAAGAAGATGAAGTTGAAGCGCTGAGGCATTAGATGTAATTCTCTCTCTCTCTCTTTTCATGATGAACTTGATCTGGAAACTGTGCACAGACATGATAATATTGTGATTATTATTCTATTGAGCGCAAAGCTTTGTTAATGCTACAAAATGCGGAATAATCTGGTCTGGAATGCTTTTACGTTCTTTTTTTTTTAATTTTTGAAATTTCCCTACTTGCTTTTTTTTTTTTATATTTTACTACATCACTCTAAACTGCCTTAACCAATTAGCATATATGTAAATTATATTGCAAAGATTAGTTTTCTAGAGTCAAAATTTCAAACACTTGCAACTGTCTGTACGGCGTTGTACGTTTTATAACGCAATTAATTCAAAATAAAAGTAAATTTAGAAATCAAAAAGAAATAACGAATGGAATGTTTCGTTTCTAAACGATTTTCTTTTCTTCAGCTTTTACCAAAATTACTGATTCCCATGATACGGTCAAAGGGCACGTTGATTATTTATTTATTTATTTTCAAATCCACATTTTAGAACATTTGGCTTTATGCGTAGTATTTCTAAAAACATATTAATATTGTGAAATGGATTAACTGAACTAAACTTTTAAAACTAATCCTTGCATGGGCCATATCTTTGGCCAGTGCATAATGCATAAATGCAAGTCTTGATAAGCAAAAATTTCTAAGAATCCAGGCCCGGGTTCTAGGCCTTTAGACCCGGGTGGACCCGGGCTCCTAAAATTGAGCCCGAACTCATCTCTACAGGACATGTATCGGTCCTTCCCATGACGAATTGCAGCTGGAGGCCCTACACCGTACTAATAAATTGTTGTGTACTAACCCCATGTGTTTTAGTTTCGTTGTGCACCCCCTGTATAAGACCTAAGTGAAGTTAACAATTATTATTCATCAATAGGGCAGTAATTTTATCGCTGAAAAAAAAAAGGCAAAATTCCTAAAGCGGTCACAAAGTAAATCGCGAAATTTTCGCGAATTACCGCATTTCTTCAAAACTTCTGCTTTCAGGATCTCTTCCCCCACGCTTTGGATATGTAAGATTCATTGTCTTTCACAAAAGCGTTTATACACTATCTACCAACAAGTAATTGGACACCCCTGCAATCGACGATATCTGCGGTCCTGATACACGTCACGGCCGCCGCCGTTAAATATCGTGTGGGAAACAACAACGCAACCAGTCGCATGCAAGATGCCACGCAGTTCGGAGCTCTCTGATTTCGAGAAAGGTGTAATCGTCGGGTATCACAGAAATGGCCGATGACATATCCAGCGAGTTGAAGTACCCAAAATCGACAGTGGCCAACGTGATTGGCAAGTGGAAGATGAGAGGTGACTGTCGGAATGTGCCCCGAACCGGGCAGACCCACAAAACTGGGAGTTAGAGACCGACGGGTGGTGGCCAGAGAAATTCGGAAGAACCGCACCAAATCGATGGGCCACATCCGCGAGGAGTTTCAACAGGCATCCGGGAGTGTTCTTTCGATGAATACCATCCGTAAGGAAGCCCATCTGCTCGGTTATCATGGACCCACAAGCCTTTGATCACCAAGTCCAATAGCACTGCTCGGCTAACGTGGTGCAAAGAACGTCGATAGTGGACCGTTGAACAGTGGAAACAGGTTCTCTGGAGCGACGAATCAAGGTTCACCCTCTACCGTTCGGATGGCAGGGTCTGGGTTTGGCGTCTGCCTGGAGAACGCCTCCTGCCGGAATGTATTGTGCCAACTGTGAAGTTCGGCGGCGGTGAAATTATGCTATGGGGGTGTTTCTCCTGGTATGGCACGGGACCCTTGGTCGCAATTCCTGGTAGACTCAACCCCGAGACCTACTGCACCATTTTGGATGACCATGCGCTTCCTACGTTGTGGCAGTTTTACGGGGTGGATTCATGTTACTTTCAGGATGACAATGCCACCTGTCATGTTGCGAGGTCCACCATGGCTTGGTATGGTGACAATGGGGTAAATCGAATGGACTGGCCCCGGACCTTAACCCTATCGAGCACCTCTGGGACGAGTTGGAGCGTCGACTTAAGGGGTGCCCCCACCGTCCGAAATCGGTGAAGGAACTGACCTGTCTTCTCCAAGCCGAGTGGAAGAAAATACCGCTAGCCGTCGTACAACGCCTGGTTGAGAGTATGCGCAGCTGTAATCGCCGTTCGTGGAGGCTCCACCAACTATTGAAGGTGAATAAACTTCGTTTTCCTTTGCTATCACAGGTGTTTAATTACTTGTTGGTAGGTAGTGGATTTGCAAAAGGTATTTCATGCTTATTGACGCCCTGAAGTATTGCCTCGCTCATTGCTTTAAAATTTACGAATTCCAAAGTAATGCACTCGAGGAAAATTGCATTTAAAGAGGTTTCAGCATTACAGCTGTCAATGTCTCTTTCAGCTGATTTAACAGCAAGAATATTCAAAATGTTCATATCTTTTGAATCGGTTCTTTCGTCTGCTACGATGCTTACACCGGATACTGATTTTAAAAAGTATTTCACTTGTTCTTGTGAATATCATGTATTTTCGGCACACTTCCGCATCCAATTAGCATTTGGAATAACACCAATATCTTCCAGCGAATTATTCTAGTAATTCTTTAATGTAGGGTTATCCAGTGTGGGAAGTGGTATGTTGACTGCACAAAAGGCACCAGTTAATTTTGAAAGTTCATTTGAGTAATGCTGTTTCTTGTTCAGTTCTTTTCTCAATTAATTCATCAACGCGGTTCTGCATTATTTCCGGTTTACTGTTCTTACATAAATCTTTTTTATGCAACTTGCTGGATAAATGCTTTTCACAACTGTCCTTTCTTGGAAAATCCACTGGTATGTTGCAACACGAACGAAACAATAGATTTGTGTTGTCATGAAACGTTCCCTACTTTCATCTTTCAGGTGCACTCATTCTATTCACGTGGCTTATTCTCAAATTAACAAACAATATCTAGAGACTTTAAAAACTAAATATTCACACGAAAGCACAAATATTTTCTAAGCTGAACGTCTGCGGAACTCAAACAATCTTTTCTGTGAGCTGCTTTTCCCAGCTAAAATTTCTAATACAATTAACGACATCCGGTGTACTAGTGCTGCAAGTCGTCAAGGTCATTCAAGATTAGCGAGGGGGGGGATCACAAAACACCACAAGTGCATTTTTAAGCAGACTGCATGTGACCTGGAATTGCCAGTCAAGCGTATTCGATAAGAGTCTCTTCGTAACGAACAATTTTGAGGAGTAATTCAAGGTTTAAAGTTCTGGTTTGCACTTTAGAGTAGAATTCTTTGCGGTATAATTTTCACGCAAATTCTACGTAGTGAAGGCAGTAGTAATAAGATTATTTAAATATGAAAACTAATCTAATATTTATAATAGAAACTCAGCAAAAATAGGAGAAAGATGTGAAATTCGCGGATATACACAGTGCGTCAAATTATTTTTAAGACTGGCGCTAGATTTCAGCCTACGGTGGCGCCACCAGTGTAATCGCGAATGTTTCTCCTATAACCGTGACCATCTGCTTGCTTTCTGCCAAAAATACTGCGCAGTTGTTAAAGTAACTCAAACGAAACGGCCGTTCATTAGAGAAGTAACATTTTTTTCATGTTCAATTATTAAGATGGAACAAAGGGCTGTTATTAAATTTAACGCAAAACTTGATAAAAGTGCTTACGTACCAAATGATGAAACAAGTTAACGGTGAGTTTTGTTTAAGTAGATCAAATGTTTTCCTGTGGCACAAACGTTTTTTGGACGGAAGAGAGACGCTAGAAGATGATAAGCATACCGGAAGACCAAGTTCATCTAGGACACCTGAGATTATTGAAAAAGTGCGTGATTTCTTTTAAAACAATCGATGTGCGTCACTAAGAATGATGGAAGAGTCTTTAAACATCAACAAAGAAACGATTCGAACCATCCTGCATGAAGATTTGGACAAAACAAAAGTCTGTGCTAAATTTGTTCCACACACGTTAACCAATGAACAAAAATCAAGGAGAAGTGCACATTGCAGAGACATCATTTCAGCCGCTGAAAATGATCCAAACTTCTTAAAATCGATTGTTACAGGTGATGAAACATGGTGTTTTCAATATGATCTTAAAACAAAGCGACAAAGTGCGGAATGGAAGTCAAAAAACTCACCACAAGCCAAAAAAACAAGAAAAGTTCCATCGAAAATCAAAACAAAGCTCATTACATTCTTTGATAGTAAGGGTATTATCCAGAAAGAATTTGTTCCAAGTGGACAAACAATTACTGGTGAGTTTTATTTAAATGTTTTGAGGCGTTTGATGGGCAGAATTCGTCGCATTCGTCCAGAATATCGGGATGAAAACAGTTGGTGTTTGTTGCACGATAATGCACCCAGTCACACCTCACTTCTTGTTCGTAGATTTTTGGCCAAAAATAACGTCTGTGTGTTGAATCATCCACCGTGTTTGCCTGATTTAGCACCCTGCGACTTTTCTTTATTCTTAACACAATTAAAATGACGTCAAAAGGGTATTATTTTGATGATATTTCGAGCATAGAAACAGCTTCGACGCGTGCTTTGGAGGCAATTCCGCAAAGTGAACTGGAACAGGCATTCGAATCATTATTAAATCGCTGTAACAAGTGCATTGAAGCCGGAGGGACTTATTTTGAATAACAAACCAAAACAAATTATAATTTCTGGTTTCTATTTCATTTTACAGATCTAGTCTTGAAAATTCTTTGCCACACTGTGTATTTGACATTCGCGAAATTACAGAAAAGCTCCTAAAATTCGCGAAAACATTCGCGGAAATTCATTCCGCGAAACAATTGCTAGTCTAAATGCCAAAGTAATGAATTATTCTTTCGTTAAACACAAACACACGCGCGCAAGAATACGGGAAAGTGGGCAATTTCTCGAGTGGTCCAAAGGGTAATAATGTCCCGATGTCCCGGCGGGACAGTTTGCCCCTAGTTATGTGTTATAATGACTTGCTACTAGAGCGTTACTTTCACTTGTGTGAAAATCTAAATATCATGATGAAAGAAAGGTGATTTGCATGTATCAGTTCCAAAAATTGAACACCAGATTTGTACGTGATATAAAATGACGAAGAATTCGGAATGATGTCTCCTTTTAATGTACGCCTGAGTTATTTGTAAACATCTTCACACGACGAAAAATCAGTTCATTTTTGTTTCCCTGCTAAATATGGTATAACAGAGAATCAGTCTGACATTACGAGCTAAATATCCAAATGCCTTTTCCCTGCGTTAGACGTAATGTTGTTCTTTTAAAAAACGTATTGCTATTTTTAGCTGCTTACTCTCGGTACTAAGCAAAAATCTATCTCTGAGTTTCTTTACAAAATGAAGAGGTGTAAATATTTTCACGAAATTCAAAAGTTTTTCATGTCGACGTTCACTTCGTTGGCAACGGATCCGTTTAACAGTTGAGGGGTCTCTCTTCGTGACAAGATGGCCGCCTTCTCCTGCAAAGGAACAAACACAAGTATTTTGGTATGATAGTAAGAAAACAATTTATTCAGTTATAAAAAATCTTTCTCATACAGCGCAGCAGAAAATTACGCAAAATAAAACGTGAAATTTTATATAATGATGCTGAGTTTCGGTAGTTAGGAATTAAACCTCTAACATTCGCAAATAAAATACTAAAATTTTTGACACTTAGAAATTTTTTCCAAAACGAAAAACATCCTGCTTTTAAGATTTTAAAGTTTCAGGTTGGTCGTGATCTATAGAATGCTTTTGCTCCTTCAGGACAAAAGCATTCTAGATCACGCCTACCAACTGTCACCACAGTGACAGTTGGCAGGCGGTGAGAGTACATCTGTAAGATGACGTCTATGCAAATTACGCGCTCGGCGCATAGGTGTGGCGCTAGTAGCGCCCATCGGAACATGCAAAGCAGGTTTGCTGTAAATACGCGCTGTAACGTTCGTGAGCGTTAGTTATCGTTGAGATTCGACGAAGGGTGTTGATGTTAGTCAAGAATGCCTTTAAGAAGACGAAGAAGCCATTATCAACAGCTCACGGAATTTGAACGAGGTCGTGTAATAGGAGAAGGTGGATTTTCTTTCCGCAATATTGCAGAACGACTTGGCAGGAATGTAGCCACTGTGCATGATTGTTGGCAGCGGTGGTCAAGGGAAGGTACTGCCTCAAGAAGATTGGGTTCCGGCCGGCCACGTGGCACTAATGAGAGGGAAGACCGCCGTGCACGGCGTATGGCCGTGGCGCATCGTACCGCGTCTGCGGCAGCAATTCGAGCTGCAGTTGCCACCACAGTGACACAACGAACTGTTACAAATCGGTTACTTGAAGGACAGCTCCGCGCCAGACGCCCTGTAGCGTGCATTCCACTTACTCCAAACCACTGCCGTTTGCGACGTCAGTGGTGTCAAGCTAGAGCTCATTGGAGGACGGAGTGGAGATCTGTTGTGTTTTCTGATGAAAGTTGGTTCTGCCTGGGTGCCAGTGATGGCCGTGTGTTGGTTAGAAGGAGGCCAGGTGAGCGCCTGAAACCAACCTGTATGCGCCCGGGACACACTGGACCTACACCTGGAGTTATGGTCTGGGGAGCAATTTCCTATGACAGCAGGAGCACTCTCGTGGTTATCCCACGCACCCTGACGGCACAGTTGTACGTCGGTTCTGGTGATTCAACCTGTTGTGCTGCCATTCATGAACAGCATTCCAGGGGGTGTTTTCCAAAGAGGATAACGCTCGCCCGCATACCGCTGTTGTAACCCAACAAGCTCTACAGAGTGTCGACATGTTGCCGTGGCCTGCTAGATCACCAGATCTTTCACCAATCGAGCACGTATGGGACATCATTGGACGACAACTCCAGCGTCACCCACAACCAGCATTAACCGTCCCTGTATTGACCGACCAAGTGCAACAGGCATGGAACTCCATCCCACAAACTGACATCCAGCACCTGTACGACACAATGCATGAACGTTTGCAAGCTTGCATTCAACATTCTGGCGGTTACACCGGTTATTAATGTACCAGCATTTCACATTTAAAAGGGCTCTTCTCGCGCCTACAATAAGCTGTGATCTTGAAACCTTAATCGATTAAATATGCTGCCTATACAAATGTATTGCCGCCATTTCATTCCTCTACAGCTATTTTTTCGTGGTGTTGGGATTTTTTTTCCGACAGTGTATATTGATCTTCGTAAGCTATGGGAAAAAATAAATAAAATATCTATTCTAGAAATCCTAGAAAATATTATTCATGACGATAAATTAAGAGATATCTATAAGGCTTCAAATTAAAAAATCAGACAAAACAAAAAATCTTAATGAATACTCTATTCATAAATTAGATTTGGAGATTAAATTAAGTACGCACATCCGCGATCTAAATTTTAAAATTTCACACAAAATTATTCCTAATCGTAAATGGTTACATAAAATACTTATGTCAAATAATCCGTATTGTAAACATTGTGCTCTCTTGGAGAACACTGAACACAATTTTGTTGAATGTGATATTGCAAAAAAATATTTGGATATGTGTGAGAGCGGGCTCATTATTTATTCCCAAGAAAATAATGAACCGAACATTATGCCTATTATGTTTGGAAAACATACATTAGACTAATGCGAAGAATATTATGTTTATTCAATTTCATGCTAATGTGTGTTCAGACGGACTTAGGATGAAGTATCCATATACATACACTGACGGAAAAAAAAATCCCAACACCACGAAAAAATAGTTGCAGAGGAATGAAATGGCGGCAATACATTTGTATAGGTAACATATTTAATCGATTAAGGTTTCAAGATCACAGGTTATTGTAAGCGCGAGAAGAGCCATTTTAAATGTGAAATGCTGGTTCATTAATAACCGGTGTAACCGCCAGAATGTTGAATGCAAGCACGCAAACGTTCATGCATTGTGTCGTACAGGTGCTGGATGTCAGTTTGTGGGATGGAGTTCCATGCCTGTTGCACTTGGTCGGTCAATACAGGGACGGTTAATGCTGGTTGGGGGTGACGCTGGAGTTGTCATTCAATGATGTCCCATACGTGCTCGATTGGAGAAAGATCTGGTGATCTAGCAGGCCACGGCAACATGTCGACACTCTGTAGAGCATGTTGGGTTACAACAGCGGTATGCGGGCGAGCGTTATCCTGTTGGAAAACACCCCCTGGAATGCTGTTCATGAATGGCAGCACAACAGGTTGAATCACCAGACCGACGTACAACTGTGCCGTCAGGGTGCGTGGGATAACCACGAGAGTGCTCCTGCTGTCATAGGAAATTGCTCCCTAGACCATAACTCCAGGTGTAGGTCCAGTGTGTCTCGGCCGCAGACAGGTTGGTTGCAGGCACTCACCTGGCCTCCTTCTAACCAACACACGGCCATCACTGGCACCCAGGCAGAACCGGCTTTCATCAGAAAACACAACAGATCTGCACTCCGTCCTCCAATGAGCTCTAGCTTGACACCACTGACGTCGCAAACGGCAGTGGTTTGGAGTAAGTGGAATGCACGCTACAGGGCGTCTGGCTCGGAGCTGTCCTTCAAGTAACCGATTTGTAACAGTTCGTTGTGTCATTGTGGTGGCAACTGCAGCTCGAATTGCTGCCGCAAACGCGGTACGATGCGCCACGACCATACGCCGTACACGGCAGTGTTCTCTCTCAGTAGTGCCACGTGGCCGGCCGGAACCCGGTCTTCTTGAGGCAGTACCTTCCCTTGACCTCCGCTGCCAACAATCATGCACAGTTGCTACATTCCTGCCAAGTCGTTCTGCAATATTGCGGAAAGAAAATCCACCTTCTCGTAGCCCTATTACACGACCTCGTTCAAACTCCGTGAGCTGTTGATCGTCTTCTTAAAGGCATTCTTGACTAACATCAACACCCTACGTCGAATCTCAACGAGAACTAACGCTCACGAACGTTACAGCGCGTATTTACAGCAAACCTGCTTTGCATGTTCCGAGGGGCGCTACTAGCGCCACACGTATGCGCCGAGCGCGAAATTTGCATAGACGTCATCTTACAGATGTACTTTCACCGCCTACCAACTGTCGTTTATCTAACACAACCCCTTCTTGGTGTTGGGATTTTTTTTCCGTCAGTGTATATGTAATTGTTTAAGGAACTCAAAATGGTTCAAATGTGTAATAGAGCAATGGATTATTCCAGAACATTTTTACAAAGTATTTGGTATGGCAAAGAGATTCTATGACTCTCACGCTCTGGGAAGTGGATGCCGTTCCCAAGCAGATAGGCTTCAGCAATTAAGCAGGCGACATCCGCTAGCATTGTCGAACAGAGAGCAGACGCCTGAATGTCTGGGAACCTAGACGTTATTCATTGTATCCATGTAGCCAGTATGCATTATATTCGATGTTTGTTGTACTTTGCGGAAGGTTAAGTCTGTCAAAGAAAATACCGCTAATGGAAACATCAGAAGTGCCGGTCACCTACTGCAGAAAGCGAGGAATTCAGAGACAGGAAGGGCGAGGCTGGTTAATGGAGAAAGAGACGTACTGGTATCGTGACGTCGACGCCAGCAGAGAGGGAGCAAGAGGGGAGTGATACGCCTTAGGGCAGGAGGAGCGTGCACGGGAGATTTGCAGCGCTAACTAAAGTCGGGAAAGTGAGGCGCATGAGAAGACTGAGTGCGTAAGTCTGCTTTCGAGAATTGCAGAGGCAAGTTCGCCGGGAGACAGAACTCGAAGGTTTTCCGGTTGTCGCACACCTAGCTTTATGGGTCCGAGGGTTTAGTCGATGTACTGAACGGGGTCGAAGTATCTTTGCGAAGATAAATTTTCCCAGCTGTGATACAGGTCCCTGACATATAGGAAATCTCACGTGCTTTATTTAATTATCCAGGAAGTGATAATTCTGAGTTGCTCCACTGTAGCGTGTCAATCGGCCTTCACGCATCTTCGAAGCCGACGTTCACCTCTCACATCAATGGCACGTGGTGCTCCGCAGTTTCCACGTCGCCTATTCGCAATGGCGCCATTTCTCCAATCACGATACACTTTAATCACAGCAGTACGCGAACAGTTCACAAACTGCGCTGTTTTAGAAATACTGCCACCCTTGGCCTGAAAGCTGCTAATCATCGCTTTTTCTGATAGATCTCTCCTTTTATCTATGACCGCAACGAGTGATATGTTTTGAGATGATCAAATGATCATATGTAGTGTGACGTATCTGCCAGCAGGACGCACACGACATAAAGGCAGATAGCAGTCAGAATGAACGTCTGCGTAGCTCAGTTGGTAGAGCGACTTGTTCCGGAATAAGCGGACAAGGGTTCGATTCCCGGCGTAGACCAAAAATGACGGAGAAATTTACTTCGTTATAGTAGAGGATTTTAGGAAGGGAGTGTCCGAGCCCACGTCTTAAACAACCCTTAGAAATAGGAAGCTAGGAGATTTGGGTTAGAGTGCCCGATAGGAAAGTGACACGGAAGCGAGGCAGAAAGGGGAGAGGAAGACGCCCTTATTTATTACCGGGGGGGGCAAGTGCCCGGGGTCCGACGGCTTAACGTGCCCATCCGACGCACGGCGGATGTTTAGTGGATCGAGCGTTCGTACCTGCCTGGGATCGAACCTGAGGTCATTTCCATTGCAGTCACGAACGTTGCCCACTAGGCAACCCGCGGACCGATATGTTTTGAGAATGCCTACAGCATACCTTATATAGCCTCCAAGCCAGCTCACGACACGTGCCTTTTTTCATCGGCTACGCGCCGTTGACGTCAAAAGTAGGAGGTGGTCACAATACTGTGACTCGACTGTGTATATCTCGTCTTGTTCTTATCACATGCAAAGGTCTCTTGCGTACGGACCTTATGGTGTTGCCAACCTCCATTCATGTGAGAGAGAAGATATCACGTTAAGTTTGGGAAGTGCAAAAGAGAACATACTTAAATTTACATAGGAAAAGGAACTAAAAATGAAAGATGCGTCACAGATGTCTTGGACAACTCTGAAAGAAGGGTATCCCATCTGCCTCCAAAGCATCTCTGATGTATCGCTGGCTGTTGAAGATTCTTTCAATTCGTATCATGCAAGTTCGCGAATTGAACCCAAAAGACGCACCAGACCGAGACGCGTAACGTTGAGCCGGTATGACGCTTCAAGATGAGGTTCACCACGATGTCTTCGAACACGTGTGTGACGATCATGGTACGTCAAGTTGAATCGTGACTCGTCGGAAAATATGACCTGTTGCCAATCAGCGGACCAATGTCTTTAGTTCTCTGTTAAGCAGACGACGACTAGTTGTACAGGAGGACAAAGCCTGGCCTGTGAGTGTGACAGTGCTCCACTGCTGCGCTAACACAGTGGATGTCGCTGTGAGATCGGTTACTGCCACGCGGTAGAGATGTCTGCATGTGGATTTCCCGGGCATCTCTGCGTCTGAGCCTCATCTGTCCACTGCCGTTTCGTCCCGTATGCGTGGCAATTTCGCGGTAGGAAAATGCAGCTTCTCTCATCTCAACAATCTTTCCTCCCTCAAAGTCCACCAGGTGTTCATAATGCGACCGTTTTCGGCGACGGGGCATACTGAGACACAAGAAACACCCTTTCGACTCAATGTCGGCAAAGTGAGACACAAGAAACACCCTTTCGACTCAATGTCGGCAAAGTGAGACACAAGAAACACCCGTTAGACTCAATGTCGGCATAGTGAGACACAAGAAACACCCTTTAGACTCAATGTCGGCAGAGTGAGACACAAGAAACACCCGTTAGACTCAATGTCGGCATAGTGAGACACAAGAAACACCCTTTAGACTCAATGTCGGCATAGTGAGACACAAGAAACACCCTTTAGACTCAATGTCGGCAGAGTGAGACACAAGAAACACCCTTTAGACTCAATGTAGGTATAGTGAGACACAAGAAACACCCTTTAGACTCAATGTCAGCAAATTGAGACACAAGGAACACCCTTTCGACTCAATGTCGGCATAGTGAGACACAAGAAACACCCTTTAGACTCAATGTCGGCATAGTGAGACACAAGAAACACCCTTTAGACTCAATGTCGGCATAGTGAGACACAAGAAACACCCTTTAGACTCAATGTCAGCAAATTGAGACACAAGAAACACCCTTTCGACTCAATGTCGGCATAGTGAGACACAAGAAACACCCGTTAGACTCAATTTCGGCATAGTGAGACACAAGAAACACCCTTTAGACTCATTGTCGGCATAGTAAGACACAAGAAACACCCTTTCGATTCAATATCGCCATAATGAGACAAAGAAACACCTTTCAGACTCAATGTCGGCAGAGTGAGACACAAGAAACACCCGTTAGACTCAATTTCGGCATAGTGAGACACAAGAAACACCCTTTAGACTCAATGTCGGCATAGTGAGACACAAGAAACACCCTTTAGACTCAATGTAGGTATAGTGAGACACAAGAAACACCCTTTAGACTCAATGTCAGCAAATTGAGACACAAGAAACACCCTTTCGACTCAATGTCGGCATAGTGAGACACAAGAAACACCCTTTAGACTCAATGTCGGCAGAGTGAGACACAAGAAACACCCGTTAGACTCAATGTAGGTATAGTGAGACACAAGAAACACCCTTTAGACAATGTCGGCAGAGTGAGACACAAGAAACACCCTTGTGACTCAATGTCGGCATAGTGAGACACAAGAAACACCCTTTAGACTCAATGTAGGTATAGTGAGACACAAGAAACACCCTTTAGACTCAATGTCGGCATAGTGAGACAAAGAAACACCCTTCAGACTCAATGTCGGCAGAGTGAGACACAAGAAACACCCGTTAGACTCAATTTCGGCATAGTGAGACACAAGAAACACCCTTTAGACTCAATGTCGGCATAGTGAGACACAAGAAACACCCTTTAGACTCAATGTCGGCATAGTGAGACATAAGAAACACCCTTTAGACTCATTGTCGGCATAGTAAGACACAAGAAACACCCTTTCGATTCAATATCGCCATAATGAGACAAAGAAACACCTTTTAGATTCAATGTCGGCCTAGTGAGACACAAGAAACACCCTTTCGACTCATTGTCGGCATAGTGAGACACAAGAAACACCCTTTCGACTCATTGTCAGCATAGTGAGACACAAGAAACACCATTTAGACTCAATGTAGGTATAGTGAGACACAAGAAACACCCTTTAGACAATGTCGGCAGAGTGAGACACAAGAAACACCCTTATGACTCAATGTCGGCATAGTGAGACACAAGAAACACCCTTATGACTCAATGTCGGCATAGTGAGACACAAGAAACACCCTTTAGACTCAATGTCGGCATAGTGAGACACAAGAAACACCCTTTAGACTCAATGTCGGCATAGTGAGACACAAGAAACACCCTTTAGACTCAATGTCGGCATAGTGAGACACAAGAAACACCCTTTCGATTCAATATCAGCATAGTGAGACACAAGAAACACCCTTTCGACTTAATGTCGGCATAGTGAGACAAGAAACACCCTTTCGACTCCATGTCGGCACAGTGAGACACAAGAAATACTCTTTCGACTCAATGTCAGCTCTTGTGACGTCCTACAAAGGTAAAGCACGTCCCAAAACGACAAGTCTGCAGCGATATATTCCGTCCGTGTAGCTTAGTTGGGAGAGCAACTTACTCCGGAGTGAGGGAGAGAGAGCGGGTTCGATCGCCATCACGGATAAATTTGTGTTTTCACGAGAAGCATTATTCGTGCACAAAATACTAGTAGTAAGAATTAATCCGTCTTATTGCACGATGACATTTATTTAGTTAAAAACGAAGGCTATATACAAGTTTAAAACATGAGTACTTTCGGAGTCACAGTGACTCCTTCATCAGATGTTATTGCTCTCATGTGGTTACATGCTGATCTTAAATACGTGAAACAGATGCATCATGGGAAAGGTAATGTCAGCGTCACATAATGTACCAGATAACAAGACAGTCAGGAAAACATAATCTTATATATAAAACACAAAACGTGTGTTTGTCTGAAGCAGTAAAAACTGTCGAACGCCGAACTATAGCATCGTAAAATTTGCATAGCTTATTAATACTGGAATTTCTAGGTCAACGCAACTATTTTAAGATCTCTACGTTGTTCCGTTCGCGAGTCATGAATTAATTAATAAGCTAATCCGGAAAGTCAGCGTCGTTTGCTACGTCATCCTGTTCCAAATCTGAAAGTACGTGACTGCATTCATCGCCCCGGTACATCCACAGGTGTTTCTATTCTTTGAGAACCGTGCATAAAAAAATGCGAAAACGAACTTTGCAAAATCTTAGCGAAAAGGGTTGAAATTTTTATTAACACCACGAATTGGTAATAAGAGGAGTCCCTCGGAATCCGGTCAAAACTTTTTAAAATAGGCATGGAATTTCTAATTCATCGGTAAACAGAAATATTTTTTTGCAGAAACGGTTAATAAAATTTTGACGGCTAATTTAAAAAGTTATTTACCAATTCAGGCGAAATTTGGAGGTCATGTTCCTGTTAACGATTTATGGAGTTCATTGAAATTTCAGCCAGTTTCATAAAATATCCACAAAGATAAGATTTTAACTTTTTTATCCCAGAGATTCGCCCCTCAAAGACGTCTGGAACTGAAAGCACGTGATGCATTTGATCATCGATAACAAATTGTTAACGAATTTTGTTCAGCCAGTGTTCTAATGCTGTGTCTCCTGGACGCGTGTTAAATAATTCGTAACCCTTTTGGTCCGTTTACTACAGCCTAAACAAGAGCAACTGATAACAATCGTGGTGTGCGTAGAAGTACAGGGTGTCCTAGAATTATTGTACACATTACAAAATTATATAAAACAAAACATTAAACAGATAGAAAGAAACTGACTGGACTAACTTGCAATGTAACTACACAAGTTAATAAATTTCGATGTGAGATCCCTTGGTTGCTCGTAGTACGTCCAAGCGATACTCGATTTCGTGCCATCTATTGGCAAGCATCTGAGGAGTTATGGAATTAATATCAGCTGTGATAAGCTGCTTCAGTTCCTGCAAATCAGCACAAGGCGTCTGATAGACACGATCCTTCACATAACCGCACATGAAATAATCCAATGGAGTTAGATGTGGAGAGCGAGGAGGCCACGGAATGGGACCACCACGCCCAATCCATCTGTTGGAGAAATGCTCATTTAGGCACTTACGTACACACGTTGACCAATGCGGAGGCGCGCCGTCTTGTTGGTAAACGACGTCATATCTTTTGATCTGGGGTATAGCGAAATTTTCTAGCATATCCAAGTAAATGTCACCATTTATGGTTTTTACGCAGAAGAAGAAAGGTCCAATCACTTCTCTTTTTGATACACATTAACTTTTGGAGAATCACGTTCCAGTTCAATAGCAGCATGAGGCGGTTCACTGCCCCATATCCTACATGTTGTGACGATTCACAATAGCTGATACATGAAATGTGGATTCATCACTAAAAATTAAAGTACTGAGAAAGTTTTCGTCGTTTTCCACTCGATTCAGCATATCCACAGCGAAATCGTATCGCAGAATGTGATCATTTACATGGATATTTTGCACTATTTGAATTTTATAAGCATGAAACTTTAATTTCTTGTGCAAGATATCGTGAACTGTCGATTTCGGAATGCACAGTTCTCTGCTTGCTTTACGAACGAATTTCCTGGGGCTTTGTCGGAAACTTTCATTAACTTGGTCAACCGTCTAACCGCTGACGCTAGGCCTACCGGCTCCTCCACGATGTTCCACATTGTCAGTTTCTTTAAACTGTTTCATCCACCTCTTAATTGAATTCGTTGACGGAGGATTACAACCATACTCTAAACGGTACCGTCTTTTAACTTTAATTCCACACACACATCGCCGTCTGCTCTACGGATGACATGACCACTGTTTGCGCATTTCTCATACATTCCTCATCAGGCCACACCTAGCGCCATCTATCGGATTCTGAGATTAACAATTCTGCAAAACAAAAATATAGAAACCGTGTTAGTAATACGTGACATAGAAAAACAGACAATGTCCATAGTTTTTTTTTTTTCTGTACATAATTTTGTAATGTGTCCAATAATTCTCGGACACCCTGTATTTATACGACGGCAACGCCAGTTAAAAGTTTGCCTACTGCTGTCCCATGACATTTGGCACATCATTATACTCTTTTATGTCCTTCACACGCGCTGTCATTTACCCGTCCGAAGTTGCTTCGATTTGCATAAAGCCTCTTAGGCGCGTAACTGAAGGAAGACTATAGTTACCTGTAACAGGAGCAGTATTTTTGATTCTTCCCAAAGTTTTCTGCATCAGCCACAGTCTGTGGTAAGTTTTCATTGACTGTCTCTGGCAAGAACGAAGCGGAAATTCCAGCAGTTATGCAGACTAGGCCGATGATCATGAAGGGAATGAACTTACCATAGACAGCCTAAACAAAAGAAAGATATCAGTCGAATGCGAAACACATGCAGATATTTTAATATTATAAACAGTAACTTTTCCCAGTAAAATCTTTTAAAACACAACAGGAAAATGTCGAGTTTTCTTCACATGTGTGAATCTAATTTACAACAATTGATTCCTCACACGCGTGAATCTAAATCTGTAAATGACACTAAAATTACAAATGTTGAAGATCACAATCCGATTTTTGGTGTAAATCTAACAAGGATGTTAAGTCAGATAATATCCGAAAATTTCGTTGTCCTGGAGCGGGACTCGAACCCACGTCTCCCAGATAGCGCCCGGGTATGCTAACCACTACACCACCCAGAACGACCAAGTTTCAAGTTTCCGATCAATTTGAATATAACCATCACAGGATTCGCTAGTCGAAGCAACCGGCATTCATGTTTAGCGAATCTGGAGGTCAAGAATCCTATCCCGTGATTGCCCGGAGAAGCAGATAAATCATGAAAGAAATACGGGGTTACGCTAAATACAGGGGTTACAAATTTTGAAGATGACAATGGTTAAATTCAAATTGATCGGAAACTTGGAATTTGGTCGTTCTGGGTGGTGTAGTGGTTAGCATACCCGGGCGCTATCTGGGAGACGCGGGCTCGAGTCCCGCTCCAGAACGATGAAAATTTTCAAGTTTTCGGATATTATCTGACTTACCATCCTTTTTACATTTACACCAAAAATCGGATTGTGATCTTCAAAATTTGTATTGCATGGTGTAAACCCGTATTTCTTTCATGATTTATCTGCTTCTCCGGGCAATCACGGGATAGGATTCTTAACCTCGAGATTCACTGAACATGAATGTCGGTTGCTTCGACTAGCGAATCCTGTGATGGTTTTATTCAAATTAATTGGAAACTTTGTAACGTACCAGGAGATGTGACGTACCTGCCAGAAGGACGCACACGACATAAAGGCAGATAGGAATCAGAATAAAACCTCCGCGTAGCTCAATTGGTAGAGCAACTTATTCCGGAATGAGGGGGCCCGGGTTCGTGCTCCGGCAGCGAATAAAAATGACGGAGAAATTTACTTCGTTATAACTTGAGACTTGGTCGTTCTGGGCGGTGTAGTGGTCAGCATACCCGGGCGTTATCTGGGAGCCGTGGGTTCGAGAGCCGCTCCAGGATGATAAAAATTTTCAAGTTTTCGGATATTATCTGACTTGCCATCCTTGTTAGGTTTACACCAAAAATCGGATTGTGATCTTCAAATTTTGTATTGTATGGTGTGATTCCGTATTTCTTTCATGACACTAAAATTGTAAGTCATGCTTTTTTATTTAAAGCGCAGTCGTTCGTGGCAAATGTCAAATGAAATCTGTGTGGCCGTAATGCAATTACTAATAAAATTAAGAGTCTTTTGGTTAAATTACTTCGAGCTGATAAGAATATGAAAATGAAAAGAAAATGAAAATGTAAAGAAAAGAAAATTAAAGTTAATAAAAGAAAATTCAAAGTTAAAATGAAAATATGAAACTAATGGAGTTGTAATTTATATTCTACAAATTTTTTGTAAAATTCATACTGCTAGCATCTACAAATTATAAACATACACAGTGTGGCAAAGAATTTTTAAAACTGGATCTGTAAAATGAAATAGAAACAAGAATTTATAATTTGTTTTGGTTTGTTATTGAAAATAAGTCCCTCCGGCTTCAATACACTTGTTACAGCGATTGAATAATGATTCGAATGCCTGTTCCAGTTCACTTTGCGGAATTGCCTCCAAAGCACGCGTCGAAGCTGTTTCTATGGTCGAAATATCATCAAAATAACACCCTTTTAACGTCATTTGAAGTTTTGGGAATAAGAAAATTTGTAGGGTTCTAAATCAGGCGAATACGGTGGATGATTCAACACACAGACGTTATTTTTGGCCAAAAATCTACGAACAAGAAGTGAGTTGTGACTGGGTGCATTATCGTGCAACAAGCACCAACTGTTTTCATCCCGATATTCTGGACGAATGCGACGAATTCTGCCCATCAAACACCTCAAAACATTTTAAATATAAATTACCAGAAATTGTTTGTCCACTTGGAACAAATTCTTTGTGGATAATACCCTTACTATCGAAGAATGTAATGAGCATTGTTTTGATTTTCGATGGAACTTTTCTTGTTTTTTCGGCTTGTGGTAAGTTTTTTTACTTCCATTCCGCACTTTGTCGCTTTGTTTTAGGATCATATTGAAAACACCATGTTTCATCACCTGTAACAATCGAGTTTACGAAGTTTGGATCATTTTCAGCGGCTGAAATGATGTCTCTGCAATGTGCACTTCTCCTTGATTTTTGTTCATTGGTTAACGTGTGTGGAACAAATTTAGCACAGACTTTTGTTTGGCCCAAATCTTCATGCAGGATGGTTCGAATCGTTTCTTTGTTGATGTTTAAAGACTCTTCCATCATTCTTAGTGACGCACATCGATTGTTTGCCACGAAATAACGCACTTTTTCAATAATCTCAGGTGTCCTAGATGAACTTGGTCTTCCGGTATGCTTATCATCTTCTAGCGTCTCTCTTCCGTCCAAAAAACGTTTGTGCCACAGGAAAACATTTGATCTACTTAAACAAAACTCACCGTAAACTTGTTGCATCATTTGGTACGTTTCCGAGGCACTTTTACCAAGTTTTGCGTTAAATTTAATAACAGCCTTTTGTTCCATCTTAATAATTGAACATGAAAAAAATTTTATTTCTCTAATGAACGGCCGTTTCGTTTGAGTTACTTTAACAACTGCGCAGTACTTTTGGCAGAAAGCAAGCAGATGGTCACGGTTATAGGAGAAACATTTGCGATTACACTGGTGGCGCCACCGTAGGCTGAAATCTAGCGCCAGTCTAAAAAATTTTTTGACGCACTGTGTTTTAACACCTTATGGGAGAGCATAATCCTCTATAACTCTAATTTGTTCATTTTTCTGCATTCTGATCTGTCCTATCTAAACAACTGTTCATTCCTAATTTCAAAGGTAGTTGGACCTACGACGTCACACCTTTCCCGTCTAGTAGGGCTCTCAGGAGAATGGGTATATGCGACTAAACCAGCTAGGGAACCCAGTAACCAGGAGGAGTTATTTCAAAGCGGTGTGGTTTGTGCCACACTCGTTTGGAACCTCCGGTTCTTGTTTTATTGATATTGATATTGACATAAATGAGGAATGAAATCTTCAAATAATTTACCAAAGTGTTATCGGTAACTGAGAAATAAGAGGGGTGTAATTTTCTCCTCGCATCAGAATAATATGACCACCTACCTAATAAAGGGAATAACCACCCTTGGCCCGGATGACAGCGGCGAGACGGTGTGGCATGGACGCAATGAGGCCCTGGACGGTTGCCCAAGGAACACATGCCCCACCCTAGTTATGCCTCTGTATACACAGTCGTGTCGGAATTGTTGGAATAATGGCCTTTCAGCGCAAAAAAAAAAAAAAAAACTGAGTTCGTCAGACAAGATTTGCAGCCGCTCCAGACGGATTGCGACATCACTCCGTGCCAGGCACCTGGTATTATGTTACTGTTAGAATGTGGGTTTATTGTACTTATTGTACACTGCCGGACAATTGCTAAGGGCGGATGACAATAGCAACGATAGCAACCATAAAATGGAAGGCAGGAAAATGTGGAAATTAGCATAAGTGCGGGATACAGTAAGACGTGTTGTGCGTATGCAAATTGTGGATTGCCGAACTTGTTCGTGACGTCATAGCGCTGATAAGAGATGTAAAGGATTTGACGCGTATTGACCGTTGTTGTTCAAACGCAAAGTTGAAAGGAAAAGAATCAATTGACGAACTTGCAATTTTCAGTATGTCTTCCCGACATCACCTAGATGATTTTACGCGTGGCCATATCATTGGAAAGATTGAAGAAGGGCGAAAACTAACAGATGTTGCCAGGGAGTTCGACGTCAGCAACAGTGTTGTTTCAAGGCTTTGGAAATCATTTCAAACAAATGGAGAGTGTAGCAAACGTCACGGGGGAGGTCGTGTTCGCAGTACGACACCTGCAGAAGATCGGTACATAGTGCTATCAACAAAAAGACACCGCCGCAGCACAGCAAGTGAGGTAGCAAATCAGTTTATGGCTGCTACTGGCAAGCGGATCTCCCGAAAAACTGTCGCCAGACGTTTGCATGAAGGAGGACTATACGCCCGCCGTCCTGTTGTGTGCATCCCATTGTCCAGACGTCACCGTACCGCCCGTTTGCAATGGTGCCATCAACATCGCAATTGGACTGATAACGACTGGTCTGCTGTCCTCTTCTCAGATGAGAGTAGATACAGTCTATCGTCTGATTGTTGACGACAACTGATCTGGCGTGATAGTGGTACTGCATATTGTCCAGCAAACATACAGGAAAGGGACCGATATCCGACATGTAGTGTCATGGTATGGGCTGGCGTCATGATCAATGGCCGTACGTCCCTCTATGTGCTTCCAACTGGGACTATGACTGGCCAACGATACATTAATGATGTTCTGCTACCTCATGTTCGCATGTTCCGTGGTGCTGTCGGTGATAGATTCATTTTCATGGACGACAACGCAACATGTCATCGAACAGTCGCTGTCCAGGAGTGTCTTGAGAGCGAGGATATTCAACGCCTCGTATGGCCAGCACGTTCTCCAGATCTGAATCCCATTGAAAATGTGTGGGATGCTTTGGGGAGGAGTCTTGCTGGTCGCCAATGCCCTCCAATAAACAAGGACACCCTCATCCGTGCACTGACAGAGGAATGGGATAAATTACCCCAACAGCTGCTTGATAATGTTGTGCAAAGCATGACACGACGTGCGGAATCTTGCATCGCCCTCCATGGTGGCCATATCCCGTATTGACATCTTACGCCGGAACGCCTGCGGACGGTAATTGCATTTTTTTCACGTTTACGTATTCTGCACAAAATGGCCTGTTTGTCCCTTGAACACGTTCCAAAGCCTTCTGGATTTCAGAGCACAATAAATTGTCTTTCTTGTAATGTCCTGGCATTCTGACATTATTTTATTTCACTTGGCATCCAACCAGACTTACTTTTTTATGCGCTATATAGCCGTTTATGATCCGTCCTTAGCAATTGTCCAGCAGTGTACTAGGTGATTTGAGACGATTTTGCGTACCCCGAATTAATTCGTTCCAGCCATATATATAGGGTTAAATCAAAAACAAATCAGAGTGACCTTTCTTTTTTGTTTTTGTAAAGTGGTCACTTCGGAGTAGCGATTTCATTGCATCTTTTGTTAAACATTGCTTCGGCTAATTGAGAAATCGCAAAAAAGAATATACATCGTTGAAAGGATGCGATACTTACCAGATGAATTATATAGGGCACTGCAATTGTAGCTGCTGCAGCCATTGTGCTGCTGAGTCCCATTGCAAGTGAACGGATAACTGTGGGATACAGCTCTGAACTTTGCTGATAGATTGCCATGAAAGCTGCCGAAGCACCGAATTTACCCAGGAGCGAAGAAACAACAGCTATAATAGTCATCTCTGAAAGAAAAAAGCGTAAATCAAATACTGAAACACGGGATCTTTATTCAAAGTCTTAACAACAAGTACCTTTTATTCGCAAAAGGAACAGCAAGTGGGTAAAATGATGGGAAAGCAAAACACAAGAAGCAGCAACATTTTCGAAATTCAAATTGATATTTGGGAGTCCATTTAACGGTTTTCTTTTTAAGTTTCCCCAAGATCCCAGAACCTAGTAGTTCACCAGCGTTTCTTTCAGGCATACATCTGGGAGGGCAAAGACCTCCCATCCGCGGTCCTTACATCTCTCCATGTTTAAAGTAAGTGTTTTTTATCGTATTTTTTTAATAGCATACTTAAGTTGTATACTTCATTTATAGACACCCTTATTGGGGGGGAGGCGAGAGGGTTTCCATAAAGCACAAAACGTTTCACGTATGCATCAATAATGTTGCAATCTCTCATTTCCGTTACACTTTCAGAGATGAGATATCTTCTATTTTGGAACATACACTATCTACCAGCAAGTAATAGGACACCTGTGATAGCAAAGGAAAACGAAGTTTATTCACCTTCAATAGTTGGTGGAGCCTCCACGAGCGGCGATTACACCTACGACCCTCCGGAGCATACTCTCAACCAGGCGTTGTACGACGGCTAGCGGCATTTTCTTCCACTCGGCTTGGGGAAGACGAGTCAGTTCCTTCACCGATTTCGGACGGTGGGGGCACCCCTTAAGTCGACGCTCCAACTCGTCCCAGAGGTGCTCGATAGGGTTAAGGTCCGGGCTCTGCGCAGGCCAGTTCATTCGATTAACCCCATTGTCACTATATACCAAACCATGGTGGACCTCACAACATGACAGGTGGCATTGCCATCCTGACAGTAACATGGGTCCACCCCGTAAAACTGCCAAAACGTAGGAAGCGCATGGTCATCCAAAATGGTGCAGTAGGTCTCGCCGTTGAGTCTACCAGGAATTGCGACCAAGAGTCCCCTGCCATACCAGGAGAAACACATCCATAACATAATTCCACCGCCGCCGAACTCCGCAGTTGGCACAATACATTCCGGCAGGAGGTGTTCTCCAGGCAGACGCCAAACCCAGACCCTGCCATCCAAACGGAAGAGGGTGAACCTTGACTCGTCGCTCCAGAGAACCTGTTTCCACTGTTCAACGGTCCACTGTCGACGTTCTTTGCACCACGTTAGCCGAGCAGTGCTATTGGACTTGGTGATCAAAGGCTAGTGGGCGGCAGCACGTCCATGATAACCAAGCAGATGGGCTTCCTTACGGATGGTATTCATCGAAAGAACACTCCCGGATGCCTGTTGAAACTCCTCGCGGATGTGGCCCATCGATTTGGTGCGGTTCTTCCGAATTTCTCTGTCCAGTCACCTCTCATCTTCCACTTGCCAATCACGTAGGCCACTGTCGATTTTGGGTACTTCAACTCGCTGGATATGTCATCGGCCATTTCTGTGATACCCGACGATTACACCTTTCTCGAAATTAGGGAGCTCCGAACTGCGTGGCATCTTGCATGCGACTGGTTGCGTTGTTGTTTCCCACACGATATTTAACGGCTGCGGCCGTGACGTGTATCAGGACCGCAGATATCGTCGATTACAGGGGTGTCCAAATGCTTGTAGGTAGATAGTGTAGCTCTTTGTACATTACGGTTACGTTAAAAATAGCATTCACCGATACTACTGTTTCATAGTTTCCATTGTACATAATTGCTACCTTGATGTTACATTCCGGCGATGTTTAAGGTTTTTGGTTTGGCAACGGCGTGGATGCGCATGCGCATTTATGCCATTAAACCGAAGCACTCTCGTAGTCATTTTTCCATGTGCTACTGGGATTTTTCGGATGCTGTGTGTTTCTGGAACGTGGAAAGAGCGATGTATTTATTTATTTATTTACTGTCGCCACGTATTTGGAGGATTTTCACCTTGGATCTCGCCCTTTGATTTAATTGTTATATTATATATATAGCTAGTGCCGTTAATGCCCACCAGATGGAGACGTCTCAGTAGCTGAGCCCATCTTACGGATTTATGATGTCAGAAGCTGACTTAAAAATACACATAGCACCATGGATTGTTGGCCACCGTGGTGTAAATGTAACGCGCTCTGCTAGATATCGAGAGTTCTGTTGGTTCAATTCCACAGCGGCGGCTGGAAAACAATTTTTCGGTTGCTGTGTGTTTCTAAAACGTGGTTAAGAGCGATGTATTTATTTATTTACTGTCACCACGTATTTGGAGTATTTTCACCTTGGATCTCGCCCTTTGGATTTAACTCCTATAATATATATATATAGCAAGTGCCGTTTATGCCCACCAGATGGAGACGTCTCAGTAGCTGAGCCCATCTTACGGATTTATGATGTCAGAAGCTGACTTTAAAATACACATAGCAACGTGGATTGTTTGCCACCGTGGCGCAAATGTAACGCACTCGGCTAGATATCGAGAGTTCTGTTGGTTCAATTCCACAGCGGCGGCTGGAAAACAATTTTTCGGATGCTGTGTGTTTCTGGAACGTGGAAAGAGCGATGTATTTATTTATTATTTACTGGGATATTCTTTGGTGATACTGTCGTACTCGAGTTCGCTAGTTAGTTGATTTGATATTTCATCCTTTTTTATTTTTTTTTATTTTTTTGTAATTCAGTATCATCTGAAAGTAAGTAATTGTTTTGATTATTATAACTCTTAAAATCTAAAAAGCATTTTATAAAATCTAAGTAGATGGATGTGTTGTATTAATTTACTAAACCAGCATGTTTTTTTTACTTGAAGTTGAGAAATTTCATATTGGTAGGTATTTAGAGAAATGACGAATTTGATTATCTTTCTTTTTTTCGCTAAATATTGCCTATATCAGTGTCAATGTTTAATCATTTATCGTTCTCGATAATCTTTACCTCCCTCCCGAATAGCATTGCAACCCGACACGTCTTTCATGATGCAACTATTTTTTTGACGATGAGTATATACACTGAAGAGCAATTGAATTAGAGATACCTGTCTAGTAACGTGTAGCACCACCTTTCGCCCTGATGACGGCTACGATTCGTCTCGGCATGGACTCGACAAGACACCGGAAGCGTTGGGAAGCCATACGGATCCACGACCCCTGAACAAGCTCCCACAGTTCACGAAGATTTGACGGATGGGGTCAGAACCTCGAACATCTCTCTCAATGCCATCCCAGATGTGCTCGATGGGATTGAGGTCAGGTGACCTAGCTGGCCAAGGAAGCGAGGTCACGTCGGTGGAGTGTTCATCCAACTATTCGGATACAATTCGGGAGCTGCATTGTCTTGTTGCAGGATGAGGTCCCCAGTGGGATGTTGAAGATGCACAAACAGGAGCAAATGGTCGTCCAGGATATCCCGGTAACGTTGACCTGTGAGGGACGATGTCACACGTACCAGGGGTCCCATTTCAGTCCACGTAAACAGTCCGCAGACGAGAATGCCACCCCCACCAACCTGAAGAGTACCCTGCTGGCAAGAACGATCCATCGCGTCATGTGGTTTGCGCCGTACTCTTATCCTGCCATCCCCATGTACCAACGTGAATCTCGACTCATCAGTCCAGGCAACATTTTCCCACATGTCTAGGATCCAGTGGTGATGTTCTCGCGCCCAAGCTAATCTTTGCACCCTGTGATGTGCGGTCAGCAGCGGTACCCTCGTGGGACGATGGCTTCTGTACCCCATAGCGAGGAGATGGTTCTGGATGGTGTGGCTGCTTACACGTTTTTGTGCACCAGCGTTAAGTTGCCGAGTGATTTCTTTCACTGTGGCCCGTCTATCCGCTGTTACAATGCGAGCTAGCCGACGATGACCCCGCTCATCCACATGCTGTTGTCCACGGCAGTTGGCCCTTGCAGGGATGGTTTTACCAGATTCGATGTACTCACAGTGCACCTGTGACACAGTGGCTCGTGAAAATCGCAGTGCCTGCACGACTTTCGAGATGGAGTGACCCATTCGTCGAGCCTCGAGAATTTGGCCGCCATCAAATGCGCTTAGATCCTTCGTCTTACCCATACTTTGTTAGTCCAATATATAACTTCGTGCTTCCGTCTGGGCAGAGGCACCGACTTCGTGGTTTCGAGACACTTTTTTAACCCCCAATGATTTTGTTGTGGGTTCCTCGAACCCCTAATATTTTTGCTCGTATTTCGTGGGGAAAATACACGTACACATATGTACATAAATTTTGTTGTTCGTTATCAATTCTTCAAGTTTTTTTATTATTCGTTCCCCGTTTACTATATATAGAAAGTGTGTTTAGAAATTTACCCTCCAGACTGTTTATTGTGCCTCAAAAAGAATGAGTGTTCGTTCGTTCTCATCAAATATAACGCGACGGACAATACCTCAAGTACCGTTGCTTAATAGCATTTAAAACTGCCTCCTTTATAAAAGAAAATTCTTCGGTTTGGTCTGGGTTCCCACAAAATACAAAAGTCTAGCTTTACATTTGGAGACGAGAACCTATTCTAGGTCATAGTGATAAAAGCGGAAGTATGATTTACAGTCAGTTGACACACCTTTCTTCTGACAGTCGGGCACCAAGGAGGTTAGAGAGAGAAGATGGCATCACCAGCCGCTGGTAAAGTCAAATCTGATCCTCTGGTTTCTTGCACCCTCCGGGTGGGAAGGGTTCAGTGACGTGATGTCACTATCAACATGTGTTGGAGCACAAGTTGATAGCGGCCGTCTCTTACTCTCTGCAGCAGTCCCCCTGAACGTCAACAAGGCTCCCACAGCTTTAGCAAGGCCGTGATTGGTTAATACGTAATATGTAAGGTGAAAATCCTCCAAATACGTGGCGTCAGTAAATAAATAAATACATCGCTCTTTCCATGTTCCAGAAATACAGAAGCAACCGAAAAACTGTTCTCAGCCACCGCCGTGGAATGTTAACGCGCTGGGCTAGATATCGAGAGTTCCGTGATTCATTTCCACCGCGGCGGCTGAAAACAGTTTTTCGGTTGCTATGTGTTTCTGGAACGTGGAAAGAGCGATGTACACTATCTACAAACAAGTAATTGGACACCTGTGATAGCAAAGGAATCGAAGTTTATTCACCTTCAATAGTTGGTGGAGCCTCCACGAGCGGCGATTACAGCTGCGCATACTCTCAACCAGGCGTTGTACGACGGCTAGCGGTATTTTCTTCCACTCGGCTTGGAGAAGACAGGTCAGTTCCTTCACCGATTTCGGACGGTGGGGGCACCCCTTAAGTAGACGCTCCAACTCGTCCCAGAGGTGCTCGATAGGGTTAAGGTCCGGGGCCAGTCCATTCGATTAACCCCATTGTCACCATACCAAGCCATGGTGGACCTCGCAACACGACAGGTAGCATTGTCATCCTGAAAGTAACATGGGTCCACCCCGTAAAACTGCCACAACGTAGGAAGCGCATGGTCATCCAAAAATGGTGCAGTAGGTCTCGGCGTTGAGTCTACCAGGAATTGCGACCAAGGGTCCCGTGCCATACCAGGAGAAACACCCCCATAGCATAATTCCACCGCCGCCGAACTTCACAGTTGGCACAATACATTCCGACAGGAGGCGTTCTCCAGGCAGACGCCAAACCCAGACCATGCCATCCGAACGGTAGAGGGTGAACCTTGATTCGTCGCTCCAGAGAACCTGTTTCCACTGTTCAACGGTCCACTGTCGACGTTCTTTGCACCACGTTAGCCGAGCAGTGCTATTGGACTTAAGGCTTGTGGGCGGCAGCACGTCTATGATAACCGAGCAGATGGGCTTCCTTACGGATGGTACTCATCGAAAGAACACTCCCCGATGCCTGTTGAAACTCCTCGCGGATGTGGCCCATCAATTTGGTGCGGTTCTTCCGAATTTCTCTGGCCAGCACCCGTCGGTCTCTAACTCCCAGTTTTGTGGGTCTGCTGGGTCGGGGCACATTCCGACAGTCACCTCTCATCTTCCACTTACCAATCACGTAGGCCACTGTCGATATTGGGTTCTTCAACTCGCTGGATATGTCATCGGCCATTTCTGTGATACCCGACGATTACACCTTTCTCGAAATCAGAGAGCTCCGAACTGCGTGGCATCTTGCATGCGACTGGTTGCGTTGTTGTTTCCCACACGCAGGGCCGAAGATATCGTCGATTGCAGGGTGTCCAATCACTTGTTGGTAGATAGTGTATTTCAAATCATGTAACTTATTCTTAACAGTTGTATGAAGCCTTGGAAAAGCCCTCCTTTAAGGTGCGAAAGCTCGGCTAGTAAATAAATAAATGATTAGTTACACCTAACTACGGAAGTCATTCATTGTAGAGCAGCACAGTTTGCTTTGAGATAAATCAAATGACACTTACCTTCTGGAGCGACGAAGGGCAAGAGGCAAGCAATACCCGTGATATTCAAGGCAATAACAGAACACCATCGTCGACCAAGCTTCTCCATGAAGATCCAGCTGGATATATATCCCGGAATTTCCACCAAGGCGAGTAAGAAGAAGTTTAAGAATTCGTTCCCTCCGAGGTTTCCGACATTAATCTGCAGACCGTAGTATGCTGCGATGTTAGCAACCCTAAAAATATAAGAAATTATGAGTCCACATCAAAATTTACATACCAGGGTATATGTAGTAAAGAGCTCCTCGTGTGGCTGCGTTCAAACTCGGACAATCAATCATCTTGCATTCATTATCATAAAAATCCGCGCACCAAGATAAAAAAAAACAACAACACCTGCGATTACGCTTGCGCGCGCGTCTGAGAATGGCAGGCAGCCCAGGGGACTCCGCATTCCTGCCGAAGTGCACGGTAAGAGTCAGGTGAGATACCTGAGCGATATACACTGGTGTGCAAAAATTAAGGACGAAGAGGAGGAATTAGCATAACAGTGGAACGAGCAGGCACAACGGACCGAAAGACAACTCAGGAGATAGACTAGGTTCCGGTACGGTAGGGCATGCGCATATATGCAGCATGACGTAGGGGCGGGGAGGAGTATCGGAAGGGTATAAAGCACACGGGCGGTGTACGCTCAGCAATTCGGTGAGATCTATTACACGGTGTACATCGGTTTGAACGACGTCGAGTTGCTGCCACCGTGTGATATGGCCAACAGTCAATCCAGTAGACGACATCTGGATGACTTTACCCGAGGTCGCGTCATTGGGAAGTTGGAAGAAAGTTGAAGTGTGACTAGTGTGGCCGAGGAGTTCGGGATCGCTCACAGCATCGTTTCACGAGCTTGGAGAGCATTTCAAACGACAGGAACAGCTGTCCGAGAGTTTAGCAGTGATCGTCCACGAGCAACCACGGCGGCGGACGACCGGTATATTGTCCTACAGGCGAGAAGAGACAGACGGCAGACGGCGGGAGAAATCGCAAGGCACATGCAACAGACAACTGGACATTCGTTATCGCGTTTTACCGTGGCCAGGAGGCTGCAGAAAGGTCATCTATTTGCACGACGACCAGTACGGTGTGTGCCATTAACGCCTGCTCATCGGAGACGGCGGTTTCTGTGGTGCCAGGAACACAAGAACTGGACACATCAGCAATGGGGTCGAGTTCTCTTTATGGTTGAGAGCCGATTTAGTCTGACGAACAATTCTGGACGTATACACATCTGGAAAGAGCAGGGAACACGCAATCTCAATTCCAACATCATAAAAAGGGACCGGTTTGGAGGTGGCGGAGTTCTCGTTTGGGGCGGTATTATGCTTGGTAGCCGTACTGACCTCCACATCTTCCAAGGAGGTTCAGTCACTGGGGTCCGCTATTGTACCGAGGTTCTCCTGCCTCACGTGCGTGTGTTTAGAGGTGCTGTGGGTGCTGAGTTCCTCTTCGTGGACGACAACGCTACACCTCATCTTTCACTGCCTGTCGCAGAGCTGTTGGAGAGTGAAGATATTCAACGCAATTGGCGTTAAATTGCCGAGTGATTTCTTGCACTGTGGCCCGTCTATCCGCTGTTACAATATGAGCTAGCGGACGATGACCCCGCTCATCCACACGCTCTTGTCCACGGCAGTTGGCCCTTGCAGGGATGGTTTTACCGGATTCGGTGTACTCACGGTGCACCCGTGACACAGCGGCTCTTGAAAACCCCAGTGCCTGCACGACTTCCGAGATGGAGTGACCCATTCGTCGGGCCCCGACAATTTGCCCACGATCAAATGCGCTTAGATCCTTCGTCTTACCCATACTGCGTCCGACTCTTACTGATTCCCGTCGCATCACTCCTTATATTGTCGGATCGCTGCATACGTCATGTCGTTTCCGTTTACAGGGCCGCCCACAGCGCCACATTTGCATAAAGCATTCCATTATTCAGTTTGAAAGACATCTGGTTGATCTGCGAAAGCTTAGAAACTTTCATTTCTATTCTATGCCAATAAATTCGGATTATTTGTATAGTTATGCTGCCTTGATTGTTGGATAGTTGATAAAAGAGCATAGGAAGAAACCACAAAACCAAATAGCATAATTGCTTTCCTCGTTTAAGTCGTTGAAAAACTTTCGAGTTCCATAAATTGGCCGGGGATTTTTCCTTTTCTTATTATTCGCACCTCGTCGCATTAAAGAAACGCTTATCTTCTTATCAGTCACCGACTGAAGCGCTCGTAATTTGGTGATAAAAAAGGCCATCGGCTGTGTTAACAGCCTTAGATAAAGACTTTACTGGGAATAGATACCAACACCGAGTGATATTTCCTGCATTTGATAAGCACCATAACATACGAAACGATACTTTATCAACACTTCCACGTTACATAAATGCGAATAAAGAAGTTTGCCGTCTTCTTTTTCTAATCTTTGAACTACTGATAAGTGTTACAAATGTGTTGCTGACGCAGTGCGATATCCCCAGTGATGGAAATGGGAAACATTCGCTGTCGGAAACCAACGTGCAAGTGATTGCCTTAAAAAATTAACATGCACAACCCCAGTATATCAGTACAGCATTGTGAATGTACACTGAAGTGCCATTAAAACTGGTACACCAGTCTAATACTTGGTAGGCCCCCACGGGAGCGCAGGACTGCAGAAATACGACGGGGCATGAACTCCAGCACTAGCTTCTGGAAATATGCTGTAGACAATGCACACCATACTTCCTGTAGAACATTCCACAATTTGGGTGTATTCCAAGGTCTCGGATTCCTGTGTTCCATAGCGCGTTGCATGGCATCCCAAATGTGTTCTATCATGTCCAGATCTGGGGACTTGGGTGGGAATGGGAACACCACTATAACGAAGTAAATTTCTCCGTCATTTTTATCCGCGCCAGGATTCGAACCCGGGTCCCCTCATTCCGGAATAAGTTGCTCTACCAATTGAGCTACGCGGACGTTTTATTCTGATTCCTATCTGCCTTTATGTCGTGTGCGTCCTTCTGGCAGGTACGTCACATCTCCTGCTACGTTACACCACAAACTCAGATGAATGCTCCTCCAACCATAATGTGGCGTCCCGACACTTGTGTGGAGGTGCATTGTCCTGTTGGAACAGGCCCGACCCATCAGCATGAATGCAGCACATGAACGGGTGTACCTCGTCAGAAAGGATGTGCACATAGCGTTGGCCGGTCACAGACGTTTGTAGACGTACCAGGGGTCCCAGTGAAGTCCAGCTAAACACACCCCTTATCATTACGGATCCCCCACCAGCCGGTGCAGTTCCCTGTTGACAGGCGGCATCCATGGCTTCATGGGGTTTCTGCCACACACGAATCCTTCCATCTTCCCTATACATTTGGAAACGCGACTCGTCGGACCAGGCTACTTGTTTCCAGTCATCAAGTGTCCAGTGGCAGTGTTGCCGTGAACAATCGAGGCGCATAGCTCTGTGTCGTGCACCCATCAAGGGTACTGGAGTTGGGCGTCGGCTCCCAAAGCCTATATCGTACAGGGTTCGTTGCACAGTCCGGACGCTGATGCTTGTTGAGGCTCCAGCATTGAATTCCGATGATACCTGCGAGAGTGTTGCACGCCGAACACATGAGACGATTCTTGACAGCCGACGATGGTCACGTTCACCAAATGTCGTTTTACTGCCACACTGGTATCGTAGGTTGGAAGTTTTGCCGGAATTCTTGTAGTCACGGTACACCCTTGCAATGGTCGTCCGTGAAAATCCAAACTTCGTTTCTACCTCGGAAATACTATGGCCCATCTCACGAGCGCCAACTATGACACCGTGTTGAAAATCGCTTAAATCGTTATTACTTGTCATTCTCATGCCGAAAACAGCTCTGACACCTATCACAGCACAGCTGGCAGTTGTCATTTTCTTGTAAAACTTCCGTCCACAGTGAGTAGAGTTTAGGTCCCAGCCACCTACAGCGAGATCGCCTTTTGGGCAGGACACAGAAACGGAAGGAATGAGAGCAAGTCTAGCGACTTTGATAGAACAGTTTGTAGTGTGATTAGAGTACAGTAGATGGCGCCACCGTACAAGTACGATGTTGCACACAGAGGGGTGAGAGAATTTTGGTCGGGGCATAGGAAAGGATACCCATTTAACCAGTGGGTCCAGCCTGGGGGCCGTCACTTAACGTGCTCGTCCGATGCACGTCGGATATTCAACGATTGTTAGTAAATCACACCATCTCTGAAAGATCAGCCCAGGATCGAACCTGAGGACCTTGCATTGATAGTCTGACTCGCTAACCACTAAGCCATCCGCGGCTCCTCTGACACCTAGCAAGGATGTCTATCGCTTTATATACGCACCGGCGGGCGCAACCGAGTACGCGCATAGGTGACGTTACTATGTATTTTGGATAAGCTCGTCTGTATTTTGCATTAGCTTTTTCTAAATTAAGGTGCTTGTTAGTAATCAAATACACTTGGACGTTTATCACCTTTTCACCTGAAGTTTGGAGGTTTTCACTTCATCTAATTAACATTTCCAACACGTCGTCTGTTTTCCCGCGGTGGTTTGAGAATCTGTTATTTGTTGTAAGGAACATTTTTTTCCATTGCCTATTTAAATACAGGCTGTCCCAAAAAGGTGTAACCAATTTCAAATGATGATAACTTTATATACAAAACAAATATCAGCATTCTGTTCGCTGCAGTTGGTGAGAAATACCCTTAAGTTTTCTAGAAGTGTACCCAATTGACCTTGCGACGAAAACACAGGTTGTGGAGTAGTTTATTGAAGCCCGATCCAAAACGCAGGTTCAGTGGAATTTCAGAACAAAATATGGAAGCAAACCACCAGGGCCGGATGGAGCTATTGCGGGGCCCTGGGCGAAATTTCATTGTGGTCGCTAAAAAATAAATCTCATATTTCAATAAAGTCGTTTCTGAAAATTATCGTTCGTGAGGAAGACACACGAACACTGCCGTAAACACAAAATAATTATCTCAAAGAAGTATTTGCTTTAAGCTTAAAAAAAGACCATAATACGGACTGAAAGTTCAGAGAGAGAGAAAGAGAGAGAAAGAAATAGAGAGAGGAAGAAACTGCGGAATGGTTTCTGAAAATTCAGAATTTTCCGTTAACACATTTCTAAAACGGTAATTTACCGTCTATATAAGAAAAAAACTGCGGAAAGGTTTCTGAAAATTCATTATTTTCCGTTAACACATTTCTAAAACAGTAATTTACCGTCTATATAAGAAAGAAACTGCGGAAAGGTTTCTGAAAATTCAGAATTTTCCGTTAACACATTTCTAAAACGGTAATTTACCGTCTATATAAGAAAGAAACTGCGGAAAGGTTTCTGAAAATTCATTATTTTCCGTTAACACATTTCTAAAACAGTAATTTACCGTCTATATAAGAAAGAAACTGCGGAAAGGTTTCTAAAAATTCATTATTTTCCGTTAACACATTTCTAAAACAGTAATTTACCGTCTATATAAGAAAGAAACTGCGGAAAGGTTTCTGAAAATTCAGAATTTTCCGTTAACACATTTCTAAAACGGTAATTTACCGTCTATATAAGAAAGAAACTGCGGAAAGGTTTCTGAAAATTCATTATTTTCCGTTAACACATCTCTAAAATGGTAATTTACCGTCAATATAAGAAAGAAACTGCGGAAAGGTTTCTGAAAATTCATTATTTTCCGTTAACACATTTCTAAAACGGTAAGTTACCGTCTATATAAGAAAGAAACTGCGGAAAGGTTTCTAAAAATTCATTATTTTCCGTTAACACATTTCTAAAACGGTAAGTTACCGTCTATATAAGAAAGAAACTGCGGAAAGGTTTCTGAAAATTCATGATTTTCCGTTAACACATCTCTAAAATGGTAATTTACCGTCAATATAAGAAAGAAACTGCCAAAAGGTTTCTGTAAATTCAGAATTTTCTGTTAACACATCTCTAAAACGGTAATTTACCGTCAATATAAGAAGGAAACTGCTGAAAGGTTTCTGAAAATTCAGAATTTACTGTTAACACATCTCTAAAACGGTAATTTACCGTCAATATAAAAAAGAAACTGCTGAAAGGTTTCTGAAAATTCAGAATTTTCTGTTAACACATCTCTAAAACGGTAATTTACCGTCAATATAAGAAAGAAACTGCCGAAAGGTTTCTGTAAATTCAGAATATTTTGTTAACACATCTCTAAAACGGTAATTTACCGTCAATATAAGAAAGAAACTGCGGAAAGGTTTCTGAAAATTCAGAATTATGCGTTAAGACATCTCTAAAACGGAAATTTACCGTCAATATAAGAAAGAAACTGCGGAAAGGTTTCTGAAAATTCAGAATTATCCGTTAAGACATCTCTAAAACGGTAATTTACCGTCAATATAAGAAAGAAACTGCGGAAAGGTTTCTGAAAATTCAGAATTTTCCCGTGGTACGAAAAATTCGTGAAATTCAGGTTTATTTCCATCAGTTCACGGAGATGGTTGTATCAGAAATATGCTTCGTTTATTCACGAAAGAAATAACGGAAATTTACCCGTAAATTTCGGAACTTTTCTTACAGTGTACTTCTAATTTTTCAGTACTTTTACTTTAAAATTCTTTCCTGTCTGAACAACCGCTGATTTCTATTTTCAAGACGGTTGGACCTATGGCGTCATGTCTTTCTCGTCTGTTAAGATTCGTAAGAATTATAAGCGTAAGACTAAATCTTTGGAGGGCGAAACAGCAATTGAAGACTGCTTTCAAAATTATTGAAGCCTCGCTTCAAAGTCTGGAGTCTTCAATTCTTGAGATATTATTAATATGTTGTTTAATTCTTCTTCTCCCTAAATGCGACAGGAAATCCTTCAAAAATATTTCTCAGAAAATATTTCGATAAACTGATGTCAAAACTCCATTTTCCAGATTTTAATTATTGGAATCAACGGAAAATAATTCAATATGTGATTACTAACAGCGGGATTTCGGCAAACAACTTACATTTGTGCTGTCTCTTTTGAAGGTTAAATCCAATATCATCGAAAAATAACAACTCCCGTGGGTTATTGTATTTTTACTCGACGAATTAATTGCATCGTTGTCTAAGAAATGGATTTTTTTCACTGGTGACATTCACAGGTTTGGCAGTTCTCCAGAATTCGCAGCTGCTTTAAGAGTTACTGGGGGAATATTCAAGATATTAAAAAAAGGAGCGTTCAAGGCCTATTTTGCACAGAGAGATTTATTTCTCTCTCTTTTGAATAATCCTAAAAACTGAAAAAGTTGTCTCTGCAGCCAAACGCCGTACACGATTTGAAGGTTACTTTTTGAACTTTCGTGATGTAATTGCATCGCCTTCCAAAGTACCGGGTGACGTAATTTCAAACCATAGAAGCGGCATCTCCTTTTTTTTTTAGAGTTGAAAAAGATTATATCGCAAAAAATAGAAGCTAATGTGCATGTGCGTGGAGCTAAATAGAAGCTAATGGAGGGTGAGTCGAAAGTTTTGCAATATTTGCATAAACGCATGTGATAGGTCACGTGTTTAAAATGTTTGCTCGTTCCCTACTGATTTGCTCAAAATTTGAAAAAAAAACAAGATCATTTTCCAATGGAAAGAGCACGTTTTAAAATTGAAATGAATTCCAATTTTATATTTTACGACAATTTGCACGCGATGTACGAAATTTGCTGTACCTGAAATAGTGTCTTCGGAGCGCAAGGGCAAAATTAACGAAATTTTCACTTTGAGAACTAAAGAATACTTTGGCCACCAGGGGGCGTAAGTGTTAATTTTTGCTTCTGATGTATTTGCCATAAAATCTGAGCTTCTAAAATATCGATTGAAAAAATTCTTTCGTGGACTGATGCCACTCACATCGATAAACCTTTTCGGAATATTTTCTTCCTAAAATATCCCACAGTTTCTCCGCCAGGGGGCGTAGATGTATATCTTATTTTTGTCAATATCTCTACTTCTAGGGGTTCGATTTGAAAAATTCCTTTTTTGTTGGATAGTGTTTCTAGTATGACATGTGCTTCATATAATTGCAAAATTTTCAAGTAATTCATAGACTTTCCGCTAGGGGGCGTAAAGCTAAATTGTGTTTCTCCCTATATCTCTACTTCTAAACCTCCGATTTGGAAAATTCTTTCTGCACCGGATACAGCTCCTGATGGGAAATCGTTTGCACATAATTTCTAATTTTTGTAAAAAAAAAATGGGATGGCCACCATGTGGCGTAAATCTTAATTTCCGCTTCTGATATATTTGCACCAAAAGCTCAACTTCTGAAATCTCGATTGAAAAACATTCGTTCATGGACCGATACTACTCACGTCGATAAACCTTTTCGGAATATTTTCTTATTAAAATAATGCATGGTTTCTCCGCCAGGGGCGTAGACGTATATCTTATTTCTGTCAATATCTCTGCTTCTAAAACTCCGATTTGAAAAATTATTCCTGTATCGCGGCATCTCTTGATGGGAAATGTTTATCATATAATTTATAATATTTGGTAAAGAATGGTTTCGGCGCCAGGAAGTGGAAGTGTTAATTTCTGTTTCTGATGTACTTGCAACAAAAACTTGACTTAGTTTTTTTTTTTACTTGGACAGATACCACTCACGTCGAAAAACTTTTAGAGAGCACTTTCTTCTTAAAATGATGCATGTATTTCCCGTTAGGGGCGTATATGCATATCTTATACACAGTGTGGCAAAAAATTTTTAAGACTGGGTCTGTAAAATGAAATAGAAACAAGAAATTATAATTTGTTTTGGTTTGTTATTCAAAATAAGTCCCTCCGGCTTCAATACACTTGTTACAGCGATTTAATAATGATTCGAATGCCTGTTCCAGTTCACTTTGCGGAATTGCCTCCAAAGCACGCGTCGAAGCTGTTTGTATGGTCGAATTATCATCAAAATAAACACCCTTTTAACGTCATTTTAATTGTGTTAAGAATAAAGAAAAGTCGCAGGGTGCTAAATCAGGCAAACACGGTGGATGATTCAACACACAGACGTTATTTTTGGCCAAAAATCTACGAACAAGAAGTGAGGTGTGACTGGGTGCATTATCGTGCAACAAACACCAACTGTTTTCATCCCGATATTCTGGACGAATGCGACGAATTCTGCCCATCAAACGCCTCAAAACATTTAAATAAAACTCACCAGTAATTGTTTGTCCACTTGGAACAAATTCTTTGTGGATAATACCCTTACTATCGAAGAATGTAATGAGCATTGTTTTGATTTTCTATGGAACTTTTCTTGTTTTTTTTGGCTTGTGGTGAGTTTTTTGACTTCCATTCCGCACTTTGTCGCTTTTTTTTAGGATCATATTGAAAACACCATGTTTCATCACCTGTAACAATCGATTTTACGAAGTTTGGATCATTTTCAGCGGCTGAAATGATTTCTCTGCAATGTGCACTTCTCCTTGATTTTTGTTCATTGGTTAACGTGTGTGGAAAAAATTTAACACAGACTTTTGTTTTGCCCAAATCTTCATGCAGGATGGTTCGAATCGTTTCTTTGTTGATGTTTAAAGACTCTTCCATCATTCTTAGTGACGCACATCGATTGTTTGCCACGAAAAGCACGCACTTTTTCAATAATCTCAGGTGTCCTAGATGAACTTGGTCTTCCGGTATGCTTATCATCTTCTAGCGCCTCTCTTCCGTCCAAAAAACGTTTGTGCCACAGGAAAACATTTGATCTACTTAAACAAAACTCACCGTAAACTTGTTTCATCATTTGGTACGTTTCCGAGGCACTTTTACCAAGTTTTGAGTTAAATTTAATAACAGCACTTTGTTCCATCTTAATAATTCAACATGAAAAAATTTTACTTCTCTAATGAACGGCCGTTTCGTTTGAGTTACTTTAACAACTGCGCAGTACTTTTGGCAGAAAGCAAGCAGATGGTCACGGTTTATAACGCATTCGCGATTACACTGGTGGCGCCACCGTAGGCTGAAATCTAGCGCCAGTCTTAAAAATTCTTTGACGCACTTTGTATTTGTCGATATATCTGCTTGTAAGAGTCCGATTTGAAATATTCTTTTCTTTGTTGGAGAACATTTTCGCTGCGAAATGTTTCTGTGGGAGAATCAATGGAGCATTGTAAATGCTACATATTGCACAGTGAAATTACCGCCAACTAAAGACATGAGTGAGTGATTTAAATCTATTATTTATTATCATTAAAAATCATAAGAACTTGTAAACATTTAAAAACAATAATAGAACACGGCTATGACTGCTCACTCCAACCTTACGCTACGAAAACAAGAACAACTCTGATTTTACATTTTGCCGTTACATTCAATAGTGCTTGTCACGAGAACAATGCGTTACATAATATATACACATCTCACTTGACTTGATTAAATAAACATAATATCATATGAACAATTACGTCACTACATGAGATTAATCAGCAAAATAAGGATTGATTTCCTACAGTTTCTCACATATTTCTAATTTTTCTTAACTGACAAGTCTGCCACCAGAGGGCGTAAGTTAACGTTTCCGTTTTCGGCAACATCTGCGGGATTAAAAACCCGATTGAAAAAACTGTTTTCACACAGGTTGCTTTGTCTTTGAATAGCTTTGATAAATTTAAATCGCGTCAGAACGGATTCAAAAGACGTGCTCATTATAACCAAAAATTTGGTGTCGTCTTTCTTTTTAAGACTGTTAAGGGGTCTTCAGGACAAAAAAAATGTAAGAACTTTTGCTGTAGGACATAAAGATTATCTAAAGATGGCATCGCTCAGTTGAGAGGAGTTTGACAATTTCCTTGATTTTTACTAAAATATTTGTTGTTTTTGTGTGCTACAATTCTTCTGAAGAGCTGAGTCATTGCGGCATAGCTCTTGGTCAAATTTGGTGACACTGAATTAAAATCATTCCCCCATTCGGAACGTAGTTCTCTACCTAATGAACGTGCGACGCAATTTCCTTTCGTTTTTTTTTTTTTTTTTTAAGTCTTCTGTTTCTTCATTGTTAGCCTAACTAAATGAATATTATTTCATATATCTAATGCAATTATTCTGCTGTGGTTGTTGAATTCAAGGTTACATGAGCTAGGTTACCGCACATGTCCTTGAACTTGCCAAACTCAGTTCCTTTGTTTTTTTCTTTTTTACTCATTTACTGGGCAACCATTCGCAGGAAGACATCTCTGGTTTTTCCGTACTTCAATTGTGGTGTAAAATTTAACCCACAGAAGCCAAAATATTCTTTGGTGTAACTTTCCCAGTTAATTCTGCGTTTTACATTCAACGACTGAAAAAGAAATGGCAGAAAATGAAAGTGAAACACCTTTTAGGTATTTAGTTCTGAGAACTATGACGCAACCAAGAAGATTTATTGCTGTGGCAGAAGGAAAAGCCCAGAATAGTTCGCATCTTACGCTTGCTTTGATTGGTGGATTCCATGGAAAGTGTTACGCTCGCCTTGATTGGCGGTTTTTCTGGCAGGTGTGAAACCATCGGCGCCATTGCCCTCGGGTTAGCAAAGGAACGTAAATTAAAAAGATAGTTGGAGATTTTACTCACGTTCTTAAACCATGTTGAGGAGATGAAGGTTTTTTCCCATTTTTGTTTCGCAGAATTATTCGACGAGATCTGTTGTTTCCGTACCACATCTTTTCAAAATGATATTTAATAACACGTCACACAGATACGTATTTTCTGCAGAGCCGAAAATTCGAAAAAGCACATATAAATGCGTTCTTTGGTAAAAACCTAATGTTCTGAAAGTTTCGCCGATAATTTTTTAATGTGCAGTAAATATTTTCTAGTAAACCCTTCTTAAAAAAAAAAAAAAAAAAAAAAAACGTGCTTCTATTAGTACCGTCATGACCTTTGAACACCATATAATCTCTGTAAATATTGGTCCGATTTGAAAAAATATTTTTGAAGTCGAAAGGCTTAACTGTGAAGACGATTCATACGTCTTCGTCTTTTTCCGATACATAATCTCGCCGCTAGGAGGCGTAAATGCAGATGCCATAAAATTCAATATATAATTTACACAATGGCTTCCAAAAAAAAAAAAAAAAAGAATAAATGATTCAACCAGAGGCGGATTCACAGAGACGCCAACAAAGCCCAGAAATACTACCTCGCGATGACAGGGCCTCAAAAATAATCATCTATGACTTTTTTTTTTTTTTTCTAAAAAAAGAGAAGTCATAGAGCGGGGAATAAATTCGCTATTTATTCTATATTTGGAAAGTTTTGGGGTTGCAATTCTGCCCAAAATCAAAGTACGTCACCTACAAGTATGAAAATTTATTAACTTAAATGAAGCCTCATTAATTATCGTCTTGAAAGTAATATATACACTGAAGAGCAATTGAATTAGAGACAGCTGGCGTTATGCAAATGTGGCGCTGTGGGCGGTCCTGTAAACGGAAACGACATGACGTATGCAGCGATCCGACAATATAAGGAGTGATGCGACGGGAATCAGTAAGAGTCGGACGCAGAATGGGTAAGACGAAAGATCTAAGCGCATTTGATCGTAGGTAAATTGTCGGGACCCGACGAATGGGTCACTCCATCTCGGAAGTCGTGCAGGCACTGGGATTTTCACGAGCCACTGCATCTCGGGTGCACCGTGAGTACATCGAATCCGGTAAAAACATCCTTGCAAGGGGCAACTTCCGTGGACAACAGCGTGTGGATGAGCAGGGTCATTGTCGGCTAGCTCGCATTGTAACAACGGATAGACAGGCTACAGTGCAAGAAATCACTCGGCAATTTAACGCTGGTGCACAAAAACGTGTAAGCAGCCACACCATCCAGAACCATCTCCTCGCTATGGGGTACAGAAGCCATCGTCCCACGAGGGTACCGCTACTGACCGCACATCACAGGGTGAAAAGATCAGCATGGGCGCGGGAACATCGCCACTGGACCCTAGACATGTGGAAAAATGTTGCCTGGACTGATGAGTCGAGATTCACGTTGGTACATGCGGATGGCAGGATACGAGTACGACGCAAACCACATGAAGCGATGGATCCTTCTTGCCAGCAAGGTACTCTTCAAGCTGGTGGGGTTGGCTTTCTCGTCTAGGGACTGTTTTCGTGGACTGAAATGGGACCCCTGGTATACGTGTGACATTATCCCTCACAGGTCAACGTTACCGGGATATTCTGGACGACCATTTGCTCCCGTTTGTGCGTCTTCAACATCCCAGTGTGGACCTCATCCTGCAACAAGACAATGCAGCTCCCGAATTGTATCCGAATGGTTGGATGAACACTCCACCGACGTGACTCGCTTCCTTGGCCAGCTAGGTCACCTGATCTCAATCGAGCATATCTAGGATGCCATCGAGAGAGATGACCCCCTTCCATGAAATCTTCCTGAACTGTGGGAGCTTGTTCAGGGGTCGTGGATCCGTATGGCTTCCGGTGTCTTGTCGAGTCCATGCCGAGACGAATCGCCGCCGTCATCAGGACGAAAGGTGGTGCTACACGTTACTAGACAGGTATCTCTAATTCAATTGCTCCTCAGTTTGGTTTTTGCTTTAGTTTTTGGCGTTAAATTACTTTTTCTCCGGCACACAAGTTATTTCGCTCAGGGCTTGTTTTAGATTGTCTTATTCGAAGTTTAGTTTGAAGCTTCATACCGAAGCTTTTACTACAAAATAATGCGATGCCTGGTATTACAAATCGGAACTATATAAATAATCGAGAATGTGCTCTTAGGCCGCCATCTGCTTTTAGATGCAATCTTGCTCACTTCGACAACGCAAGATTTCAGTTTTTATTGTAGGTTAGAGCGTTCAGACACATCGATGTTTTGCAAAATGTTTAATATAATCAGCACTAAACTCGGAAAGTTTGTTAAATTAAAAAAATAATTAAAGCGTACAATTCAATATTCGAATTGTGCTAAATTAAATTAATATACAAACGCAACTTGCCGCGATATTAAGATTTCCATTCCAATTTTGTAGAACGGGTAAATAGAACTGGAGTGATTGATAATCCAATGTTTTTAAATTAGCACGCGATCACCTTGACATCTCGGTGCAATCGCGTGCAAACTCAAGTACTGTAATATTAAGAATTCAATTTGAATTTTGTAGATCGGAAAAACACAACTCGAGTCATTAATAATCCAGTGTTTTTAAATCAGCACACGATCATCTTGACATCTGAAAGAGATCGCGTGCTATTAAAAATAATTTTGATATCGCGAGAGCACACACGAATTGAATGATAAGTGATGGCGCAACAATGCAGACGTTGGTGTGACGTCAAGCGTTCCAGAGGGTGTTTATATTACACTGCCGGACAATTGCTAACGACGGATGACAATAGCAACCATAAAATGGAAGGCAGGAAAATGTGGAAATTAGCATAAGTGCGGGATACAGTAAGACGTGTTGTGCGTATGCAAATTTTGGATTGCCGAACTTGTTCGTGACGTCATAGCGCTGATAAGAGATATAAAGGATTTGACGCGTATTGACCGTTGTTGTTCAAACGCAAAGTTGAAAGGGAAAGAATCAATTGACGAACTTGCAATTTTCAGTATGTCTTCCCGACATCACCTAGATGATTTTACGCGTGGCCGTATTATTGGCAAGATTGAAGAAGGGCGAAAAATAACAGATATTGCCAGGGAGTTCGACGTCAGCCACAGTGTTGTATCAAGGCTTTGGAAATCATTTCAAAGAAATGGAGAGTGTAGCAAACGTCACGGGGAGGTCGTGTTCGCAGTACGACACCTGCAGAAGATCGGTACATAGTGCTATCAACAAAAAGACACCGGCGCAGCACAGCTAGTGAGGTAGCAAATCAGTTTATGGCTGCTACTGGCAAGCGGATCTCCCGAAAAACTGTCGCCAGACGTTTGCATGAAGGAGGACTATACGCCCGCCGTCCTGTTGTGTGCATCCCATTGTCCAGACGTCACCGTACCGCCCGTTTGCAATGGTGCCATCAACATCACAATTGGACTGATAACGACTGGTCTGCTGTCCTCTTATCAGATGAGGGTAGATACAGTCTATCGTCTGATTGTCGACGACAACTGATCTGGCGTGATAGTGGTACTGCATATTGTCCAGCAAACATACAGGTAAGGGACCGATATCCGACATGTAGTGTCATGGTATGGGCTGGCATCATGATCAATGCCCGTACGTCCCTCTATGTACTTCCAACTGGGATTATGACTGGCCAACGATACATTAATGATGTTCTGCTACCTCATGTTCGCATGTTCCGTGGTGCTGTCGGTGATAGATTCATTTTCATGGACGACAACGCAACATGTCATCGAACAGTCTCTGTCCAGGAGTGTCTTGAGAGCGAGGATATTCAATGCCTCGTATGGCCAGCACGTTCTCCAGATCTGAATCCCATTGAAAATGTGTGGGATGCTTTGGGGAAGAGTCTTGCTGGTCGCCAATGCCCTCCAATAAACAAGGACACCCTCATCCGTGCACTGACAGAGGAATGGGATAAATTACCCCAACAGCTGCTTGATAATGTTGTGCAAAGCATGACACGACGTGTGGAATCTTGCATCGCCCTCCATGGTGGCCATATCCCGTAGTGACATCTTACGCCGGAACGCCTGCGGACGGTAATTGCATTTTTTTCACGTTTACGTATTCTGCACAAAATGGCCTGTTTGTCCCTTGAACACGTTCCAAAGCCTTCTGGATTTCAGAGCACTGTCTTTCTTGTAATGTCCTGGCATTCTGACATTATTTTATTTCACTTGGCATCCAACCACACTTACTTTTTTTATGCGCTGTATAGCCGTTCATGATCCGTCCTTAGCAATTGTCCAGCAGTGTATTATGCTGCTATAACTGAGCTTAGAAATTGAGGTGTTATTTCTGTTCAATTTTCTTAGAATGTAATAAGCTCTTCAGTTCGGCGTTTTACATGATTCCCCATCTGTCCCTTAAAATTCATCCCTCCTCCTTCCCATTAAGTTTAGTTTAAGAGGCAATCACAAGACTGTGATTATCTCTTAATCTAAACTAGTAAAATGAGATTGGAAAACGTGTTTTACGAAACACTGGAAGAGATTTCGTCCATGTTCGGAATGTTTGTAAGGGAGCGAACTGTCGGGAGATGCTAAGTTCACAAGGACTGGGTACCACGCTGACGTCACCGATTTAGTCAGTTGTGCCTGTGCGATAAAAGATATCGAAAAACGACATACAAGTAATCGATAAGGTCTTCATCAGATGGTGCAACGCGGGAGGGGACTCACATTAGCAATTTCGAAGTTTCTCTGAAGATTTCGGAGCTTTCATTAAACGTAGTTTTTCCAGAAAGTTTTGGGGGAATACAATATTGATAAAGATGGCTTTATTCTGGTTATTCAGAATCGAAGGAAGAGTACAAAAAACTGCTGAAAGAATAAAAATACCAACGTTTCTCACAATAAAGTGTTTATTTTACATCGACTATATAGTTTTGGCTCGGCTTTCCCAGTACGAACGAGACGTAAACATTTAAATCATTGTGACTATATTACAATAATTCATGTAGTGCTATCATGTTTGGTGTCAAGTTAAAGGTCTATTTATGTAGAAACTATATACACTGACGGAAAAAAAAAATCCCAACACCACGAAAAAATAGTTGTAGAGGAATGAAATGGCGGCAATACATTGGTATAGGTAACATATTTAATCGATTAAGGTTTCAAGATCACAGATTATTGTAAGCGCGAGAAGAGCCATTTTAAATGTGAAATGCTGGTACATTAATAACCGGTGTAACCGCCAGAATGTTGAATGCAAGCACGCAAACGTTCATGCATTGTGTCGTACAGGTGCTGGATGTCAGTTTGTGGGATGGAGTTCCGTGCCTGTTGCACTTGGTCGGTCAATACAGGGACGGCTAATGCTGGTTGGAGGTGACGCTGGAGTTGTCTTCCAATGTTGTCTCATACGTGCTCGATTGGTGAAAGATCTAGTGATCTAGCAGGCCACGGCAACATGTCGACACTCTGTAGAGCATGTTGGGTTACAACAGCGGTATGCGGGCGAGCGTTATCCTGCTGGAAAACACCCCCTGGAATGCTGTTCATGAATGGCAGAACAACAGGTTGAATCACCAGACCGACGTACAACTGTGCCGTCAGGGTGCGTGGGATAACCACGAGAGTGCTCCTGCTGTCATAGGAAATTGCTCCCCAGACCATAACTCCAGGTGTAGGTCCAGTGTGTCTCGGCCGCAGACAGGTTGGTTGCAGGCGCTCACCTGGCCTCCTTCTAACCAACACACAGCCATCACTGGCACCCAGGCAGAACCGGCTTTCATCAGAAAACACAACAGATCTCCACTCCGTCCTCCAATGAGCTCTAGCTTGACACCACTGACGTCGCAAACGGCAGTGGTTTGGAGTAAGTGGAATGCACGCTACAGGGCGTCTGGCTCGGAGCTGTCCTTCAAGTAACCGATTTGTAACAGTTCGTTGTGTCACTGTGGTGGCAACTGCGGCACGAATTGCTGCCGCAGACGGCGCCACGGCCATACGCCGTACACGGCGGTCTTCCCTCTCAGTAGTGCCACGTGGCCGGCCGGAACCCGGTCTTCTTGAGGCAGTACCTTCCCTTGACCACCGCTGCCAACAATCGTGCACAGTGGCTACATTCCTGCCAAGTCGTTCTGCAATATTGCGGAAAGAAAATCCACCTTCTCGTAGACCTATTACACGACCTCGTTCAAACTCCGTGAGCTGTTGATAATGGCTTCTTCGTCTTCTTAAAGGCATTCTTGACTAACATCAACACACTACGTCGAATCTCAACGATAACTAACGCTCACGAACGTTACAGCGCGTATTTACAGCAAACCTGCTTTGCATGTTCCGAGGGGCGCTACTAGCGCCACACGTATGCGCCGAGCGCGAAATTTGCATAGACGTCATCTTACAGATGTACTCTCACCGCCTAACAACTGTCGTTTATCTAACATAACCCCTTCTTGGTGTTGGGATTTTTTTCCGTCAGTGTACATCAAAAGCAGAAATTAACGCTTATGCTACCTGGTGGCCAAACCATTCTTTACCAAATATTAGAAATTATATGAAAAAATTTTTTCTTCAGGGACTGTATACGATACAGAAAGAATTTTCCAAATCGGAGATTTAGAAGCAGAGAAATCGGGGGAAACGCAATTTCCCATTACGTCCCCGAGCGAAAAGTCTATGAATTACTTGAAAATTTTGAAATTATTTGAAAAACACGTCACACCGAAAACTCTATCCAATAAATGAAGAATTTTGGAAATCGGACCGTTAGGAGCAGAGATATTGAGAAAATTAAGATGTACGTCTACGCCCCCTGGCGAAGAAACCATGCGATATTTTAAGAATAAAATATTCCAAAAAGGTTTATCGACGTGAGTGGCATCTGTCCACGAAATAATTTTTTAATCGAGATTTTAGAAGCTCAGATTTTATGGCAAATACATCAGAAGCAAAAATTAACCCTTACGCCCCCTGGTGGCCAAAGTATTCTTTACCAATAATTAGGAATTATATGCAAAAGATTTTCCATCAGGAGAGAAAAATGTTTTCAAATCGGAGTTTTAGAAGAAGAGGTATCGGGGAAAACGTGATTTACTTTTACGCCCCCTAGTGGAAAATCTATGCGTAATTTGTAAAAGTAACTAAAGTATTGTCGGAATAGAAGTATTTTTAGTCAAGTTATGAGAATAATGGCTGTGGAATAAATTTCGCTCCTGTGTTCTAACCTTTGACCCCATTTCGATGATATTAAACAGAATTGGTTCAGTACACCTCCGAAACAACATACTAAAGTTTTGTCGCAATAAAAGCATTTTTAGTCAAGTTATGGCTGTGGAATAAATTTCGTTCCTGTGTTCTAACCTTTGACCCCATTTCGATGATATTAAACAGAATTGGTTCAGTACACCTTCGAAACAACATACTGAAGTTTTGTCGCAATAGAAGCATTTTTAGTCAAGTTATGAGGATAATGGCTGTGGAATAAATCTCGCTCAAGTGCTCTGACCTTTGACCCCATTTCAATGATATTCAACAGAACCTGTTCAGTACATCTCCGGAACAACATGATGAAGTTTTGTCGCAATCGAAGCATTTTTGAGTAGGTTATGACGCATAAGGGCGATGGAATAGATCCACTCCTATGTCCTGGCCTTTAACACAATTTCTTCCATTTTCAATAGGGTTCCTTCCGAGGTTGACCACTACCACGTACTAAAATTTAATCAAAATCGAACCATTTTTTACGCGAGTTATCGTGTGGACAGACAGACAGATAAAGCTGGAGCATATCGCTCCTTCAACCCACGGTTGAAAAGCGTAAAAAAATCAAATTGCAAAGCATTTTGTTGCTTCGAAAAATCCCGATGGAAAATGCTTAATTGGTGAAAAGTGTTCCTGCAGAATAAAAATTTACTATAAACCTATTCAGAAAAATAATAAGCTCTAGCACAAAATAATATAACTAAATCACTCGCATTAATGACAAAAAAAAAAAAAAAAAAAAAAGGCTCATTGCGGTGCAATTTGTTTTACGATGTACGGGATGCGGACTTCCGAGCGTTTGTGTCTCAGTGGTTAAAGGCGTGCGTTACCTATTCAAACGACGGGGGTTCGATTATGACTGCAGCAGAAGGATTATATGGGGTACGGGCTAAAAAATGAAGTGTCGTTGATTTTGCGTAATTTCACTTTAAATACGGAAAAGCGTGAAATTATTTTTTCCTGAAATAAACGGAATTCCTGATACTGAATACGGAAGTTAAATTAAACGGGCACTTTTAAAAACGGAAATTTCAGAAAAAGGACACCTACTGGCAACTTTGTTGCGCTTTATTTTCAGAAATTTTCCGTGATTTCACTCGACTTATTTTTTTTTTTTTACACTGTTTATTGATTTTGCCGTAAGGGCAGTATTTTTTTAAAAACCATTGGTGCCGTGAGACTTCACTTATTTTTTTTTTACAGTGTTTATTGATTTTGCCGTAAGGGCAGTATTTTTTTAAAAACCATTGGTGTCGTGAGACTTCACTTATTTTTTTACAGTGTTTATTGATTTTGCCGTAAGGGCAGTATTTTTTAAAAACCATTGGTGTCGTGAGACTTCACTTATTTTTTTTTTTTACAGTGTTTATTGATTTTCCCGTAAGGGCAGTATTTTTTAAAAACCATTGGTGTCGTGAGACTTCACTTATTTTTTTTTTACAGTGTTTATTGATTTTGCCGTAAGGGCAGTATTTTTAAAAAACCATTGGTGTCGTGAGACTTCACTTATTTTTTTTTACAGTGTTTATTGATTTTGCCGTAAGGGCAGTATTTTTTAAAAACCATTGGTGTCGTGAGATTTCACTTATTTTTTTTTTACAGTGTTTATTGATTTTGCCGTAAGGGCAGTATTTTTAAAAACCATTGGTGTCGTGAGACTTAACTTATTTTTTTTTACAGTGTTTATTGATTTTGCCGTAAGGGCAGTATTTTTTAAAAGCCAGTGGTGTCGTGAGACTTCACTTATTTTTTTACAGTGTTTATTGATTTTGCCGTAAGGGCAGTATTTTTAAAAAACCATTGGTGTCGTGAGACTTCACTTATTTTTTTTTTTTACAGTGTTTATTGATTTTCCCGTAAGGGCAGTATTTTTTAAAAACCATTGGTGTCGTCAGACTTCACTTATTTTTTTTTACAGTGTTTATTGATTTTGCCGTAAGGACAGTATTTTTTAAAAACCACTGGTGTCGTGAGACTTCACTTATTTTTTTTTACAGTGTTTATTGATTTTGCCGTAAGGGCAGTATTTTTTAAAAAACCAGTGGTGTCGTGAGACTCCACTTATTTTTTTTTCAGTGTTTATTGATTTTGCCGTAAGGGCAGTATTTTTTAAAAACCAGTGGTGTCGTGAGACTCCGCTTATTTTTTACAGTGTTTATTGATTTTGCCGTAAGGGCAGTATTTTAAAAAAACCAGTGGTGTCGTGAGACTCCACTTTTTTTTTTTCAGTGTTTATTGATTTTGCCGTAAGGGCAGTATTTTTTAAAAACCAGTGGTGTCGTGAGACTTCACTTATTTTTTTTTACAGTGTTTATTGATTTTGCCGTGAGGGCAGTATTTTTTAAAAACCAGTGGTGTCGTGAGACTTCCCTTATTTTTTTTTTTTTACAGTGTTTATTGATTTTGCCGTAAGGACAGTATTTTTTAAAAACCATTGGTGTCGTGAGACTTCACTTATTTTTTTTTACAGTGTTTATTGATTTTGCCGTAAGGGCAGTATTTTTTAAAAACCATTGGTGTCGTGAGACTTCACTTATTTTTTTTTACAGTGTTTATTGATTTTGCCGTAAGGGCAGTATTTTTTAAAAACCAGTGGTGTCGTGAGACTTCACTTATTTTTTTTTTACAGTGTTTATTGATTTTGCCGTAAGGGCAGTATTTTTTAAAAACCATTGGTGTCGTGAGACTTCACTTATTTTTTTTTACAGTGTTTATTGATTTTGCCGTAAGGGCAGTATTTTTTAAAAACCATTGGTGTCGTGAGACTTCACTTATTTTTTTTTACAGTGTTTATTGATTTTGCCGTAAGGGCAGTATTTTTAAAAAACCATTGGTGTCGTGAGACTTAACTTATTTTTTTTACAGTGTTTATTGATTTTCCCGTAAGGGCAGTATTTTTTAAAAACCATTGGTGTCGTGAGACTTCACTTATTTTTTTTACAGTGTTTATTGATTTTGCCGTAAGGGCAGTATTTTTTAAAAAACCATTGGTGTCGTGAGACTTCACTTATTTTTTTTTACAGTGTTTATTGATTTTGCCGTAAGGGCAGTATTTTTTAAAAACCAGTGGTGTCGTGAGACTTCACTTATTTTTTTTTACAGTGTTTATTGATTTTGCCGTGAGGGCAGTATTTTTTAAAAACCAGTGGTGTCGTGAGACTTCCCCTTATTTTTTTTTTTTACAGTGTTTATTGATTTTGCCGTAAGGACAGTATTTTTTAAAAACCATTGGTGTCGTGAGACTTCACTTATTTTTTTTACAGTGTTTATTGATTTTGCCGTAAGGGCAGTATTTTTTAAAAACCATTGGTGTCGTGAGACTTCACTTATTTTTTTTTACAGTGTTTATTGATTTTGCCGTAAGGGCAGTATTTTTAAAAACCAGTGGTGTCGTGAGACTTCACTTATTTTTTTACAGTGTTTATTGATTTTGCCGTAAGGGCAGTATTTTTTAAAAACCATTGGTGTCGTGAGACTTCACTTATTTTTTTTACAGTGTTTATTGATTTTGCCGTAAGGGCAGTATTTTTTAAAAACCAGTGGTGTCGTGAGACTTCACTTATTTTTTTTACAGTGTTTATTGATTTTGCCGTAAGGGCAGTATTTTTAAAAACCAGTGGTGTCGTGAGACTGCACTTATTTTTTTTTACAGTGTTTATTGATTTTGCCGTAAGGGCAGTATTTTTTAAAAACCATTGGTGTCGTGAGACTTCACTTATTTTTTTTTACAGTGTTTATTGATTTTGCCGTAAGGGCAGTATTTTTTAAAAACCAGTGGTGTCGTGAGACTTCACTTATTTTTTTTTTTACAGTGTTTATTGATTTTGCCGTAAGGGCAGTATTTTTTAAAAACCAGTGGTGTCGTGAGACTTCACTTATTTTTTTTTTACAGTGTTTACTGATTTTGCCGTAAGGGCAGTATTTTTTTAAAAACCATTGGTGTCGTGAGACTTCACTTATTTTTTTTTACAGTGTTTATTGATTTTGCCGTAAGGGCAGTATTTTTAAAAAACCATTGGTGTCGTGAGACTTCACTTATTTTTTTTTACAGTGTTTATTGATTTTCCCGTAAGGGCAGTATTTTTTAAAAACCATTGGTGTCGTCAGACTTCACTTATTTTTTTTTACAGTGTTTATTGATTTTGCCGTAAGGACAGTATTTTTTAAAAACCACTGGTGTCGTGAGACTTCACTTATTTTTTTTTTTTTTACAGTGTTTATTGATTTTGCCGTAAGGGCAGTATTTTTAAAAAAACCAGTGGTGTCGTGAGACTCCACTTATTTTTTTTTTCAGTGTTTATTGATTTTGCCGTAAGGGCAGTATTTTTTAAAAACCAGTGGTGTCGTGAGACTCCGCTTATTTTTTACAGTGTTTATTGATTTTGCCGCAAGGGCAGTATTTTTTAAAAACCAGTGGTGTCGTGAGACTCCGCTTATTTTTTTTTACAGTGTTTATTGATTTTGCCGTAAGGGCAGTATTTTAAAAAAACCAGTGGTGTCGTGAGACTCCACTTTTTTTTCAGTGTTTATTGATTTTGCCGTAAGGGCAGTATTTTTTAAAAACCAGTGGTGTCGTGAGACTTCCCCTTATTTTTTTTTACAGTGTTTATTGATTTTGCCGTAAGGGCAGTATTTTTTAAAAACCATTGGTGTCGTGAGACTTCACTTATTTTTTTTTTACAGTGTTTATTGATTTTGCCGTAAGGGCAGTATTTTTTAAAAACCATTGGTGTCGTGAGACTTCACTTATTTTTTTTACAGTGTTTATTGATTTTGCCGTAAGGGCAGTATTTTTTAAAAACCATTGGTGTCGTGAGACTTCACTTATTTTTTTTACAGTGTTTATTGATTTTGCCGTAAGGGCAGTATTTTTTAAAAACCATTGGTGTCGTGAGACTTCACTTATTTTTTTACAGTGTTTATTGATTTTGCCGTAAGGGCAGTATTTTTAAAAACCATTGGTGTCGTGAGACTTTTTCAGGGTAATGTAGGAGTTCCGGTCATATAAAGTTGGTACTCTTTCTCACTAGTTTTCAGTGGCCCACGCTCGAGTTTGTTAATCGAGCAGTCTCTACCTGCTCGACAAGTTCATCAGCTGTTTAACTCTGTTGACAGTTGAAGGTCGCATGCGAAATTCGCTTTCGCCTTCCTTCTAAAGGTGTTTGCATTGAAATCAAAAGTTTCTTTTTTTAACCTCCGTCACTCCTTACAAGCAGCGCATTTCCTCGAGATGATTTCGTTTCTCCTACGTTGTTGAGGGAACTTATCAAAGTGTGCCAAACTCACACCTGATTGAACATGCTGAAGATTCTTTTCTTTCACCCAAGCGACACGAAAGCAAATAACACAGTTACGATCGGTAACTTAAAGACATGTTAAATATATGTTACGTTGCCGAATATCGCGACCTAAACCTTGAAATTCTTAAGAAGTGACACTTTATTGGCGATAACCTTTGTGTAAGCTCTTATCCTTTTCGTTGCCAAACCACAAAAATCCTTATTCTGTCCCTGAAACACTTCGAACAAATTTTTCGTATATTATTAGATTTGCTGCACCCAGGGCCGGCTGGACCATAGGGGCAAACGGGGCGGTCGCCCCGGGCCCCGCGCCTTTAGGGGGCCCCGCAGTTTAGAAAACAAAATAATTTTCGGTAAAAAAAATGCAACTACACTTTTTTTTTGTAACTTTTGGGGCGCAAGGCTCCTAAAAAATATATTTTTGAAGTTTTTTTGTTTGTTTCCAATCTCCCCATTTTTGAATACGTTATCCCCCTGTTCGCCGTACGGACACAGAGATTTGCAGATTCGAAATGAATTTTGTAACCACCTTAATCTTTTCCGCATTCATAAAATAGCAAATTAAATTTCATGATTTTGTGGTACCTAGTTTTATATATCCAACAATTTGTGTGAAAACCTGATACTTAAATTTAAGGAAATAAAAAGAACAATATCCAAGTTACTTTCGGACTACATATGGAAGCCACTTTTCCAACATCCCAAGAAATCGAAAAAAAAAGGAAACTTTCATATATGAACGCGCATAAAAGTTTAGAATGTCACTAATTTGTCAGTTACTTCACTGTGCATTAAAAATCAATCACTAAACATGTATCAGGGGAAAAAACTGTTTATGCTAATTTATTTTAGAGGGATCCTTATTATATTTCCTATACAAAAATATTCACTAAGCAGGTATCTTTTTATCATTTTGTGAATAAGCTGTTATAAGAGTCACAATGCAACCTAAACCTCTTCTCCCGCGAAAGAAAATCGTAGATTTTAACACTTTTTACTTTCTCTCTCCCTCTCTCCCTCTTCTAACAAAAAGACCAAAGCCCAGGATAAGAAAAGCATTTCTTCTCCTCCAAAATCTCAGGAAACGACTCAACGTCGTGCGCCTCCCGGTAAGACACTTGGGACAAAACATGCTCCCATCTTAGCCCCTGGTCACACGCCTCCAGATCTGGGGGAACCCCAGCAGAGGCGATGGAGCCGGACTTTGTTTGATCATTTTCATTTTCATTTCACTTATAACCATGGCTTCAATCATTCAGTGGAACTGTCGGGGTTTTCGGACGAACTTTGATGAAGTGAAACATCTGCTTTCATTTTACTCTCCGGTGTGCCTTTGTCTACAGGAGACGAAGCTGAAACCATCGGACCTGCTTTCAGTTCGAGGCTACAGTGCATTTCGGACAGATAACTCGTCTGGAAATATAGCCTGTGGGGGAGTCGCTATTCTCGTCCCTCACAGGGTTCCGGTATCTTCCGTCGCGGTTTCCACAACTGTGCAGGCCGTGGCGGTTCGTATTTCTATGCCTGTACCTCTTACTGTCTGCAGTGTCTATCTGCCGCCGGACGAGAACGTGAGCGTCTCTGTACTGGAGAGATTGGTTGATCAGCTGCCTTCACCCTTTCTAATACTAGGTGACTTCAATGCCCATCATCATTTGTGGGGTAGTGTCAGCATCAGCACGAGAGGTCGTCGCATAGAGTCTCTTCTGTCCTCGGCCTCTTTGTGCCTTTTTAACACCGGTGCTGACACGTACTTCCATGAACCGACACGATCCTTCAGTGCGATCGATTTGACCTTGGGATCACCATCAATTATTGCTGACTGGTCGTGGGCGGTGTGTAACGACCTCCACGGGAGCGACCACTTTCCCATTGTCCTCTCGCATCATGCGAACATGCCATCTTCTGCCTCCCGCCCTCCTCGTTGGAGGATGGAGCGTGCGAGATGGGAGGTCTTCACACCGTCAGCTTTGATATTTTCTGCAATGGTGACCCAAGAGTCAATCGACGCAGCGGTTCTTGAAGTCACAAATTGTATTCTTCAGGCAGCTGATCTTTCTATACCAAAAACATCTACGACACTCTCCAGAAGTCCGAAACCTTGGTGGACCCCTGAATGTGCAGCGGCTAGGAGAGCTCAACATAAGGCCTGGTCTACGTTTCGGCGTTATCCAACCGATGCTAATCTCGTTACATTCAAACGAGCAAAATCCTATGCTCGGTTGGTGCGTCGACGTAGCAAGAGGGAGTCTTGGATCCAGTATGTTTCATCTCTCACTTCACGTGCCAGTTCGAAAAGTGTGTGGGAAAAGATCCGAAAGATCCGGGGTAACTACAGCTCTCACCAGATCTCCATTCTCGAGAGTAACGGCTGCACATATGCTGGAGTCGGGGAGATTGCTGATTGTTTGGGGGAGGCGTTTGCCTCCGTGTCGAGTGACCTGGCGTATCCTTCCTCCTTTCTGAGGATTAAATCCACTGCGGAACGCCAGAGAATCTCCTTTGCGCCTTTTCTCGACACTGGATATAACTCCCCCTTCAGCATGGTTGAACTCAGGGTGGCTCTGCATCGGTCCGGCGCTACATCGGTCGGTCCCGATGGCATCCATTATGACATGCTCCGTCATCTCTCGCAGTCGTCTCTCGAGAATCTCTTAATCTTGTATAATCGTATTTGGTTGGAGCACAGTTTCCCGGAATCTTGGGGAAACGCTTTTGTTCTGCCTTTTCCCAAACCTGGCAAGGATCCCAAGTCTCCCTCTAGTTATCGTCCAATTGCTCTCACTAGCTGTCTGTGTAAAGTTCTTGAACGCATGGTTAATTCCCGGTTAATTCATTTTTTAGAATATCATCAAGTACTTTCACCATCACAAAGCGGCTTTCGCCGTCATCGTTCACCTCACGATCATCTCCTGCACCTTGAGACATCTGTGCGCGAGGCGTTCGTGCGTAGGCAGCACCTGGTTTCTGTATTTTTTGATATTGAAAAAGCTTATGATCGAGCGTGGCGGCACGGTATTATTCGTGACCTCCACGCATGCGGATTGCGAGGAAATCTTCCGACATTTATTTTAAATTTTCTTCGCAATCGGGTGTTCCAGGTGCGCCTGGGTACGACGCTATCTGCAACATTTCATCAAGAACAAGGTGTTCCTCAAGGTTGCATTTTATCTGTCACATTGTTCATCCTTCGCATTAATTGTCTCCTCACAAATCTTCCTCCTGCGGTTTCGGCTACAGTTTATGTTGATGATTTACACATTTTCTGCTCGTCATCCAGCATGAATTTTATTGAAAGGCAGTTGCAGTCTGCGATTAACCAGATCTTTAAAGCGGCGAATAGCAATGGTTTCGTTCTTTCTCCCGACAAGACAGCGTGTGTCCATTTCTGCCGGAGGCGCGGCATCCATCCTGACCCAGAGCTGTTTTTAGACCGTGCAGCCATACCAGTTTTGCCGGAGACCAAGTTCCTTGGACTGACCGTCGACCGTGCGCTTACATTCCGTGCGCACGTTCGGCGGCTCAAGATTTCCTGTCTGCGGGCTCTATCCATTCTTAAAATCCTTTCGAGAGTCTCGTGGGGCGCAGACAGGACGTCTTTGATTCGTATTTACCATTCCTTAATCCGGTCGAAACTGGATTATGGTTGTATCGTGTATGGTTCTGCTCGTCGTTCCGTTCTCCGGCCTTTGGACACTATTCACCATCAAGCACTGCGTCTTTGTTCGGGAGCATTTCGAACATCTCCGATTCCCAGCCTTTACGCTGACGCGAACGAACCATCGCTTGAATTACGCCGTCTGCAGCTGTCTATTCAATTCTACTTGAAACTTAGATCTCTTCCAGACCATCCTTTATACGATGCAGTTTTTCATCCTCAGCATGCTCGTTTATTCGGGAACCGGCCCTCCTGCATTTCAACTTTCGGTCTTCGTATGGCGACCGTAGCCCGTGATGTAGGGCTCGACTTGTCACTTGTTGGAGAGACCAGGGGCTTTGGGGATCCTCCATGGCACCCACTTGGTGTCATGGTTGATACCACCTTTACATCTTTCGATAAATCCTCAACCCCTGCGTCAGTGTACCAGCAGCTCTTCGCTGAGCACCGTGACCTCAATTCTGACTACACTCCCATTTTCACTGATGGCTCTAAGATGCAGGGAATTGTTGGATCCGCGGCTGTCTGTGTAGATGACGTGTCAGTAGCGCGGATCCCTGCTGAGGCCACGGTGTTTTCGGCGGAGATGCATGCTGTGTATCTTGCATTGCTTCATGTTCAGTCGAGTTCTCATCAACGGGCTGTGGTGTACACTGATTCTTTGAGTGTTGTACAGTCACTGTCATCGTTGGACTGCTGTGACCACCCTTTTCTTTTTACCGTACGAAGGCTTCTTTGCTCTTTGCTAGAGGCCGGTGTCCAGATACAATTTTGTTGGATTCCCGGGCATGTTGGAATCTCGGGTAACGAGTGTGCTGATGCGGCTGCTAGATCTGCTTCCTCTTTGGTCGTCACACGCTTGCCACTGTTTCATCGGGATTTCCGCTTTCTGGTTCGCGACCATATCAAGCGAACGTGGCAAGGTCTGTGGGACCAACAGGTGGAAAATAAACTGCATCGTATCAAACCTAATCTTGAAATTTGGAAATCCACATATCGTCGGAACCGTAGGGAGGAAGTGGTGCTTGCGCGTCTCCGCATTGGGCATTGTCGATTCACTCACCGCTTTTTGCTGTGTGGCGACACTGCGCTGATGTGTGAGACGTGCAATTGCCGACTCACCGTCACTCATCTTCTGTGTACCTGTGTTCGTTTTCGTGATGTACGTTTTCATTTCTTTCATTCTCATTTGTTGAACGAGGACGCCGCTACACTGCAGCGGCTGCTAAATGACCACTGCAATACTGTTGCTGTTTTTTCATTTTTTAAACAAATTGACTATTTTAAACGTATCTAGATTTTAGCCCTATCATCATCCTCATTTCTCAGTTTTACTGAATCAGCTAGATTTTAATTATTGTATCATGTTTTTAATACTGTTTGTTTCATTATCCTTTTTAGCCCTTTCATCGTTCTCATTCTTCAGTTTTATTTGATCAGCCATATTTTAAACTTTATCGCACGTTTTTTAATACTGTTTGTTTGTCTGTCTTTTGTCTGGCGCTCTTTGGCCAACCATGGCCCTTGCGCCATTAAAATCAACCAACCAACCAACCAACCAACCTCTCTCCCTATCTCTCTTTCTCTATCTACTCCCTCTCTCTTTCTCTATCTATATCCCTCTCTCTTTCTCTATCTATATCCCTCTCCTTCTCTTCCTCTCTTTTTTCTTTCTCTTTCTCTTTCTCTCTCTCTCTCTCTCTCTCTCTCTCTCTCTCTCTCTCTCTCTCTCTCTTTCTCTCTCTCCCTGTCTTTCTCTCTCTCCCTCTCATTTTCTCTCTTTCTCTATCTCTCTTCCCTCCTCTCTCTATTTCTCTGTCTCTCTTTCTCTCTCTCTCTCTCTCACTGTCTCTCTATCTATCTCTTTATCTATCTCTGTCCCTCTCATTTTCTCTCTTTCTCTCTCTCTCTCTCCTCTCTCTCTCTTCCTCTCTCTCTTCCCTCCTCTCTCTATTTCTCTTTCTCTCTCTCTTCCCTCCTCTCTCTGTTTCTCTTTCTCTCTCTCTCTCTCTCTCTCTCTCTCTCTCTCTCTCTCTCTCTTACCTCCTCTCTCTATTTCTCTTTCTCTCTCTCTCTGTCTTTTCACTCTCTCTTCCCTCCTCTCTCTATTTCTCTTTCTCTCTCTGTCTTTTCTCTCTCTCTCTCTCTCTCTCTCTCTCTCTCTCTCTCTCTGTCTGAACTTTCAGTCCGTACTATGGTCTTTTTTTTAAGCTTAAAGCGAATACTTCTTTGAGATAATCGTTTTGTCTTTACGGTAGTGTTCGTGTGTCTTCCTCATGAACGATAATTTTTAGAAACAACTTTGTTAAAATATGAGACTTATTTTTTAGTGCCCACAATGAAATTTTGCTCTGAGCCCCGCAAAGAAATTTCGCCCAGGGCCCCGCAAGAGCTCCATCCGGCCATGTCTGCACGTGAAATGTCGAAATATTGATCGAAACTTCAAGCACACGAAATACTATGCAAAATAAATTCTACAAGGGGGCTATACATCGATCAGCCATTACATTATGAGCACCTACCTAATAAGCCGCAGGATCCTCTTTGACCTGCAAAACAGCGGCCACTGGGCGAGGCATGGATTCAGTGAGGTGGCAATAGGTATCCTAGGGTAATGCTGAACTGGATGAAGAACAGGCTATAACAGTAACAATGAAGATAATAGACATTTGGTGATTGACCAGTGGGCGTTAGGGACGATTTCAGCCGTTAGATGGCTCTGCGTCCCAATGTATAAACAACTCATTTTTCATGTTGTTTGAATTGCTGGATTGTGTATGTTCGTCGTTTTTTTTTGTGTTTCTTTAAAAAACAACCTTACAGTTTTAAAACCAAACTGTTGTTTTCACGACAAAATCGAACCCATTTTCAAAATGGTTTACTGTTGTGAGCCGATGTGCACATCTTCTGAGAAGAAAAACATGGGATTTTCATTCCACGAGTTCCTCTCAGACCAGAACCTATAAAGCAACTGTTGCTGAAAGCAAGATTTTGTCCCAAACGACAAGTCACCTTCAACTGTTGTTTGTGGTAAGCATTTTCATTCTGATAACTGCGTACCTAACTCAATTTTAGAAAAAAACCTCAGCTACACTGACGGAAAAAAAAAAAAAATCCCAACACCACGAAAAAATAGTTGTAGAGGAATGAAATGGCGGCAATACATTTGTATAGGTAACATATTTAATCCATTAAGGCTTCAAGATCACAGCTTAATGTAAGCGCGAGAAGAGCCATTTTAAATGTGAAATGCTGGTACATTAATAACCAGTGTAACCGCCAGAATGTTGAATGCAAGCACGCAAACGTTCATGCATTGTGTCGTACAGGTGCTGGATGTCAGTTTGTGGGATGGAGTTCCATGCCTGTTGCACTTGGTCGGTCAATACAGGGACGGTTAATGCTGGTTGGGGGTGACGCTGGAGTTGTCGTCCAATGATGTCCCATACGTGCTCGATTGGTGAAAGATCTGGTGATCTAGCAGGCTACGGCAACATGTCGACACTCTGTAGAGCATTTTGGGTTACAACAGCGGTATGCGGGCGAGCGTTATCCTCTTGGAAAACACCTCCTGGAATGCTGCTCATGAATGGCAGCACAACAGGTTGAATCACCAGACCGACGTACAACTGTGCCGTCAGGGTGCGTGGGATAACTACGAGAGTGCTCCTGCTGTCATAGGAAATTGCTCCCCAGACCATAACTCCAGGTGTAGGTCCAGTGTGTCTCGGCCGCAGACAGGTTGGTTGCAGGCGCTCACCTGGCCTCCTTCTAGCCAACACACGGCCATCATTGGCACCCAGGCAGAACCGGCTTTCATCAGAAAACACAACAGATCTCCACTCCGTCCTCCAATGAGCTCTAGCTTGACACCACTGACGTCGCAAACGGCAGTGGTTTGGAGTAAGTGGAATGCACGCTGCAGGGCGTCTGGCTCGGAGCTGTCGTTCAAGTAACCGATTTGTAACAGTTCGTTGTGTCACTGTGGTGGCAACTGCAGCTCGAATTGCTGCTGCAGACGCGGTACGATGCGCCACGGCCATACGCCGTACAAGGCGGTCTTCCCTCTCAGTAGTGCCACGTGGCCGGCCGGAACCCGGTCTTCTTGAGGCAGTACCTTCCCTTGACCACCGCTGCCAACAATCATGCACAGTGGCTACATTCCTGCCAAGTCGTTCTGCAATATTTTGCCGAACGAAAATCCACCTTCTCGTAGCCCTATTACACGACCTCGTTCAAACTCCATGAGCAGTTGATAATGGCTTCTTCGTCTTCTTAAAGGCATTCTTGACTAACATCAACACACTACGTCGAATCTCAACGGTACCTAACGCTCACGAACGTTACAGCGCGTATTTACAGCAAACGTGCTTTGCATGTTCCGAGGGGTGCTACTAGCGCCACACGTATGCGCCGAGCGCGAAATTTGCATAGACGTCATCTTACAGATGTACTCTCACCGCATACTAACTGTCGTTTATCTAACACAACTCCTTCTTGGTGTTGGGATTTTTTTCCGTCAGTATATATAAACTCATGTTAAGCAAAACAGTAGGTAAATGTATAGATTTGCGTTTTTAAATTATTTCGTTGAAAAAATATTACTATCTAGAAAAAGTGCGACGTACAGATTTTAGAGTATGGAAATTAATGGCAAATGGGGCAGAAATTTCCTGTTTCAAATGTCTTTTAAAGATTTTTATCGTAACATTTACCTGTACGTTCGATACGTTAGGCCTACGGCAGCGTCTCTTCACAGCATTGAACTTACAGGTAAATGTTACGATAAAAATCTTTAAAAGACATTTAAAACAGGAAATTTCTGCCCCATTTGCCATTAATTTGCATACTCTAAAAACTGTACGTTGCACTTTTTCCAGGTACTAATATTTTTCCGACGAAATAATTTAAGACGCTAATCTACACATTTACCAAAATCTCAGTCCTAGATCGTTGAAGAATAAAGAAGGAATGAGATTTACACAAGGATTACACCAGTTTCTACAGAAAAATTCTCTTGCCCAAATACTACGAATTCAGAATGCAAATATCCATCTGTTCATGTCAGTGTGAATATAAATAAAATCTCAAATGCAAATAATGATACGGAATCAGTTTGGCGGCCCCGGTGGCGTAGTGGTCTAAGCGATGGCCTCTGATCATTAGTCCGAAAGGGGTCGGGGTTCGAATCCCGGTAAGGCATGGATGTTGTGTTTGTCTTACGGTACTGGCTCTTTCCCTTCCCTGGAACCAGTGACCCTAAATTAGGGACGGGCGACTGCTTATAGCCCATTGAGTTGCTCACGGCGGTCGTTAAACCTTCAATCAAAAAAAAAAAAAAAAAAAAAAAAAAAAAAAAAAGAATCAGTTTGTTTATGCGAACTACGTCAATAGATGGCGCTTCGTCCCGGCTCATATTTTCTGTCCTCGCTGTTTTTGCTTAATGTTACAGCCTGATGGTAGGATCCAGTTTAGTCTTGCCTGGGGTATCTGGTGCCATAATGTGAACACCAGGTCCTCCAATTCCCGTACATTTCGGGGTGGTGGAGATTTAGCGCGAACCGGCTTTTCCAAGTCGAACCACAAATGTTCGATTGGGTTCATATCAGGTAAATTTGGAGGCCAGAGCGTTAACAGAAAGTCACCAGCATGTTCCTCGAAACACTCCTTGACGATTCTGGCTATGAAGCATTAACCTGTTGGTAATAACCATCTCCAGCACAGAACACAGTTCCCATGAATGGGTGAACTTGGTCCGCAACGATGTTCAGATACCTGAAAGCTGTCAGAGATTGTGTTATTGGGATAATGGGTCCTAAAGTGCCCCAAGAAAGCATTGCTCACAGCATAACACCGCCGCCTGTTCGCGCCCAACAATGCATCCAGTTGCCACAGCCTCCAGTGGTAATCGACGTATCCGCGCTCGGCCGTCTACGTGATGCACCAAGAATCTTGATTCGTCAGACCTGGCCACTTTCTTCCAATCATCCACTGTCCAACCTCGATGATCCTGAGCTCATTTCATGCGTTTTTAGCGATGCCGTTCAATGAACACGGCTGGGTCATCGCCCATGCGCACTAGGCTGAGATGAACTGCGTAATGCAGCACATCGCCCTGATCACCACTGTTGTAGCTGCGGGTGATTTGTCGCACTGTGACCGTGCGGTTGCTGTGAACAATACGCGACAGTCTCCGCTCCCCTCTGACATCAGTGAGGTGTGGACGACTCACCGCGTTTGGCCATCTGTGCACCACTTTTGATATGTGCTCACTACATTGACACGTGAACAACCCACAAGCCGCGCTGTTTCCGAGATCCTAGTTCCGAGGCGCCATGACGTCACAATTTGTCCTTTATCAAACTCCCGATAAATCGTCATCTTTTCCCATTCTGACTCCGAACACTCTTCTAAGGAAAAGCCGGTCCTCGGGTTGTGTATCTACTGCTCTGTGAACTTCACTTGCGCCACCGTTCGGTCTCCAGGCGAGCTCATTTCTCTAGGATGGAGGTGGCCATAACGTAATGGCTCGGAGGAGTAAGTGTTTGTAAAGAAAACATCAAGTTACAAGATTGAAAAAAAAATATTTACTCTACATATTCTCCCATGTGCTCCACACACACTTATACTTCGTTGTTTTAACTTTTTTAACCCATCAAAATAACATTCTTTCGGTTGTGCTGAAAACCACCCGTCCGTAGCTTCGGCGGCCTCCTCAATGTTTAAAAAAATTTCCCTTTCAAGTTAGGAACTAGGTAGTAGGCCGAAGGGGCCAAATTAGGAAAGTGGCCAAGAATTTCAAAGCGAAGATCAGTCAATTTCTACTCCGTTATTCAAGTGAAGACCAGCCAATTTCTGCTCCGTAGTTTAAAAGTCGGCCAACTTCTGCTCCGCAATTTCGGAATAAAAATCGGTCAATTTCTGCTCCACAATTTCAAAGTGATTCTGCTCCACAATTTTAAAGTGAAGATCAGTCAATTTCTGCTGCACAGTTTCGAAATGAAGATCACCCAATTTCTGCTCTACAATTTTAAAGGGAAAATCGGTCAATTTCTGCTCCACAATTGCAAAGTGAAGATCGGCCAATTTCTGCTCCACGATTTCAAAGTGAAAATTGGCCAATTTCTGCCCCACAATTTCAAAGTAAAAATATGCTATAATTTCTGCTCGGCAATTTCAAAGTGAAGATCTGCCAATTTATGCTCCACAATTTGAAAAATGAAAATCGGCCAATTTCTCCTCCACAATTTCAAAGTGAAGATCAGTCAATTTCTGCTCCACAGTTTCAAAGTGAAGATCAGCCAATTTCTGCTCCACAATTTCAAAATGAAAATCGTCCAATTCCTTCTCCACAATTTCAAAACGAAGATCGGCCGATTTCTGCTCGACAATTTCAAAGTGAAGATCTGACAATTTCTGCTCCACAATTTGAAAGTGAAAATCGGCCAATTTCTTCTCCACAATTTCAAAGTAAAAATCGGCTAATTTCTGCTCGACAATTTCAAAGTGAAGATCTGACAATTTCTGCTCTACAATTTGAAAGTGAAAATCAGCCAATTTCTTCTCCACAATTTCAAAGTGAAGATCAGTCAATTTGTGCTCCACAGTTTCAAAGTGAAGATCGGCCAATTTCTGCTCCATAATTTCAAAGTGAAAATCGGCCAATTTTTGCTCCACAATTTCAAAGTGAAAATCAGGCAATTCCTGCTCCACACTTTCAAAGTGAAGATCGGCCAATTTCTGCTCCACAATTTCAAAGTGAAAATCAGCCAATTTTGCTCCACAATTTCAAAGTGAAAATCAGCAAATTCCTGCTCCACAATTTCAAAGTAAAGATCGGCCAATTTCTGCTCCACAATTTCAAAGTGAAAGTTGGCCAATATCTGCTCCACAATTTCAAAGTAAAAATCTGCTAATTTCTGCTCGACAATTTCAAAGTGAAGATCTGCCAATTGCTGCTGCACAATTAATGAAAATCGGCCAATTTCTGCTCCACAATGTCAAAGTGAAGATCAGTCAATTTGTGCTCCACAGTTTCAAAGTGAAGATCAGCCAATTCCTGCCCCACGATTTCAAAGTAAAGATCGGCCAATTTCTGCTCCACAATTTAAAAGTTAAAATCAGCTAATTCTGCTCCAGTTTGTCGAGAAGTACAACGTAGTACTTTGCCATGACGGTTGCACTCTTTTCCAGATATTCTACACGCAAAATTTCATCTTTATCCCAGAAGACAGACGCCAAGACCTTGCTTGATGACTTCTGTGTCTTCAACTTCTTTGGGCGCGAGGAATAACTGTGTCTCCATTCTTTGGATTGGTCTCCGGATCATATACACAGTCGTATCAGAATAATATGACCACCTACCTAATAATGGAAATAACCACACTTGGCCCGAACGACAGCGGCGAGACGGCGGGGCATGGACGCAATATGGTCCTCGCAAGTTATCCGAGGCACACGTGGTCATTCGGACTGCGGCAGAGCACAGAGATCCCGGAGATCACGTGATTGAGGGTTGGTACGTCGATCCTGATAGTCCCAGAAGTGCTCTATGGGATTGAGGTCGGGTGATTTCACCGGACAGAGAGAACGGAGATATCACTGTCGTGCTTCCGGAACCAGTCACGCACCCTTTTAGCGACGTGGCACGGCGCATTGTCCTGTTGGTAGACACCATCACCGCCAGGGTGAATGTCCAACATGAAGGGGTGCATGTGGTCAGGTGTTATTGGTGTTCAGGGATCCATCCTGTGGTACCAGCGGTCTTATAGCATAAAACATCCTCCAGACATGCACACTGTCAGCACTGGCCTGTACTTGGCCGACAAGCGTGTCCTGGTGTTCATTGTCGTGTGTCTGACGCCGTGTCCGCCACCGCCCGTCACCTGTGTGAAGTAGAAACCTCGATTTTTCGGAGAAGACAACCTCTTCCCACTCTTCCACCGTCCAATGACGGTTGTCCCTTGCGAACTGCAGGCGTAGTTGCAGATGGACTTGGGTTAACAGGGGCACCTTGACGCAACGCCGACTCCGGAGACCCATGGCTAACAAAGTTCGCTCTACTACACTGCTGGACAATTGCTAACGACGGATCATAAACGGCTATATAGCGAATAAAAAGTAAGTGTGGTTGGATGCCAAGTGAAATAAAATAATGTCAGAATGCCAGGACATTACAAGAAAGACAATTTATTGTGCTTTGAAATCCAGAAGGCTTTGGAACGTGTTCAAGGGACAAACAGGCCATTTTGTGCAGAATACGTAAACGCGAAAAAAATGCAATTACCGTCCGCAGGCGTTCCGGCGTAAGATGTCAATACGGGATATGGCCACCATGGAGGGCGATGCAAGATTCCGCACGTCGTGTCATGCTTTGCACAACATTATCAAGCACCTGTTGGGGTAATTTATCCCATTCCTCTGTCAGTGCACGGATGAGGGTGTCCTTGTTTATTGGAGGGCATTGGCGACCAGCAAGACTCCTCCCCAAAGCATCCCACACATTTTCAATGGGATTCAGATCTGGAGAACGTGCTGGCCATACGAGGCTCTCAAGACACTCCTGGACAGCGACTGTTCGATGACATGTTGCGTTGTCGTCCATGAAAATGAATCTATCACCGACAGCACCACGGAACATGCGAACATGAGGTAGCAGAACATCATTAATGTATCGTTGGCCAGTCATAGTCCTAGTTGGAAGCACATAGAGGGACGTACGGCCATTGATCATGATGCCAGCCCATACCATGACACTACATGTCGGATATCGGTCCCTTTCCTGTATGTTTGCTGGACAATATGCAGTACCACTATCACGCCAGATCAGTTGTCGTCGACAATCAGACGATAGACTGTATCTACTCTCATCTGAGAAGAGGACAGCAGACCAGTCGTTATCAGTCCAATTGCGATGTTGATGGCACCATTGCAAACGGGCGGTACGGTGACGTCTGGACAATGGGATGCACACAACAGGACGGCGGGCGTATAGTCCTCCTTCATGCAAACGTCTGGCGACAGTTTTTCGGGAGATCCGCTTGCCAGTAGCAGCCATAAACTGATTTGCTACCTCACTAGCTGTGCTGCGCCGGTGTCTTTTTGTTGATAGCACTATGTACCGATCTTCTGCAGGTGTCGTACTGCGAACACGACCTCCCCCGTGACGTTTGCTACACTCTCCATTTGTTTGAAGTGATTTCCAAAGCCTTGAAACAACACTGTGGCTGACGTCGAACTCCCTGGCAACATCCGTTATTTTTCGCCCTTCTTCAATCTTGCCAATAATACGGCCACGCGTCAAATCATCTAGGTGATGTCGGGAAGACATACTGAAAATTGCAAGTTCGTCAATTGATTCTTTCCCTTTCAACTTTGCGTTTGAACAACAATGGTCAATACGCGTCAAATCCTTTATATCTCTTATCAGCGCTATGACGTCACGAACAAGTTCGGCAATCCAAAACAACACGTCTTACTGTATCCCGCACTTATGCTAATTTCCACATTTTCCTGCCTTCCATTTTATGGTTGCTATCGTTGCTATTGTCATCCGTCCTTAGCAATTGTCCGGCAGTGTATTATGGGGACACGAACGTAAATATCCCAGCGTTCATTTGCGTGGTCGATTGCTGCAGAGTTGCGTGTTGATCACCTTTTACCTGTCGACGGAGGCGATACTCTCCTCTAGGGTCGATAGCCTTTGGGGCTTCACAATTATGACGTCTGGAGGTACTCGGTGTTCCAGCGGTCCATTCTTGGTACGCCTTTACCTCACGAAGGGCCCACGAAGTCTGCTGGACGCACCGCACCGGTGGCGCAGTGGTCTAAGCGAGGGCTTCTGATCCTTCATCCGAAAGGGGTCCGGGTTCGAATCCCGTGTGAGGCATGGATGCTGTGTTTGTCTAACGGCACTGGCTCTCTCCCTTCCCTTGAACCAGTGAGCCTAAATTAGGGGGACGGGCGACTGCTTATAGCCCATTGAGTTGCTCACGGCATTCGTTAAACCTCCAATAAAAAGTCTGCTGCTTATGAGATGCGTCCATCTTGGCGCGGTAGCCGATGATCGTTCTTTTTGAACGTCCGTCAAATCACCACCTCTGCCTACTGTGCTCACGTGACGCACTATGGCTCATCCGTCCTGGCCGGCTGCTTATATCTCTGTGTAGTGGACCTTGTCACGTGCCCTTTGTGAGCGCTTGGGCGGGTACGTTGTGATTGCGGGAATAGTCATATTGTTCGGATACAACCGTGTACACTGAGAAAAACGTTTTGTTAATTCAGCAAAAAAAATTGTTGAATCAACCAAAACATTTTGTCGATATACAGTGAAAAAAAAAATGTTTGTTGAACTTACAACTTTATTTTGTTGAAAATTACTGTTGATTCTACAAAATTTATTATTATCATGACAAAACGTTTTGTTCATTTTACAAAATGCATACATAGGTCGATGTTTGGGAATTTTTCTGATCCAATAATATGTATAGTTATCGTGATAAAACGTTTCGTGTTGCTGCAACCAAACATATTGTTATCGTGTCACAATAATTTCTTGCTCCAACAAAGTTTTGAGTTATGTGCCCGGGCCACTTTGTCCCTAAACGTTTTTTCCGATGGCAACACTTTGCCAGTGCCCTTTGACCCTGGGTGTCCGCCATCAAAACAATTCCGATGGAGTTTTGCTAAAGCAACAAAATAAATCGACAAAACAGCTCAACAAAATTATTTTGTTGTTTCAAAAAAAAAATTTTCTCAGTGCACCTCCATATAGTTGAATTAACAAAATAAAGCAAACAAAATAATTTTGTTTTGCCAACAAAACAATTCCGATGGAGTTTTGCTGAAGCAACAAAATAAATCGACAAAACAGCTCGAGAAAATTATTTTGTTGTTTCAAACAAACTTTTTTCTCAGTGCACTTCCATATAGTTGAATTAACAAAATAAAGCCAACAAAATAAATTTGTTATGCTAACAAAACAATTCCGATGGAGGTTTACTAAAGCTACAAAATAAATCGACAAAACAGCTCAACAAAATTATTTTGTTGTTTCAAAAAAAACTTTTTTTTCTCAGTGCACCTCCATGTAGTTGAATTAACAAAATAAAGCCAACAAAATAATTTTGTTTTGCCAACAAAACAATTCCGATGGAGTTTTGCTAAAGCAACAAAATAAATCGATAAAACACCTCAACAAAATTATTTTGTTGTTTCAAACAAACTTTTTTCTCAGTGCACCTCCATATAGTTGAATTAACAAAATAAAGCCAACAAAATAATTTTATTTTGCCAACAAAACAATTCCGATGGAGCTTGGCTAAAGCAACAAAATAAATCGACAAAACAGCTCGAGAAAATTATTTTGTTGTTTCAAAAAAACCTTTTTTCTCAGTGCACCTCATATAATTGAATTAACAAAATAAAGCCAACAAAATAATTTTGTTTTGCCAACAAAATAATTCCGATGGAGTTTTGCTAAAGCAACAAAATAAATCAACAAAACAGCTCGAGAAAATTATTTTGTTGTTTCAAAAAAACCTTTTTTTCTCAGCGCACCTCCATATAGTTGAATTAACAAAATAAAGCCAACAAAATAATTTTGTTTTGCCAACAAAACAATTCCGATGGAGTTTTGCTAAAGCAACAAAATAAATCGATAAAACACCTCAACAAAATTATTTTGTTGTTTCAAACAAACTTTTTTCTCAGTGCACCTCCATATAGTTGAATTAACAAAATAAAGCCAACAAAATAATTTTATTTTGCCAACAAAACAATTCCGATGGAGTTTGGCTAAAGCAACAAAATAAATCGACAAAACAGGTAGAGAAAATAATTTTGTTGTTTCAAAAAAAACTTTTTTTCTCAGTGCACCTCCATATAGTTGAATTAACAAAACGTAGCCAACAAAACAATTCCGATGGAGTTTGGCTAAAGCAACAAAATAAATCGACAAAACAGGTCGAGAAATTTATTTTGTTGTTTCAAAAAAACCTTTTTTCTCAGTGCAGCTCCATATAGTTGAATTAACAAAATAAAGCCAAGAAAACAATTCCGATGGAGTTTGGCTAAAGCAACAAAATAAATCGACAAAACAGCTCGGCAAAATTATTTTGTTGATTCAAACAAACCTTTTTCTTAGTGTACGCTAGAATTTTATTAGTTATGTAATAAAGGTGAACGTAACAAAATGTGTGCAGTGGTTTCTCGAAAATCGAAGTAATTTTCCGAGATTAAATGCACTCTATACCATTGGGGAATTCTGTTGAGTCGAGGTTCAAAATTTTTCATTGAAGGACAGTAGTGTGCGAAAACATCGTGATACTTAACTCGGAAACGATTTTTATTTAAGGACACGGTTTTAGAGAGAACAAAAAAGCCGCGAGGAAATTGCGGTTATCGGTCTTTATTTGTTACGTTGAAATGAGTCAGTTCCGTTCCGTTAGGCAAGATGCCAAATCAATCTGTGTGTAGAAGTGTCCTGTTCTTAGTTTAAAATAAACGATCTGCCGTTTATTTGACCGCTTAAGAGAATAGTTTCAACTGATTGTTTTTCGTTGTCACAAATGGCTCGATTAAAAAAAAAAAAAACAAAAAAAAACAGCGCAAGCGCTAATACTAGTCCTAGAACAATTCGTGTGAACTATTTTCTGCTCGATCAATCCAGTCATGACCTTGGCAATGTCGACCTCGCCACAGGCCAAATGCACAAGCGTGCATGCGTGTTCCTTTGTTACTCATTACTTTTACTGGAAATACAATTATTCATAACTTTGACCAAATTATTGACCCATGCGTCTACAGTTTTGTAACAAATTCTAGAGAAATGTTTTCAGATAAGAAACAGTTAATATTTTAAACAAAACTGCTGTTCTACGATGAATGTCCTCTCACCCAACCTTCCTACAATTTCTCGGGACCAGCTTCAAAATAATGATTCATTTTTGGCTGTACGGAGTAATAAAATGCGGTTTCCTAAGAAGTGTTGTTCCAAGTGGCTAGAAATACAGTTGACGATGATGAAACGGAATTATAAGGCGCAATGAGGCGTCTTATGTATATTCCTAACAAAAGAGTCAGGTAACGGGAATTTAATGTCTTTTAAAAAAATCATTTTTCATCAAAAAAAGAAAGAGAGAGAGAGAGAGGAAAAGCAACTGAAGAATATTTTGTAAAATCATCAGCGTGGATGCAGAAATCGAAAATAACTTTAAGCAAGGAAGAAGAAGACACCGAATTTTAAGACACAATAATCATCTAACATCTATCGGCTCGACAGTTGCTTACGAGCAGCAGAGGCGGAAAGTGAGGTTCGTTGACCGGACCCGATATTTCGAATCGTAGTGCTCGCATCTCCCTTCCCGTTTCCCGGAACAAACAGAAGAAAATTAATGCCTGAGGAGCTTTGTTAGGGATTAGGACCACCTGACCAGTACGTCCGTGATTTTTTACTATTTTTAGACTCGCCCCCTCTCCCCATGTTACATTTTGTCCGATAATTGACCCCACCCCTAAAAAGTATGTCCTAATTCCCGCTACCCCCTTTATTTTTGACAACTACTTTTAGAAGACCGTTGAGAAACACAAAGTAAACATGTAATTATTTAAAGAAATCTTCCATGTATACAGTGCGTCAAAGAATTTTTAAGACTGGCGCTAGATTTCAGCCTACGGTGGCGCCACCAGTCTAATCGCGAATGCGTTATAAACCGTGACCATCTGCTTGCTTTCTGCCAAAAGTACTGCGCAGTTGTTAAAGTTACTCAAACGAAACGGCCGTTCATTAGAGAAGTAAAATTTTTTTCATGTTCAATTATTAAGATGGAACAAAGGGCTGTTATTAAATTTAACGCAAAACTTGATAAAAGTGCCTCGGAAACGTACCAAATGATGAAACAAGTTTACGGTGAGTTTTGTTTAAGTAGATCAAATGTTTTCCTGTGGCACAAATGTTTTATGGACGGAAGAGAGACGCTAGAAGATGATAAGCATACCGGAAGACCAAGTTCATCTAGGACACCTGAGATTACTGAAAAAGTGCGTGATTTCGTGGCAAACAATCGATGTGCGTCGCTAAGAATGATGGAAGAGTCTTTAAACATCAACAAAGAAACGATTCGAACCATCCTGCATGAAGATTTGGGCAAAACAAAAGTCTGTGCTAAATTTGTTCCACACACGTTAACCAATGAACAGAAATCAAGGAGAAGTGCACATTGCAGAGACATCATTTCAGCCGCTGAAAATGATCCAAACTTCTTAAAATCGATTGTTACAGGTGATGAAACATGGTGTTTTCAATATGATCCTAAAACAAAGCGACAAAGTGCGGAAAGGAAATCAAAAATCTCGCCACAAGTAAAAAAAAACAAGAAAAGTTCCATCGAAAATCAAAACAATGCTCATTACATTCTTCGACAGTAAGGGTATTATCCACAAAGAATTTGTTCCAAGTGGACAAACAATTATTGGTGAGTTTTATTTAAATGTTTTGAGGCGTTTGATGGGCAGAATTCGTCGCATTCGTCCAGAATGTCGAGATGAAAACAGTTGGTGTTTGTCCGAGATTCACCGATCTGATAAAATCAAGTATAACGAAGTAAATGTCTTTCGTCATTTTTTGGTCCACGTCGAGAATCGAACCCGAGTCCACTTACTCCGGAACAAGTCGCTCTACCAACTGAGCTACGCAGACGTTCGTCTTGATGCTATCTGCCTTTATGTCGTGTGCGTCCTGCGGAACAGGCACGACGCATCCCCCCCGAAAGAGGGCAGGGGGCATGGCCCACGGGTCAGCCGTGACCATGAATCGTTGCAGGCAGCCATCCACTGTAGAACGTGCACTTGAGAACTCCCAGTCAATCTGGTGTGTGGAATGCAACGTCACACACATTTATTTTGCGAAGCGCTGGAGAAGGGATTCTCTTATTTTTCTTAACTCGCGGTGTGGAAAGAACATCACACCATTGCGAGATCTTTAATGGCCGGGTCATCCGGGAAGTTCGGGCGCCATTATAACGAAGTAAATTTCTCCGTCATTTTTTAGTCCACGCCGGGGATCGAACCCGAGTCCACTTATTCCGGAACAAGTCGCTCTACCAACTGAGCTACCCGTTCGTTCTCGCTGCTATCTGCCTTTATGTCGTGTGCGTACTGCGGGGCAGGCACGTCACACAAGTCACGAACACGATCAACAATTTCGGGTGCTGTCACTGTTGAAGTCTTCCCAGATCTTGCTGCATCTTCGGTCTCAAAGTCTCCACGCCGAAAGTTGCCACACCATTTCTTCACAGTGGAATATGAAGGGCACTTGTCACTTAATGTTTGCGTCACACACTCATAGATTTCCTTTGCAGTTTTCTTCTGCAGGAACAGAAATTTTATGACCGCCGGAAGTTCCACATTCGAGAATTCAACCACATGATTCAGTTCAAGGCGTGAAACATCCGTAAAAAAAGAGAGCTATTAGTCTTAAAATTGGCCCTTTACAGTACAGAAGAACACTCTTTCGAGCTGTACTGACAAAATAATGCTACAATTACAGGAAGTGGGTTAGGTCTAGAACTTTTCAGCATCCTCTCGTGAAGGTGATGAATTTTTTACACCGCATTTTTAGAAGCGAAAGCACTCTTGCAAATAAAAATGTGTTCTGAAGAATTAATAATTAATACAGAAATTTAACGTGGACCAGGAACATCAAACAAAGATCTTCGCTCTTTCCACGTTTATAAGTGAGTCACGGAAACGTCAAACAAAGAACAGGAACATCGAACAAAGATCTTCGCTCTTTCCACGTTTATAAGTGAGTCACGGGAACATCAAACAAAGAACAGCAACATCAAACAAAGATCTTCGCTCTTTCCACGTTTATAAGTGAGTCACGGGAACATCAAACAAAGAACAGGAACATCAAACAAAGATCTTCGCTCTTTCCACGTTTGTAAGTGTGTCACGGGAACATCAAACAAAGATCTTCGCTCTTTCCACGTTTCTAAGTGAGTCACGGGAACATCAAACAAAGAACAGGAACATCAAACAAAGATCTTCGCTCTTTCCACGTTTGTAAGTGTGTCACGGGAACATCAAACAAAGATCTTCGCTCTTTCCACGTTTATAAGTGAGTCACGGAAACGTCAAACAAAGAACAGGAACATCGAACAAAGATCTTCGCTCTTTCCACGTTTATAAGTGAGTCACGGGAACATCAAACAAAGAACAGAAACATCAAACAAAGATCTTCGCTCTTTCCACGTTTGTAAGTGAGTCACGGGAACATCAAACAAAGATCTTCGCTCTTTCCACGTTTATAAGTGAGTCACGGGAACATCAAACAAAGAACAAACATCAAGCAAAGATCTTCGCTCTTTCCACGTTTATAAGTGAGTCACGGGAACATCAAACAAAGATCTTCGCTCTTTCCACGTTTATAAGTGAGTCACGGAAACATCAAACAAAGAACAGGAACGTCAAACAAAGATCTTCGCTCTTTCCACGTTTATAAGTGAGTCACGGGAACATCAAACAAAGATCTTCGCTCTTTCCACGTTTATAAGTGAGTCACGGGAACATCAAACAAAGATCTTCGCTCTTTCCACGTTTATAAGTGAGTCACGGGAACATCAAACAAAGAACAGGAACATCAAACAAAGATCTTCGCTCTTTCCACTTTTATAAGTGAGTCACGGGAACATCAAACAAAGATCTTCGCTCTTTCCACTTTTATAAGTGAGTCACGGGAACATCAAACAAAGAACAGGAACATCAAACAAAGATCTTCGCTCTTTCCACGTTTGTAAGTGCGTCACGGGAACATCAAACAAAGATCTTCGCTCTTTCCACGTTTATAAGTGAGTCACGGAAACGTCAAACAAAGAACAGGAACATCGAACAAAGATCTTCGCTCTTTCCACGTTTATAAGTGAGTCACGGGAACATCAAACAAAGAACAGCAACATCAAACAAAGATCTTCGCTCTTTCCACGTTTATAAGTGAGTCACGGGAACATCAAACAAAGAACAGGAACATCAAACAAAGATCTTCGCTCTTTCCACGTTTGTAAGTGTGTCACGAGAACATCAAACAAAGATCTTCGCTCTTTCCACGTTTATAAGTGAGTCACGGAAACGTCAAACAAAGAACAGGAACATCGAACAAAGATCTTCGCTCTTTCCACGTTTCTAAGTGAGTCACGGGAACATCAAACAAAGAACAGGAACATCAAACAAAGATCTTCGCTCTTTCCACGTTTGTAAGTGTGTCACGGGAACATCAAACAAAGATCTTCGCTCTTTCCACGTTTATAAGTGAGTCACGGAAACGTCAAACAAAGAACAGGAACATCGAACAAAGATCTTCGCTCTTTCCACGTTTATAAGTGAGTCACGGGAACATCAAACAAAGAACAGAAACATCAAACAAAGATCTTCGCTCTTTCCACGTTTGTAAGTGAGTCACGGGAACATCAAACAAAGATCTTCGCTCTTTCCACGTTTATAAGTGAGTCACGGGAACATCAAACAAAGAACAAACATCAAGCAAAGATCTTCGCTCTTTCCACGTTTGTAAGTGAGTCACGGGAACATCAAACAAAGATCTTCGCTCTTTCCACGTTTATAAGTGAGTCACGGAAACATCAAACAAAGAACAGGAACGTCAAACAAAGATCTTCGCTCTTTCCACGTTTATAAGTGAGTCACGGGAACATCAAACAAAGATCTTCGCTCTTTCCACGTTTATAAGTGAGTCACGGGAACATCAAACAAAGATCTTCGCTCTTTCCACGTTTATAAGTGAGTCACGGGAACATCAAACAAAGAACAGGAACATCAAACAAAGATCTTCGCTCTTTCCACGTTTATAAGTGAGTCACGGGAACATCAAACAAAGATCTTCGCTCTTTCCACTTTTATAAGTGAGTCACGGAAACATCAAACAAAGAACAGGAACGTCAAACAAAGATCTTCGCTCTTTCCACGTTTATAAGTGAGTCACGGGAACATCAAACAAAGATCTTCGCTCTTTCCACGTTTATAAGTGAGTCACGGAAACATCAAACAAAGAACAGGAACATCAAACAAAGATCTTCGCTTTTTCCACGTTTATAAGTGAGTCACGGGAACATCAAACAAAGATCTTCGCTCTTTCCACTTTTATAAGTGAGTCACGGAAACATCAAACAAAGAACAGGAACGTCAAACAAAGATCTTCGCTCTTTCCACGTTTATAAGTGAGTCACGGGAACATCAAACAAAGAACAGGAACATCAAACAAAGATCTTCGCTCTTTCCACGTTTATAAGTGAGTCACGGGAACATCAAACAAAGATCTTCGCTCTTTCCACTTTTATAAGTGAGTCACGGAAACATCAAACAAAGAACAGGAACGTCAAACAAAGATCTTCGCTCTTTCCACGTTTATAAGTGAGTCACGGGAACATCAAACAAAGATCTTCGCTCTTTCCACGTTTATAAGTGAGTCACGGAAACATCAAACAAAGAACAGGAACGTCAAACAAAGATCTTCGCTTTTTCCACGTTTATAAGTGAGTCTCGTTAAAATTCTCATTGGCCGCCACCGGGAGTCGAACCCAGGGTCTTCCAGAGCGAAGATCTTTGTTTGATGTTCTTAAGAGTTAATGTAACTAGAGGCCCTTTTTCTAGAAATCTTACATTTCCCAAAAGTTACTGTACCATAAATTCAATTTCATCGAAGGGCTGCTGTACTTGGATGTTCATTTTATTGAAGATTATTGTACCAGAAATTTAATTTCACCGAAAGGTTACTGTGCTGTGACGTTCTGCAGAGGTGAAGAACATGTCACGGCAATAAATCTGCACGATACATTCCGTCGGTGTAGCTTAGTCGATTAGAACACCTCACTCCGGAGCGTAGATTACCGACACCGACGAATTCCTGTTTTCACATTGGCGCCCAAACTTAAAAAGGGATCTACTGGGCGTTGTGTTCTTCGAAAAATGTGTGACGTTTGATCCACACGTCGTCTTGAATTAATAAAAGGTTCCTTCTTCGCTTCAAAAGAGAAAAAAATTAAGAGAGGAATTATGTGACGCACTACAGCAGTAAAGCAGGTATCAAGACGACAAATCTTCAGCGATATATTCCGTCGGTGTAGCTTAGTTGGTCAAAGGAACTCACTCCGGAGCGTTGAGACGCAGCTTCGATCTCCGTCACCGACAAATTCCTGCTTTCAGATTTACGTCCAAACCCAAAATGGATCTACTGGAAGTTGGGTTCGAAAAAACGTTGCCGCCTCGGTGGAGCGGTGGTCTAAGCAATGGCTTCTGATCATTCGTACGAGATGGGTCCGGGTTCGAATCCCAGTGATGCATGGATATTGTGTTTGTCTTACGGCACTGGATCTCTCCCTTCCCTGGAACCAGTGACCCTAAATTAGGGACTGGCGACCGCTTATAGCCCACTGAGTTGCTCACGGTGGTCGTTAAACCTCCAATCAAAAAAAAAAAAAAAAAAAAAAAAAGGTGTGAAATTCGTTCCACACGTCGCGCCTTCTGGAATTAAAAAGTTAGTAAAATCATGCAATGCATTGATTATGATACGCTTTCCAACATACCAGAAATGATTACTCAAGTTATGAGAATAATGGCTGTGGAATAAATCTCGCTCCTGTATCCTGACCTTTGACCTTATTTCGATTATATTCAACAGAACCGGTAAAGTATACCTCCGGAACAACATGGTAAAGTGTTGTCGCAATCGAATCATTTTTACGTAAGTTATGGCGCATAAGGGCAATGGAATGGATCCCAGTCCTATGTCCTGACCTTTGACCCCATTTTGCCCCTTTTTCAATAGGGTTTGTTCCCAGGTGGTTCCCTACCTCATACTAAAATTTCATCGAAATCGAACCATTTTTACGTAAGTTATGGCGCATAAGGGCAATGGAATGGATCCCAGTCCTATGTCCTGACCTTTGACCCCATTTTGCCCCTTTTTCAATAGGGTTTGTTCCCAGGTGGTTCCCTACCTCATACTAAAATTTCATCGAAATCGAACCATTTTTACGTAAGTTATGGCGCATAAGGGCAATGGAATGGATCCCCTCCTATGTCCTGATCTTTGACCCCATTTCGTCCATTTTCAATAGGGTTCGTCCCCAGGTGATCCCCTACCGCATACTAAAATTTCATCGAAATCGAACCATTTTTAGTCAAGTTATGACGCATAAGGGAATGGAATGTATCCCCCTCCTATGTCCTGACCTTTGACCTTATTTTGCCCCTTTTTCAATATGGTTTGTTCCCAGGTGGTTTCCTACCACATACTAAAATTTCATCGAAATCGAACCATTTTTAGTCAAGTTATGACGCATAAGGGAATGGAATGGATCCCCCTCCTATGCCCTGACCTTTGACCCCTTTTCGTCCATTTTCAATAGGGTTCGTCCCCAGGTGATCCCCTACCGCATACTAAAATTTCATCGAAATCGAACCATTTTTAGTCAAGTTATGACGCATAAGGGAGTGGAATGTATCCCCCTCCTATGTCCTGACCTTTGACCCCATTTTGCCCCTTTTTCAATAGGGTTTGTTCCCAGGTGGTTTCCTACCACATACTAAAATTTCATCAAAATCAAACCATTTTTAGTCAAGTTATGACGCATAAGGGAATGGAATGTATCCCCCTCCTATGTCCTGACCTTTGACCTTATTTTGCCCCTTTTTCAATAGGGTTTGTTCCCAGGTGGTTTCCTACCACATACTAAAATTTCATCGAAATCGAACCATTTTTAGTCAAGTTATGACGCATAAGGGAATGGAATGTATCCCCCTCCTATGTCCTGACCTTTGACCTTATTTTGCCCCTTTTTCAATAGGGTTTGTTCCCAGGTGGTTTCCTACCACATACTAAAATTTCATCAAAATCAAACCATTTTTAGTCAAGTTATGGCGCATAAGGGAATGGAATGGATCCCCCTCCTATGTCCTGACCTTTGACCCCATTTCGTCCATTTTCAATAGGGTTCGTCCCCAGGTGATCCCCTACCGCATACTAAAATTTCATCGAAATCGAACCATTTTTACGCGAGTTAGCGTGTGGACGGACAGGCAGACAGACAGACAGACAGATGAACGAAGCTGGAGCACGTACGCTTCTTCAACGTACGGTTGGGAAGCGCAAAAAAATGTTCCTTCTCCACTTCAGGAGAGGAAAAAAATTTAGGAAAGATATTATGTGATGTACTACAGAAGCACGTGTCAAGACGACAAATATGCAGCGATATATTCCGTCCGTGTAGCTTAGTCGGTTAGAACAACTCACTCCGGAGCGTGCAGTCGATCTCAGTCACCGATGAATTCCTGTTTTCACACTACCTATAAGTAAATTTCATCTAAGGGCTACTGTGTGGAACGTTTCTGTGCTTTAAATTTAATTCCATCGGAGGTTGTTGTATCTAAAAGTCCAGTTCATCGAAGTGCTACACTTCCTAGGAGTTGGGAGTGTTTTGTATGATATGAGGCGAGTTAATATGGCATGAAATGGTACCCGTGGTGGATGTAGACCATGTACACGCTACAATGTTGCGCCTCCATCCAGGGGGGGTGAGATGAGTTCTAGCGGTGACAATGCTCATGTGAAACGTCTCGAATAACCTACGAAGTTGCCTGATCTGTACCCGACTGAACATCTATGGCGCGGTGGTCTAAGCCCTGGCTTATGATCATTCGTTCGTGAAGGGTCCGGGAAGGGCGAATGCTTATAGCCCATTGAGTTGCTCTCGGTGGTCGTAATACCTTCAATCAGAAAATATATATATATGGGATGATCAGTTGAGTACAGATCAGGTGAGACAGATGGACATGCCATGATGCTCCCTACGGAAATGTGGCCCGTAATATAAAGAGCTTGGTTTAAAATTCTAATTGTACGTTTTGGGTTGGCTTTCTTCATGCTTAGACAGCTGCCTTTTTATTTACGCTTTTCAACCGTAGGTTCAAGAAGCGTATATGCTCCAGCTTTGTCCGTCCGTCCGTCCGTCCGTCCACACGATAACTCGCGTAACAATTATTTGATTTCTATGAAATTTTAGTATGTGGTAGGGAAACACCTGGGGACGAACCCTTTTGAAAACGGGGTTAATAGGGTCCAAGGTCACGACATAGGAACGGGATTCATTCCATTGCCCTTTTGCGTCATTACTTGCGTAAATACAGTTCGATTTCAGTGAAATTTTGGTATGTGATAAGGGACCACATAAGGACGAATCCTATTGAAAATGGGGTTAATGGGGTCAAAGGTCACGACATAGGAACGGGATTCATTCCATTGCCCTTTTGCGTCATTACTTGCGTAAATATCGTTCGATTTCAGTGAAATTTTGGTATGTGATAAGGGACCACATAAGGACGAACCCTATTGAAAATGGGGTTAATGGGGTTAAAGATCACGACATAGGAACGGGATTCATTCCATTGCCCTTTTGCGTCATTACTTGCGTAAATACAGTTCGATTTCAGTGAAATTTTGGTATGTGATAAGGGATCACATAAGGAGGAATCCTATTGAAAATGGGGTTAATGGGGTCAAAGATCACGACATAGGAACGGGATTCATTCCATTGCCCTTTTGCGTCATTACTTGCGTAAATATCGTTCGATTTCAGTGAAATTTTGGTATGTGATAAGGGACCACATAAGGACGAACCCTATTGAAAATGGGGTTAATGGGGTTAAAGATCACGACATAGGAACGGGATTCATTCCATTGCCCTTTTGCGTCATTACTTGCGTAAATACAGTTCGATTTCAGTGAAATTTTGGTATGTGATAAGGGATCACATAAGGAGGAATCCTATTGAAAATGGGGTTAATGGGGTCAAAGATCACGACATAGGAACGGGATTCATTCCATTGCCCTTTTGCGTCATTACTTGCGTAAATATCGTTCGATTTCAGTGAAATTTTGGTATGTGATAAGGGACCACATAAGGACGAACCCTATTGAAAATAGGCGAACTGGGGTCAAAGCTAACGACATAAGAGCGGGATCCATTATATTGCTCTTATGCGTCATAACTTGCGTAAATATGGTTTGATTTCGGTGAAATTTCAGTATATGATAGGGGATCGCATGGGAACGAACCCTGTTGAAAATGGGTGAAACGGGTTCAAAGGTAAGGACATCGGAGCGGGATCCATTCCGTTGCCCTTATGCGCCATAACTTGTAAAAATGATTCGATTTCGAAGAAATTTCAGTATATGATAGGGGATCACCTGGGAACGAACCCTATTGAAAATGGGTGAAATAGGGTCAAAGGTCATGACATCGGAGCGGGATCCATTCCGTTGCCCTTATGCGCCATAACTTGTAAAAATGGTTCGATTTCGGTGAAATGTCAGTATATGATAGGGGATCACCTGGGGACGAACCCTTTTGAAAATGGGTGAAATAGGGTCAAAGGTCGTTCAGGACAGCGAAGCGGGATCCATTCCATTGCCCTGCGCCATAACTTCAGAAAAAATGCTTCGATTATGACAAAACGTTTTCGTGTTGTTCCGGAGGTATACCGAACCAATTCTGTTTAATATCATCGAAATGGGGTCAAAGGTCAGGGCACAGGAGCGAGATTTATTCCACAGCCATTATCCTCATAAATTGAGTAATGATTTCTGTTATGTTGGAAAGCGTATCATAATCAATGCATTGCATGATTTTACTAACTTGTTCTTCTAGAAACAGCTTGGTTGCAGATAACTCAATCGTACAGACACTTTACGAAGACGATGCCATGTTAGATGGCGGCCGTTTTCCGAGTGAAAGGAGAAATCGTGAAGGATTTGTTAGGTGGTGGCACTCCGGTGAGTGCTCATGTAGAGATAAATTAGCTCTTCTTTCAATGAGCAGGCACGAACCTAGTTTTAGTTTGGATTAGAATTTTTATCGATGACTCCAGTGAAAAAACTCTCGCCATGAAGCATTCATATCACGTATTGTACTTACCAGCAGTAACAGATGATGAAGAACTTTTTCCTCAACCACGGATATTTGAGAAGGCCTGCAGCAGAATTGTCGTCACTATCCGAACTAGCAGACTTTTCTTTCTTTATGTGTTCTCCCAGTTTCTGTAGAGAGAAATGGAGTAAGTACCGTTCCTAACAAACAGCTCGTAAAATATAAAAGAAAATATTTGAGTGTAAATCAAAATGTTGTACAGAACAAAACAGTCCCCCCCTTTTTTTTCTTATTTTAGAAATCTCCATTAAATTTTGCATCTAATGACATATAAATGATGAAATAACTGTGAAAATTAGTTAGTTAAACAAAGAGTTAAACTTAAAAATTCACGGTTTTTGCAGATGTTGCAATACCACTGCAGAACCCTCTCCGTACAGAAGGACAGCGCAAGCTTCTGAAAATGTTTCACACTGAGTTCACTTCTCTCCTACAGGTTGAGTACAATACCGCTCATAGCACCACTTTTACTGATAAATTCAAAGCACAATGGTCGTATTCCTCCAATTGGTAAGCTATAGGACCTCGTTTAGCCCAAAACCCTCTAATAAGCTATAGGACCTCATTTAGCCCAAAACCCTCTAATAAGCTATAGTACCTCATTTAGCCCAAAACGCTCTAATAAGCTATAGGACCTCATTTAGCCCAAAACCCTCTAATAAGCTATAGGACCTCATTTAGCCCAAAACCCTCTAATAAGCTATAGGACCTCATTTAGCCCAAAACCCTCTAATAAGCTATAGGACCTCATTTAGCCCAAAACCCTCTAATAAGCTATAGGACCTCATTTAGCCCAAAACCCTCTAATAAGCTATAGGACCTCATTTAGCCCAAAACCCTCTAATAAGCTATAGGACCTCATTTAGCCCAAAACCCTCTAATAAGCTATAGGACCTCATTTAGCCCAAAACCCTCTAATAAGCTATAGGACATCATTTAGCCCCAAACCCTCTAATAAGCTATAGGACCCCGTTTAGCCCGCAGAACAGCGGTCGTTTGGCGAGCCATCGATTTAATGAGGTGGCGATAGGTATCCTGGGGTATCTGGTACCATAATGTGAACACCAGGTCCTCCACTTCCCGTACATTTCGGGGTGGTGGCGATTTAGCGGGAACCCGCTTTCCCAAGTCGAGCCACAAATGTTCGATTGGGTTCATGTCAGGTGAATTCGGAGGCCAGGGCATTAACAGAAAGTCACCAGCATGTTCCTCGAACCACTCCTTGACGATTCTGGTAGAGTGGTACTGCGCATTATCCTGTTGATAATGGCCATCACCAGCAGGGAACACAGTTGCCATGAATGGGTGAACTTGGTCTGCAACGATGTTCAGATACCTGACCGCTGTCAGGGATTGTGCTATTGGGATAATGGAGCCTTAAGTGTTCCAAGAAATCATCGTCCACAGCATAACACCACTGCCGCCAGCCTGTTTCCGCCCGACAGTGCATCCAGGGGGCCATAGCTTCCGTTGGTAATAGGCGTATCCGCGCTCGGCCGTCTACGTGACGCACCAGGAATCTTGATTCATCAGACCAGACCACTTTCTTCCAATCATCCACGGTCCAAATCTCGATGATCTTGGGCCCATTTCATGCGTTTTTTGGCGATGACGTGTAGTGAGCTTGCAGACCCGGCTGGGGATTTGGCAACACAGGCCCATGCGCAGAAGGATGTGATGAAATGTGCGCTGTGACACATTGCCCTGATCACCACTGTTGTAGCTGCGGGAGATTTGTGACACTGTGGCCCTGCGGTCGCTGTGAACAATGCGCGACAGTCTCCGCCGTTTGACCATCTGTGCACCACTTTTGATACGTACTCACTACAGCGGCACGTGAACAACCCACAAGCCGCGGCGTTTCCGAGATCGCAGTTCCGATGCGCCGTGACATCGCAATTTGTCCTTTTTCAAACTCCGATAATTCGTCAGCTTTTCCCATTCTTACTCCGAACACTCTACTAACCGAAAGCCGATCTTTGAGTTGTATATATACCGCTCTGTGAACTTCACCTGCGCCACCGTTTGGTCTCTAGGCGCGATCATTTTTCTAGACTGGGGTGGGGGGTCATAATATAGAATGGCTGATCGGTAAATATCCATTTAATATGATCATTTTGCCAACCCCGCAATTTCATTTTAATTAACTTCGTAATTATGTTATTACAGGTAGAATCATGAGCGCAAGGGCTCCTCGCCTCTTTTTATACATACAGGATTTGGGCAGAATAATGTGAACACCTATAAAAGAAGGTTTTACGTACCTAATAGGGTGTGTGTTACCACCTTTAACATTCAAAACCGTTTGAATCCTCCTTGGAATGCGGACAAATCCTGGATGGTGGTTAGTGGGATGTTACACCATTCTTCACGCAGAAACTGCTCCATGTCCTTGAGAGATGAAGCAGGAGGATAACGGGATCTTACTCAACACAGACCACAGTGGCTCGATGGGGTTGAAGTCTGGTGATTGAGGAGGCCAAGAAAGTTGCGAAAGTTCGTCCTCGTGTTCCCCAAACCATGATTGCACATTCCGAGCTTTGTTAATTTGGGTGTTATCATCTTGATAGATGGAATCTGAGCCATTGTTCGGTCAAAATGGATTTATTCGCCCTGCCAGACATCCGTCCTTTCAAGGAGATCAGGGGATCTGCAGAGATCCACGATATGACCCCCACCCCCACCCCCAGAGCGTGACGCAACTATGCAGCACTGTTGAGAGCAGACAGTCTGGGTTGTGCGCTTCTGACGGTGTTCTCCAGCACGCGTAAACACGTTGTGCAGTGGGGAATAGTGTGAATGTGGATTCATCCGACCACATTACACGCTTCCACGCATGCGCAGTACACGTTGTATGCTCCTGGCACCACTGACGTCACCGTCGAGCATTCACCAGGATCACAAGAGGTTTTGCAATAGCAGATCTGCCCTGAATATCTTCTTTATGCAGTGTTCTGCCCACTGCTTCCGTTGATACTGGAGTCTGGAGCTGCAGATTGAGCACCACACTAATTTTTGGCTGAGTGATCTTAGTTTTTGGCTCAGTGACATCTATGAAAATGCAAGTGCATAGATTCGGCTGTTTGAAAATACAACACACATAAAAATTGGAAAGGGAGTGAGACAAGGTGACACCATATCTCCGAAGCTCTTTAATGCCACTTTGGAAAATGTCTTTCAATCACTGAACTGGGAAAACAAAGGGATAAAGATTAATAGAGATTATCTAACCCACCTTCGTTTTGCTGATGACATAGTCATTTTTGCAACTACCCCAACAGAGCTGCAGGGTACGATCCAGGAACTTGCTGACAAGAGTAAAGAAGTGGGATTAAAAAAGAACTTTCAGAAGACAAAAGTGGTGTTCAATGCTTTTACAAGAAATCAAGATTTATCGATTGATGGAGAAAAGCTGGAGATAACAGACACGTACGTTTATCTTGGACAGCAGATATCAAGTGAGGGTCACATTGGTGAAGAAATTAATCGGCGTACAAAACTTGCCTGGAGAGCTTTTGGAAGAAACAGCATAATTTTCAAGAGCAATATGTCATTATGTCTTATAAGAAAAGTGTTTGATCAATGCATCCTTCCAGTGCTTACGTATGGTGCAGAGACGTGGACTTTAACTAAAAGAGACATACAAAGGCTGCAGACAACTCAAAGCAGCATGGAGAGGTGCATGCGTGGTGTAACCAGGAGAGATAAGAAGAGGAACTCGTGGATCCGAAAAATGACGAGAGTGGAAGACATCATGATCAGAGTTAAATCCCTGAAATGGCAATGGGCTGGACATACTGCCAGAAGGACAGACACAGCCGAAATTTTAGATTGGATTCCAAGGGACAGGAAAAGACCCAGAAGAAGACCACATGGGAGATGGGTGGATGAAATTCGAAAGTATGCGGGAGTGACATGGATGAGACTGGCACAAGACAGACCGTTGTGGAGGAAACTTGGGCAGACCTTCGTCCAGCAGTGGATTGATAATGGTTGACAATGATGATGATGATGATGATCTTCTTATTACGGGCAACATTCCTCTTTGATGCTCTCCTGTCTCTATCAGTCAGGGTCGTTTTCCGACCGCTCTTGTGTTTTTGCAGACGAGATTTTGCCACCCACTAGGCATGCTGTCATGACGCTAGCTCTCGATGCCTCCACTGCCCTTCATTTTATTTCATTTATTACCTCTGCTGTTACAGATTCATATTCATTTATAGAATAAAGTTCATACCGTCTAGGCACGTTAGAAATATTTTAGTTTTCGCTAAAACACAGTAGACCTTTCGAAACTATTATATCGTTTCATCACCAGGTGTACAATATAAGATACAGATCCTTTCAAATACGCACTATTCAAAATATCCCTTGAGGTTATAACGGCAAGTAATAAACTAGTGTGCAAAAATTAAGGACGAAGAGGAGAAATTAGCACAACAGCGGAACGAGCAGGCAGAACGGACCGAAAGACTACTCAGGAGATAGACTAGGGTCCGGTACGGTAGGGCATGCGCATATATGCAGCATGACATGGGGGGTAGGAAGTATCGGAAGGGTATAAAGCACACGGGTGGTGTACACTCAGCAATTCTGTGAAAGTTATTGCACAGTGTACATCGGTTTGAACGACGTCGAGTTGCTGCCACCGTGTGATATGGCCAACAGGCAATCCAGTAGACGACATCTGGTTGACTTTACCCGAGGTCGCGTCATTGGGAAGTTGGAAGAAGGTCGAAGTGTGACTAGAGTGGCCGAGGAGTTCGGGATCGCTCACAGCATCGTTTCACGAGCTTGGAGAGCATTTCAAACGACAGGAACAGCTGTCCGAGAGTTTAGCAGTGGTCGTCCACGAGCAACCACGGCGGCGGACGACCGATATAGTGTCCTTCAGGCGGGAAGAGACAGATGGCAAACAGCGGGAGAAATCGCCAGGCACATGCAACAGATAACTGGACGTCCGTTATCGAGTTTTACCGTGGCCAGGAGGCTGCACAAAGGTGGTCTATTTGCACGACGACCAGTACGGTGTGTGCCATTAACACCTGCTCATCGGAGTCGGCGGTTTCTGTGGTGCCAGGAACACAAGAACTGGACACATCAGCAATGGGGTCGAGTTCTCTTTACGGATGAGAGCCGATTTAGTCTGACGAGCGATTCTGGACGTATACACATCTGGAGAGAGCAGGGAACACGCAATCACACCTCCAACATCATCGAAAGGGACCGGTTTGGAGGTGGCGAAGTTCTCGTTTGGGGCGGTATCATGCTTGGTAGCCGTGCTGACCTCCACATCTTCCAAGGAAGTTCAGTCACTGGTGTCACCTATTGTACCGAGGCTCTCCTGCCTCACGTGCGCCTGTTTAGAGGTGCTGTGGGTCCTGAGTTCCTCTTCATGGATGACGACAACGCTACACCTCATCGTACAGTGGATGTCGCAGAGCTGTTGGAGAGTGAAGATATTCAACGCATGGATTGGCCCGCAAGGTCCCCGGACCTAAATCCAATCGAACACGTGTGGGACCTTATCGGGAGACGTTTGACAGCACGTCCCCAGCCGCTAACAACGATTCCGTACCTGCGATTGGCGCTACAAGAGGAATGGGCCGCGATGCCTCAACAGGTCCTTGACAACCTCGTTCTCAGCATGGACAGACGTTGTAAATCCTGCAACGCAGTCAGGGGTGATTATATACCCTACTAAAGACTGGATTTTTCTTGGCAGCCGCCTGTCACATGGACGTTTGTCTTCTGTCCAGTTGTGCTACCTTTTCAATAAAGTGCCTCTGCATCCTTTGGATTCCTTATTCAGACGGTTTTGCTCACTTGTCCCATTTTCTTACATCTTGGGGATCTTATGGTATGATTTGAGTCGATGTGGAGCACTTCTGCACGACGTTACATTCGAAAAACCGTCTCGTCCTTAATTTTTGCACACCAGTGTGGTATTACATGTCAGTATATTTTCATTAAAATCACTTTAAAATTTCAAAAGTATTACGTTCACGATGATCCTTGTAATTCTAATTTGAGAGAACCGCAAGTCTCATTTTACTTTAAAGGCATGTTGCTAATTCCTTTCTAATTATTGGTTTTTGGGGTAAATTAACCCTTTAAGCGGACGATGTACTGTGCTTAAACTAAACGGTGCCCAAAACCTTTGCTTCCTCCAAACAAAAATGTTCATATAGCGACCGGGTTTTACGAAAGCTACGAAAAAAAATTTTTTTTTACCACCTCTCATCAGATCAGCAGCGAAAATAAACCTATTATAGATGATAAGCCCGCCCCCCCCCCCCTTCCATTCTATATTCCCTCCTGCATGACCTAACACATGATAGAGAAGGGCTAGTCCCGATGACATGAACATCATGCAACTGGGTAAAAATAAGTTACTCAAACGTCTTCTCTCTTCTTCTTTTTGATTGAAGGTTTAACGACCACCGTGAGAAACTCAATGGGCTATAAGCAGTCGCCCGTCCCTAATTTAGGGTCACTGGTTCCAGGGAAGGGAGAGAGAGCCAGTGCCGTAAGACAAACACAGCATCCATGCCTCACCGGGATTCGAACCCGGACCCCGTTCGGACGAATGATCAGAGGCCATCGCTTAGATCACTGCGCCACCGGGGCGGCTCTCTCTTCTTCCTTAAATTCGCTCCATTGCCACAGCCCTTTATCAGTTAATTTTTCAGAAGGGATTGGTGTCAATAATACTCCTGAAGGACCAGTCTGAATAACAAATCTAAGGGCGACCGCAACTTTTTTCGATGCTCTAATCTTGAACGTAAGTCGTACGAGCTGCTTTCGGACCACTAAACCTGAATGGATTCGTTCCAGTCTCGTTCGGTCCACTCGTTAGACAAGGAATATATTCTTTTGAATTGAGTTCAGCCCATTTTGTTAACCCCGAGTGAATTCGTTCCAGCCGGTTATAAGGTTTAATTGAGATCGAAACAGGAAAAAACAAAGCAGAACGTGATGATCACAGATAAAAAAAAAATGTTTTACGTGAAATTCCGGTTTCATTGGGAAAAATTTGCATTTAACGGTGATAAATTTCCTCTCACCCGCAGCTTTGCAACTGATTCCTTCTTTGTGTTCAGAAAATTCCTGACTTCTTCAAACTGGAAGATTCAGTACTTCAAGACCTACACATAATCTGATTTTAATTTAAGACTGGAAATTTTGTTTCGAAGAAAACTGAAAGCGTTTCCCTGTGTTTATATTTGATAACATTTTCATACTCTTGGAAGTAAGCAGGAATGAAAAAAAAAAAAGAAAAGAGAGATCAATTTAAAAATGCTCTCAAATATTGAAAGCGAGTTTAGGACATTTGGGCACCGGACTTTTGGCACCCGGACATTTGGGCACAAATCCTGAGGGGCCATAACAAAATTGCCGTTTTTTTTTTTTTTTTCGCTGTGAGGGGAGTTGAATGGAGAAAACGTTTCCAGTAAGACAAACGACAATTATAATTGAATTTAAAAAAATATTACAATGCACAAATTTTGAAGATGACAATACGTTTTTTTGGGTGTAAATATGACCAGCACGAAAACTTGACAATTTCGTCGTCCTGGATCGGGATTACATAGCTCATAATCATGAAAATGGATTACATCATATTCATGATTACATAGCACCAAGGCTGTCCATGGGGGAGTCCCCCCGTTAATATAGCCAAATTTTTGATAAATTTAAAACACTAAAATAGACGAAACCTTTTTTTAAATATTTGACAGCCTTGAAGGAGGTAATGATTTATCTTACCTCCCCCCCCAAGCACACATAAAATGTCCGTAATTTCGTATTTTCTTATTAACGATATTTTTCTATAAACTATAACTAAACAAATTCTCAGTATGAGCAAACCCAGGAAACTCGGGGGGGGGGGGGGCTTAAAACCTAAAATATGAAATATAAAGAATTTCTGGTCCGATCGGGAGATTTTCAGCCATTACAAACTACAAGTCATCGAATTGCCTGAGGGCGTCTGCTGCCTCAGGAAACTAGTGGATACCAAAAGCGTAAAATATCAGGAATTTCTCAATTCTCTTCCAATATCGGGAGATCTTCAGCATTTACAAGCTGCAACTCCACAAATTCTCTCAGAGCAGGTGCACTCTCTGGAAACCTGTCGGCGATGAGGGGGGGGGGTTAATACCAAAAGTGTAAAATATGATGTATTTCTCTTTCTAACCGGAGATTTTTGGCATTTAGAACTGGACACATTATTTGAGGGTATGTGCCTACTAAGCAAACCCTGTGTGTGGGGAGGGGGGGGGGCATACCAAAAGTGTAAAATATGATGAATTTCTCTTCCTAACCGGAGATTTTTGGCATTTAGAACTGGACACATTATTTGAGGGTATGTGCCTACTAAGCAAACCCTGTGTGTGTGAGGAGGGGGGGGGCATACCAAAAGTGTAAAATATGATGAATTTCTCTTCCTAACCGGAGATTTTTGGCATTTAGAACTGGACACATTATTTGAGGGTATGTGCCTACTAAGCAAACCCTGTGTGTGTGGGGAGGGGGGGGCATACCAAAAGTGTAAAATATGATGTATTTCTCTTTCTAACCGGAGATTTTTGGCATTTAGAACTGGACACATTATTTGAGGGTATGTGCCTACTAAGCAAACCCTGTGTGTGTGAGGAGGGGGGGGGGGGGCATACCAAAAGTGTAAAATATGATGTATTTCTCTTTCTAACCGGAGATTTTTGGCATTTAGAACTGGACACATTATTTGAGGGTATGTGCCTACTAAGCAAACCCTGTGTGTGTGAGGAGGGGGGGGGGCATACCAAAAGTGTAAAATATGATGTATTTCTCTTTCTAACCGGAGATTTTTGGCATTTAGAACTGGACACATTATTTGAGGGTATGTGCCTACTAAGCAAACCCTGTGTGTGTGAGGAGGGGGGGGGGCATACCAAAAGTGTAAAATATGATGAATTTCTCTTCCTAACCGGAGATTTTTGGCATTTAGAACTGGACACATTATTTGAGGGTATGTGCCTACTAAGCAAACCCTGTGTGTGTGGGGAGGGGGGGGCATACCAAAAGTGTAAAATATGATGTATTTCTCTTTCTAACCGGAGATTTTTGGCATTTAGAACTGGACACATTATTTGAGGGTATGTGCCTACTAAGCAAACCCTGTGTGTGTGAGGAGGGGGGGCATACCAAAAGTGTAAAATATGATGTATTTCTCTTTCTAACCGGAGATTTTTGGCATTTAGAACTGGACACATTATTTGAGGGTATGTGCCTACTAAGCATACCCTGTGTGTGTGAGGAGGGGGGGGGGGCATACCAAAAGTGTAAAATATGATGTATTTCTCTTTCTAACCGGAGATTTTTGGCATTTAGAACTGGACACATTATTTGAGGGTATGTGCCTACTAAGCAAACCCTGTGTGTGTGAGGAGGGGGGGGGCATACCAAAAGTGTAAAATATGATGTATTTCTCTTTCTAACCGGAGATTTTTGGCATTTAGAACTGGACACATTATTTGAGGGTATGTGCCTACTAAGCAAACCCTGTGTGTGGGGAGGGGGGGGGCATACCAAAAGTGTAAAATATGATGAATTTCTCTTCCTAACCGGAGATTTTTGGCATTTAGAACTGGACACATTATTTGAGGGTATGTGCCTACTAAGCAAACCCTGTGTGTGTGGGGAGGGGGGGGCATACCAAAAGTGTAAAATATGATGTATTTCTCTTTCTAACCGGAGATTTTTGGCATTTAGAACTGGACACGTTATTTGAGGGTATGTGCCTACTAAGCAAACCCTGTGTGTGTGAGGAGGGGGGGGAGGGGCATACCAAAAGTGTAAAATATGATGTATTTCTCTTTCTAACCGGAGATTTTTGGCATTTAGAACTGGACACATTATTTGAGGGTATGTGCCTACTAAGCAAACCCTGTGTGTGGGGAGGGGGGGGCATACCAAAAGTGTAAAATATGATGAATTTCTCTTCCTAACCGGAGATTTTTGGCATTTAGAACTGGACACATTATTTGAGGGTATGTGCCTACTAAGCAAACCCTGTGTGTGTGGGGAGGGGGGGGCATACCAAAAGTGTAAAATATGATGTATTTCTCTTTCTAACCGGAGATTTTTGGCATTTAGAACTGGACACATTATTTGAGGGTATGTGCCTACTAAGCAAACCCTGTGTGTGTGAGGAGGGGGGGGGGCATACCAAAAGTGTAAAATATGATGTATTTCTCTTTCTAACCGGAGATTTTTGGCATTTAGAACTGGACACATTATTTGAGGGTATGTGCCTACTAAGCAAACCCTGTGTGTGGGGAGGGGGGGGGGCATACCAAAAGTGTAAAATATGATGTATTTCTCTTTCTAACCGGAGATTTTTGGCATTTAGAACTGGACACATTATTTGAGGGTATGTGCCTACTAAGCAAACCCTGTGTGTGTGAGGAGGGGGGGGGCATACCAAAAGTGTAAAATATGATGAATTTCTCTTCCTAACCGGAGATTTTTGGCATTTAGAACTGGACACATTATTTGAGGGTATGTGCCTACTAAGCAAACCCTGTGTGTGTGGGGAGGGGGGGGCATACCAAAAGTGTAAAATATGATGTATTTCTCTTTCTAACCGGAGATTTTTGGCATTTAGAACTGGACACATTATTTGAGGGTATGTGCCTACTAAGCAAACCCTGTGTGTGTGAGGAGGGGGGGGGGGCATACCAAAAGTGTAAAATATGATGTATTTCTCTTTCTAACCGGAGATTTTTGGCATTTAGAACTGGACACATTATTTGAGGGTATGTGCCTACTAAGCAAACCCTGTGTGTGTGAGGAGGGGGGGGGCATACCAAAAGTGTAAAATATGATGTATTTCTCTTTCTAACCGGAGATTTTTGGCATTTAGAACTGGACACATTATTTGAGGGTATGTGCCTACTAAGCAAACCCTGTGTGTGGGGAGGGGGGCATACCAAAAGTGTAAAATATGATGAATTTCTCTTCCTAACCGGAGATTTTTGGCATTTAGAACTGGACACATTATTTGAGGGTATGTGCCTACTAAGCAAACCCTGTGTGTGGGGAGGGGGGGGGCATACCAAAAGTGTAAAATATGATGAATTTCTCTTCCTAACCGGAGATTTTTGGCATTTAGAACTGGACACATTATTTGAGGGTATGTGCCTACTAAGCAAACCCTGTGTGTGTGGGAGGGGGGGGGGCATACCAAAAGTGTAAAATATGATGTATTTCTCTTTCTAACCGGAGATTTTTGGCATTTAGAACTGGACACATTATTTGAGGGTATGTGCCTACTAAGCAAACCCTGTGTGTGTGAGGAGGGGGGGGGGCATACCAAAAGTGTAAAATATGATGTATTTCTCTTTCTAACCGGAGATTTTTGGCATTTAGAACTGGACACATTATTTGAGGGTATGTGCCTACTAAGCAAACCCTGTGTGTGTGAGGAGGGGGGGGCATACCAAAAGTGTAAAATATGATGTATTTCTCTTTCTAACCGGAGATTTTTGGCATTTAGAACTGGACACATTATTTGAGGGTATGTGCCTACTAAGCAAACCCTGTGTGTGGGGAGGGGGGGGGCATACCAAAAGTGTAAAATATGATGAATTTCTCTTCCTAACCGGAGATTTTTGGCATTTAGAACTGGACACATTATTTGAGGGTATGTGCCTACTAAGCAAACCCTGTGTGTGTGGGGAGGGGGGGCATACCAAAAGTGTAAAATATGATGTATTTCTCTTTCTAACCGGAGATTTTTGGCATTTAGAACTGGACACATTATTTGAGGGTATGTGCCTACTAAGCAAACCCTGTGTGTGTGAGGAGGGGGGGGGGGCATACCAAAAGTGTAAAATATGATGTATTTCTCTTTCTAACCGGAGATTTTGGCATTTAGAACTGGACACATTATTTGAGGGTATGTGCCTACTAAGCAAACCCTGTGTGTGGGGAGGGGGGGGGCATACCAAAAGTGTAAAATATGATGAATTTCTCTTCCTAACCGGAGATTTTTGGCATTTAGAACTGGACACATTATTTGAGGGTATGTGCCTACTAAGCAAACCCTGTGTGTGGGGAGGGGGGGGGGCATACCAAAAGTGTAAAATATGATGAATTTCTCTTCCTAACCGGAGATTTTTTGGCATTTAGAACTGGACACATTATTTGAGGGTATGTGCCTACTAAGCAAACCCTGTGTGTGTGAGGAGGGGGGGGGGGCATACCAAAAGTGTAAAATATGATGAATTTCTCTTCCTAACCGGAGATTTTTGGCATTTAGAACTGGACACATTATTTGAGGGTATGTGCCTACTAAGCAAACCCTGTGTGTGTGTGGGGAGGGGGGGGGCATACCAAAAGTGTAAAATATGATGTATTTCTCTTTCTAACCGGAGATTTTTGGCATTTAGAACTGGACACATTATTTGAGGGTATGTGCCTACTAAGCAAACCCTGTGTGTGTGAGGAGGGGGGGGCATACCAAAAGTGTAAAATATGATGTATTTCTCTTTCTAACCGGAGATTTTTGGCATTTAGAACTGGACACATTATTTGAGGGTATGTGCCTACTAAGCAAACCCTGTGTGTGTGAGGAGGGGGGGGGCATACCAAAAGTGTAAAATATGATGTATTTCTCTTTCTAACCGGAGATTTTTGGCATTTAGAACTGGACACATTATTTGAGGGTATGTGCCTACTAAGCAAACCCTGTGTGTGTGAGGAGGGGGGGCATACCAAAAGTGTAAAATATGATGAATTTCTCTTCCTAACCGGAGATTTTTGGCATTTAGAACTGGACACATTATTTGAGGGTATGTGCCTACTAAGCAAACCCTGTGTGTGTGGGGAGGGGGGGCATACCAAAAGTGTAAAATATGATGTATTTCTCTTTCTAACCGGAGATTTTTGGCATTTAGAACTGGACACATTATTTGAGGGTATGTGCCTACTAAGCAAACCCTGTGTGTGTGAGGAGGGGGGGCATACCAAAAGTGTAAAATATGATGAATTTCTCTTCCTAACCGGAGATTTTTGGCATTTAGAACTGGACACATTATTTGAGGGTATGTGCCTACTAAGCAAACCCTGTGTGTGTGGGGAGGGGGGGGGCATACCAAAAGTGTAAAATATGATGTATTTCTCTTTCTAACCGGAGATTTTTGGCATTTAGAACTGGACACATTATTTGAGGGTATGTGCCTACTAAGCAAACCCTGTGTGTGTGAGGAGGGGGGGGGCATACCAAAAGTGTAAAATATGATGTATTTCTCTTTCTAACCGGAGATTTTTGGCATTTAGAACTGGACACATTATTTGAGGGTATGTGCCTACTAAGCAAACCCTGTGTGTGGGGAGGGGGGGCATACCAAAAGTGTAAAATATGATGTATTTCTCTTTCTAACCGGAGATTTTTGGCATTTAGAACTGGACACATTATTTGAGGGTATGTGCCTACTAAGCAAACCCTGTGTGTGTGAGGAGGGGGGGGGCATACCAAAAGTGTAAAATATGATGTATTTCTCTTTCTAACCGGAGATTTTTGGCATTTAGAACTGGACACATTATTTGAGGGTATGTGCCTACTAAGCAAACCCTGTGTGTGTGAGGAGGGGGGGGCATACCAAAAGTGTAAAATATGATGTATTTCTCTTTCTAACCGGAGATTTTTGGCATTTAGAACTGGACACATTATTTGAGGGTATGTGCCTACTAAGCAAACCCTGTGTGTGTGAGGAGGGGGGGGCATACCAAAAGTGTAAAATATGATGTATTTCTCTTTCTAACCGGAGATTTTTGGCATTTAGAACTGGACACATTATTTGAGGGTATGTGCCTACTAAGCAAACCCTGTGTGTGTGAGGAGGGGGGGGGCATACCAAAAGTGTAAAATATGATGTATTTCTCTTTCTAACCGGAGATTTTTGGCATTTAGAACTGGACACATTATTTGAGGGTATGTGCCTACTAAGCAAACCCTGTGTGTGTGAGGGGGGGGGGGGCATACCAAAAGTGTAAAATATGATGAATTTCTCTTCCTAACCGGAGATTTTTGGCATTTAGAACTGGACACATTATTTGAGGGTATGTGCCTACTAAGCAAACCCTGTGTGTGTGGGGAGGGGGGGGCATACCAAAAGTGTAAAATATGATGTATTTCTCTTTCTAACCGGAGATTTTTGGCATTTAGAACTGGACACATTATTTGAGGGTATGTGCCTACTAAGCAAACCCTGTGTGTGTGAGGAGGGGGGGGGGGGCATACCAAAAGTGTAAAATATGATGAATTTCTCTTCCTAACCGGAGATTTTTGGCATTTAGAACTGGACACATTATTTGAGGGTATGTGCCTACTAAGCAAACCCTGTGTGTGTGGGGAGGGGGGGGGGCATACCAAAAGTGTAAAATATGATGTATTTCTCTTTCTAACCGGAGATTTTTGGCATTTAGAACTGGACACATTATTTGAGGGTATGTGCCTACTAAGCAAACCCTGTGTGTGTGAGGAGGGGGGGGGCATACCAAAAGTGTAAAATATGATGTATTTCTCTTTCTAACCGGAGATTTTGGCATTTAGAACTGGACACATTATTTGAGGGTATGTGCCTACTAAGCAAACCCTGTGTGTGGGGAGGGGGGGGGCATACCAAAAGTGTAAAATATGATGAATTTCTCTTCCTAACCCGGAGATTTTTGGCATTTAGAACTGGACACATTATTTGAGGGTATGTGCCTACTAAGCAAACCCTGTGTGTGGGAGGAGGGGGCATACCAAAAGTGTAAAATATGATGAATTTCTCTTCCTAACCGGAGATTTTTGGCATTTAGAACTGGACACATTATTTGAGGGTATGTGCCTACTAAGCAAACCCTGTGTGTGTGAGGAGGGGGGGGGGGCATACCAAAAGTGTAAAATATGATGAATTTCTCTTCCTAACCGGAGATTTTTGGCATTTAGAACTGGACACATTATTTGAGGGTATGTGCCTACTAAGCAAACCCTGTGTGTGTGAGGAGGGGGGGCATACCAAAAGTGTAAAATATGATGTATTTCTCTTTCTAACCGGAGATTTTTGGCATTTAGAACTGGACACATTATTTGAGGGTATGTGCCTACTAAGCAAACCCTGTGTGTGTGAGGAGGGGGGGGGGCATACCAAAAGTGTAAAATATGATGTATTTCTCTTTCTAACCGGAGATTTTTGGCATTTAGAACTGGACACATTATTTGAGGGTATGTGCCTACTAAGCAAACCCTGTGTGTGTGAGGAGGGGGGGGGGCATACCAAAAGTGTAAAATATGATGTATTTCTCTTCCTAACCGGAGATTTTTGGCATTTAGAACTGGACACATTATTTGAGGGTATGTGCCTACTAAGCAAACCCTGTGTGTGTGAGGAGGGGGGGGCATACCAAAAGTGTAAAATATGATGAATTTCTCTTCCTAACCGGAGATTTTTGGCATTTAGAACTGGACACATTATTTGAGGGTATGTGCCTACTAAGCAAACCCTGTGTGTGTGGGGAGGGGGGGCATACCAAAAGTGTAAAATATGATGTATTTCTCTTTCTAACCGGAGATTTTTGGCATTTAGAACTGGACACATTATTTGAGGGTATGTGCCTACTAAGCAAACCCTGTGTGTGTGAGGAGGGGGGGGGGCATACCAAAAGTGTAAAATATGATGTATTTCTCTTTCTAACCGGAGATTTTTGGCATTTAGAACTGGACACATTATTTGAGGGTATGTGCCTACTAAGCATACCCTGTGTGTGTGAGGAGGGGGGGCATACCAAAAGTGTAAAATATGATGTATTTCTCAATTCTCTTCCAATATCGGGAGATCTTCAGCATTTACAAGCTGCAACTCCACAAATTCTCTCAGAGGGTATGTGCACTACTAAGCAAACCCTGTGTGTGTGGGGAGGGGGGGGGGGCATACCAAAAGTGTAAAATATGATGAATTTCTCTTCCTAACCGGAGATTTTTGGCATTTAGAACTGGACACATTATTTGAGGGTATGTGCCTACTAAGCAAACCCTGTGTGTGTGAGGGGGGGGGGGCATACCAAAAGTGTAAAATATGATGAATTTCTCTTCCTAACCGGAGATTTTTGGCATTTAGAACTGGACACATTATTTGAGGGTATGTGCCTACTAAGCAAACCCTGTGTGTGTGAGGAGGGGGGGCATACCAAAAGTGTAAAATATGATGTATTTCTCTTTCTAACCGGAGATTTTTGGCATTTAGAACTGGACACATTATTTGAGGGTATGTGCCTACTAAGCAAACCCTGTGTGTGTGAGGAGGGGGGGGCATACCAAAAGTGTAAAATATGATGTATTTCTCTTTCTAACCGGAGATTTTTGGCATTTAGAACTGGACACATTATTTGAGGGTATGTGCCTACTAAGCAAACCCTGTGTGTGTGAGGAGGGGGGGGGCATACCAAAAGTGTAAAATATGATGTATTTCTCTTTCTAACCGGAGATTTTTGGCATTTAGAACTGGACACATTATTTGAGGGTATGTGCCTACTAAGCAAACCCTGTGTGTGGGGAGGGGGGGGGCATACCAAAAGTGTAAAATATGATGTATTTCTCTTCCTAACCGGAGATTTTTGGCATTTAGAACTGGACACATTATTTGAGGGTATGTGCCTACTAAGCAAACCCTGTGTGTGTGGGGAGGGGGGGGGCATACCAAAAGTGTAAAATATGATGTATTTCTCTTTCTAACCGGAGATTTTTGGCATTTAGAACTGGACACATTATTTGAGGGTATGTGCCTACTAAGCAAACCCTGTGTGTGTGAGGAGGGGGGGCATACCAAAAGTGTAAAATATGATGTATTTCTCTTTCTAACCGGAGATTTTTGGCATTTAGAACTGGACACATTATTTGAGGGTATGTGCCTACTAAGCAAACCCTGTGTGTGTGAGGAGGGGGGGGGGCATACCAAAAGTGTAAAATATGATGTATTTCTCTTTCTAACCGGAGATTTTTGGCATTTAGAACTGGACACATTATTTGAGGGTATGTGCCTACTAAGCAAACCCTGTGTGTGTGAGTGGGGGGGGGCATACCAAAAGTGTAAAATATGATGTATTTCTCTTTCTAACCGGAGATTTTTGGCATTTAGAACTGGACACATTATTTGAGGGTATGTGCCTACTAAGCAAACCCTGTGTGTGTGGGGAGGGGGCATACCAAAAGTGTAAAATATGATGAATTTCTCTTCCTAACCGGAGATTTTTGGCATTTAGAACTGGACACATTATTTGAGGGTATGTGCCTACTAAGCAAACCCTGTGTGTGTGGGGGGAGGGGCATACCAAAAGTGTAAAATATGATGAATTTCTCTTCCTAACCGGAGATTTTTGGCATTTAGAACTGGACACATTATTTGAGGGTATGTGCCTACTAAGCAAACCCTGTGTGTGTGGGGGGGGGGGCATACCAAAAGTGTAAAATATGAAGCATTTCTCTTCCTAACCGGAGATTTTTGGCATTTAGAACTGGACACATTATTTGAGGGTATGTGCCTACTAAGCAAACCCTGTGTGTGGGGGGGGGGAGGGGGCATACCAAAAGTGTAAAATATGATGAATTTCTCTTCCTAACCGGAGATTTTTGGCATTTAGAACTGGACACATTATTTGAGGGTATGTGCCTACTAAGCAAACCCTGTGTGTGTGGGGGGAGGGGCATACCAAAAGTGTAAAATATGATGAATTTCTCTTCCTAACCGGAGATTTTTGGCATTTAGAACTGGACACATTATTTGAGGGTATGTGCCTACTAAGCAAACCCTGTGTGTGGGGAGGGGCATACCAAAAGTGTAAAATATGATGAATTTCTCGTCCGATCGGGAGATTTTCAGCATTTAGCAGCTACAACTCGACACATTATCTGAAGGCATGTGAATGATGAAAATCTCCGGTTAGGAAGAGAAATTCTTCATATTTTACACTTTTGGCAATCTTCCCCCCTCCCCCCACACATCGTAAATATGTCTCAATTTCTTAATGATTATGAGATATAACTGAATTTTTTTGTGCACACCACTTGCTCAAGTAGGGAGAAATATAGGAACACTATAATTTTTAACGCAGCGCAATTTCATTGCTTTAAAAGGGAATGTGCCCAAATGTCCGAACTCCATTGAAAGCATTCCGAGAAGAAAGACGCCATTTCCGGATACGTGTTATTAACAGTTGGTGTTGACGTATGGCACATTTGTTTTTTCTTGTTGTTTGCGAAGGTCAAGGAATCTGGACTGGCCGCAAGAAACCGCAGCTTCAAGGACATCATGGAAAAGAATGAAAGTCAGATCTTGTTTCCGCAAAAAATAAAAAAAAAAAAATAAAAAAATAAAGGAAGTGGATATACAACGTCGTACACCGTACCTGTAGCTGAATTAGAATTTCGGCAGGGTCTTGAGACTTTCCATTCTTTTGAGCGATGTCATTCAAAATGGCTGCCGCTTCAGGGTATTTCCTCCGGGAAACCAACCACCGCGGAGATTCCGGAAGCAGCCTAAAAATAGAAAAAATAAAGTAACACTGATGCTATTTATACGCAGTGCTTTTTTCTCTTCAGGAGAAAAGGCACTGACACGCTTAAACATAATTTGATCAAAGCGTTGACTTATGGCATTCACCCGTGAAGGGTCCGGGTTCGAATCGCCCGGTGAGGTATGGCATTGGGGTACATATCAGTTCCCCAAATCTACAGAGGTTGAATGGTATAGTTAAGGCTGTCCATGCACGATCAGACTCGTCTTAATATAGAGCACAAACACAACACCTCCCAATCACTATCTAAAAACGTAGGTTAAAAAACGTATTTTCTTACAATTAAAAGGGTGTGTTTAAAAGCTCTAGCGAGCACTTTCGCAAACCACTGTGGTCGCATCATCAAGCTAAGGAGTGAAATCACTATGAGGCGGTACATGACTTATATACACTGGCGGAAAGTGATAAAAGAACACCTAGAAGGAATTGGCGGACGATCATGAAATTTACATATGTTAATGAGGTCGAGATTATGTAGGTGTGATGTTAATTTCGGGACCAACCGATGAGCTCTTACGCCACAGCACGGCATAGTATGCAAATTATCGTCGGTGGTATTTATGGAATACGGCGAAGTGAATTCAATCAGTCGTCGGCGTACGGACACGTGCGAAGACCCTGAAGAAGCTGCAATGCCTGGACATGGAAGACGTGTACGATTTCAGCAGTTATCGGACTTTGAGCGAGGTCGTCTAGTCGGACTCCGCGAGGCCGGGTGGTCGTATCGTCCTATTGGACGGGAAGTATCTGTGGTGGTACGATGGTGGCGTAGATATTCCGAGGAACATTCCCACACGAGAAGACGTGGAACCGGGAGTGACAGACGGACTGATGAGCGGACCGATCGACGCATAAGAAGAGCGGCGTTGTCAAGCAGAACATCCACTGCGACGCAAATCCGAGCTGCCGTTGCACCTGAGGTGACTCTGCGAACAATCCGCAACCGTCTACTGGACGCAGGACTACATGCACGTGTGCCTCTGGCATGTGTACCTCTGACTCCAGCCCACCGTCAGGAACGGCTGCAGTGGTGTCGCCAACGTCTGCACTGGAGAACGCAATGGCGATCTGTCGTGTTCAGCGATGAAAGCAGATTCTGCTTGGGAGCCTCCGATGGCCGTACGCGTGTTCGCAGACGAACAGGGAAGCGTCTCCACCCTTCTTGCATCCGCCAGCGACACATAGTGCCTACACCTGGTCTCCTGGTGTGGGGAGCGATCAGCTATCATCTTAGGACATTGACATAATTTGTTGTTAGCAACAGATCTGATGAAGATAGAATAATCCAGATATTTGATGTCAGATTGAAAAATAGGCAGTTTAAGATGCATTATTTTAAAAAACATGGTACCTAGTTTCAAGGTAAAAATTTCATGAATTTTTAGAATATTTAGTTTCAGAATTAATGGTTTTGAATGAGACATGCAATTCGTGTTCAGCATATAGCAAACATATTTCTTCTGTAATTTGAGCAAGCATAACTTATTGTTTGCACTTATATTTGAATACCAAGATTCCTGACAATAGGAGAGATGGGTATAAATAAAAGCATAGTAAAATGTTTTTTAGGACAGTGACATAATTTGTTGTTAGCAACAGATCTGATGAAGATAGAATAATCCAGATATTTGATGTCAGATTGAAAAATAGGCAGTTTAAGATGCATTATTTTAAAAAACATGATACCTAGTTTCAAGGTAAAAAATCCATGAATTTTTAGAATATTTAGTTTTAGAAATAATGGTTTGGAATGAGACATGTAATCTGTGTTCAGCATATAGCAAACAGATTTCTTCTGTAATTTGAGCAAGCATAACTCATTGTTTGCTCTTATATTTGAATACCAAGATTCCAGACAATAGGAGAGATGGGTATAAATAAAAGCATAGTAAAATGTTTCTAGGACATTGATAGGGAAGAGATGCTTAATTTTACCAAGAAGGCCAACCTGTAAGGAAACTGTTTTTAAAACAAACTGAACATGCGTATTCCAGTTAAATAATTCATCAAACCAAACACCAAAATACTACTTTGTCCACAATTTTAAAGGGGAGATCATTAATCCTGACTGGAAAGTTATTTATGTCCTCTCTTTTATGAACGTTTCGGAAATATACGGCGTTGGTTTTTAGAATATTAAGTGATAAATTGTTAGTGCATAAGCAATGAGATAAATTTGATAGATCATTATTGATCATTATCTGTAACTTATGCAAATCATGACATTTTTGAAAAATGACAGTGTCATCAGCGTATAGCAAAGCATGAGTTGATTGTAGGCACAGAGGAAGGTCATTAATATATAACAGGAACAGTAACGGTCCCAATACCGAACTTGAGGCACTCCACATGAAATACTGTATTAAGTAGATCGGAGTTTATTTTATTTACAGTGACATGCTGTTTGCGATGTGAGAGGTAGCTCATTAAGAGGGAAAGAATTTTGCCACGAAAACCGTATTTGGGTAATTTATGTAACAGGATGTCGTGATTTACCGTGTCGAAAGCTTTTTGGAAAACAATAAAAACACAAATAGTATAATAACTAAATAGTATATATTTCGCTCAGATCGAATTTTTCGTTCAAAATGGGCCATATTCAAGAGTCGCCAACTATTACCCATTTGTTTGCTGGATGTATTAATGATTTTCTTGTGATTTTTGTGAGTTTTGTGATGTGCAGGGTAATAATAAGTCAATCTTAGGTTTTCAGAAATGGGTAAAAAGGCGGAGATCCACTCGCCAGGCGGCCGTGAACATGATGGAATCCGGAATGCGCGTCACCGACATTGCGAGGGCCCTAAAGATCCGACACCAGTCCATTTCAGCTATCCCGCAACGTTATAAGAAGACTGGGACCGTCGAGAACAGTCCGCGATGTGGTAGGCCTCGTTCCACTACGTTGCGTCAGAATAGACGCATCCTCCGTCGATCTCGTGCTGATCCCACCTTGAATGCTGTGGACATCGCCACCGAATTCCGCGACAGCGACGACCTGAACGTCAGCCGAATGACCATCTCCCGTCGTCGCATTTGCTGGTGGATTGAATGGAAGACGCCCAGCCAAGAAACCACTCATCGGAGTCAAGAATCGACGAGCCAGAGTCGCGTTCGCGCGCCGTCATCGACACTGGACCGCGGCGGACTGGAGTAAGGTGCTTTTCACCGACGAGAGCAAGTTCAACTTGCTCGGAAGTTATAGCATCCGATACGTACGACGTCCGTGTGGCCAGAGATTCAACCTCCAGTTCATTCAGCCGACTGTCAAGCACGGAGGAGGATCGCTCATGGTTTACGGCGCCTTCTCTCGCAAAGGAATGGCGTTTCTCAGAACGAATAGAAACGTTGGCCGCCTAGGAATCTTTTTCAAGCGACCAAACAAATGAAAGTCCGAAGAAGCCAGGTCCGGACTGTACAGTGGATGCTGGAGCACCTCCCAGAGAAATTGCGTAATTTTGTCCCACACCTGTTGCGCAACATGTGGACGAGCGTTGTCATGTAGCAGTCTGATTTTCACAGCGTCTCTGTGGGGTCTTATGTCACGAAGTGGAAGACGCAACTTTGTCAATGTGTTAGCATAGGTTTTGCCATTCACAGTGCTCCCCGTTGGATGAAAGGCCATGCATGTCCCAGAACAATCATCATCAAACAGAAATCATCACTCCTTCCACATTTTATAAGTGAGTCACGGAAAAATTCTCATTGGCAGCCACTGGGAATCAAACCCAGGGTCTTCCAGTTATGTACCGGACGTGCTACACTGCACCACAACGGACTCGAATTCCTCCAGACCCACAACGACTAACTGCCAAGCTACTTGGCACAACGTGGAAAGAGCGATGACTTCTGTTCGATGTTCCTAATCCACGTCAATTGTCTGTATTAATCACAATCATCATCAGCTTAACCTTCGATTGTTGGCGGCGAAATTTTTTCTGGCGAGGTGATTCTGGATGTGTCCACTGAGTGGACTGAGACTTCAGTTACGGTTCAAAATCTTGTATCCAGGTTTCATCTATAACAACAATTCTGTCCAAAAACTGCTGGCCTTGTGTCTCGTAGCGCAGAAGCAATTCTTCTGCGATCACTTCGCGAATTACTTGTTGCTGGTCACTCAGATTATGCGGAACCCATTTAGCAGCCACTTTTCTCTTCTGTAATTTATTAGTTAGGATTCTGAACACCGAAGCGGTAGACATGTTTGCTTCATATGTAATCTCTTCACATGTTTTCCGTCAATCTTCTTCCAAAATGTTGTTGTCGATAACCACAGAAGTGTCGTCTCTTGCATCTGATGGCCGGCCACTTCTTGGGTCGTCTTCGATGCTTTCCCTACCTTGGAGGAAAGAAGAAGCCCACCATGACACTGTGCTATGATCCACTACACTAACACCACAAACTTCACACAAAGCTTCATGTATTTATAATTTATTAGTTAGGATTCTGAACACCGAAGCGGTAGACATGTTTGCTTCATATGTAATCTCTTCACATGTTTTCCGTCAATCTTCTTCCAAAATGTTGTTGTCGATAACCACAGAAGTGTCGTCTCTTGCATCTGATGGCCGGCCACTTCTTGGGTCGTCTTCGATGCTTTCCCTACCTTGGAGGAAAGAAGAAGCCCACCATGACACTGTGCTATGATCCACTACACTAACACCACAAACTTCACACAAAGCTTTATGTATTTATAATTTATTAGTTAGGATTCTGAACACCGAAGCGGTAGACATGTTTGCTTCATATGTAATCTCTTCACATGTTTTCCGTCAATCTTCTTCCAAAATGTTGTTGTCGATAACCACAGAAGTGTCGTCTCTTGCATCTGATGGCCGGCCACTTCTTGGGTCGTCTTCGATGCTTTCCCTACCTTGGAGGAAAGAAGAAGCCCACCATGACACTGTGCTATGATCCACTACACTAACACCACAAACTTCGCACAAAGCTTCATGTATTTATAATTTATTAGTTAGGATTCTGAACACCGAAGCGGTAGACATGTTTGCTTCATATGTAATCTCTTCACATGTTTTCCGTCAATCTTCTTCCAAAATGTTGTTGTCGATAACCACAGAAGTGTCGTCTCTTGCATCTGATGGCCGGCCATTTCTTGGGTCGTCTTCGATGCTTTCCCTACCTTGGAGGAAAGAAGAAACCCACCATGACACTGTGCTATGATCCACTACACTAACACCACAAACTTCGCACAAAGCTTCATGTATTTATAATTTATTAGTTAGGATTCTGAACACCGAAGCGGTAGACATGTTTGCTTCATATGTAATCTCTTCACATGTTTTCCGTCAATCTTCTTCCAAAATGTTGTTGTCGATAACCACAGAAGTGTCGTCTCTTGCATCTGATGGCCGGCCACTTCTTGGGTCGTCTTCGATGCTTTCCCTACCTTGGAGGAAAGAAGAAGCCCACCATGACACTGTGCTATGATCCACTACACTAACACCACAAACTTCACACAAAGCTTTATGTATTTATAATTTATTAGTTAGGATTCTGAACACCGAAGCGGTAGACATGTTTGCTTCATATGTAATCTCTTCACATGTTTTCCGTCAATCTTCTTCCAAAATGTTGTTGTCGATAACCACAGAAGTGTCGTCTCTTGCATCTGATGGCCGGCCACTTCTTGGGTCGTCTTCGATGCTTTCCCTACCTTGGAGGAAAGAAGAAGCCCACCATGACACTGTGCTATGATCCACTACACTAACACCACAAACTTCGCACAAAGCTTCATGTATTTATAATTTATTAGTTAGGATTCTGAACACCGAAGCGGTAGACATGTTTGCTTCATATGTAATCTCTTCACATGTTTTCCGTCAATCTTCTTCCAAAATGTTGTTGTCGATAACCACAGAAGTGTCGTCTCTTGCATCTGATGGCCGGCCATTTCTTGGGTCGTCTTCGATGCTTTCCCTACCTTGGAGGAAAGAAGAAGCCCACCATGACACTGTGCTATGATCCACTACACTAACACCACAAACTTCGCACAAAGCTTCATGTATTTATAATTTATTAGTTAGGATTCTGAACACCGAAGCGGTAGACATGTTTGCTTCATATGTAATCTCTTCACATGTTTTCCGTCAATCTTCTTCCAAAATGTTGTTGTCGATAACCACAGAAGTGTCGTCTCTTGCATCTGATGGCCGGCCACTTCTTGGGTCGTCTTCGATGCTTTCCCTACCTTGGAGGAAAGAAGAAGCCCACCATGACACTGTGCTATGATCCACTACACTAACACCACAAACTTCGCACAAAGCTTCATGTATTTATAATTTATTAGTTAGGATTCTGAACACCGAAGCGGTAGACATGTTTGCTTCATATGTAATCTCTTCACATGTTTTCCGTCGATCTTCTTCCAAAATGTTGTTGACGATAACCACAGAAGTGTCGTCCCTTGCATCGGATGGCCGGCCACTTCTTGGGTCGTCTTCGATACTTTCCCTACCTTGGAGGAAAGAAGAAGCCCACCATGACACTGTGCTATGATCCACTACACTAACCCCACAAACTTCACACAGAGCTTTATGTATTTCGGTAGGGGATTTTCCTCACAAAGTTTCAATTTTATTGTAGGATCGCTGGTCCCTACGCGAAAGCTGTCCTCACTCACTTTCTTCCTACATTTGTTTGCCGAATGGGAACAAATTAGCCAGCAAACGTAGACACAACTTTCTATAAAGAAGTCTGACACACAACTGGCGCAACGACGGGAGGGATTGCATCATCCTACGGGAAGCGCCTGCGTAATGTGTAAAACTTTTGTAATGACATACGTAAGGACGAAATTTAAGTTTGTAAACTCTAAGACAAGCGGTAGGTAAAGGAGCAGGGAAAGCAAATAAAGAAAAGTGACATTATTTCAGTTTCTTAGCAAAAGTGACATATTTTAAGGATATACATTACCTCCAGTAGGCGAAGAAGACAACAGTTACGGAAGAAGTGACCAGTCCAAGGATTATCCAATCATGGGTCAGCCACGCCAGCAACGGCAAGAAGCAGAGACCAAAAGTCCATGATATATTTGCAATTCCATTCATACGCGTTCGCATTTCTGGACCAACGATCTCCAGCACTGAAAAATAAAAAAAAAGTCAAAAACTGCTTTCACAAACGGAAACTAATACAGGGTGGTTATAAATTACGTAGGCAAAAAGAAAGCGTTATTTTGCATAGCTGTAAGGATGCATATGATTATAAGTACGAATAATATACACTATATTGACAAACGTCACCGGACACCTAGAAGATAAACACAACATAGCATTTATTGACATACATTAGTACGGTGTCGATCCACCTTTGGCCTTAATGCATGCACTGACCCTTCTTGCTTTCGACAAGGTTTTGGAACACAGCGATGGGTATGCGCTTCAATTCAGTACATAATGCTGCCACTAACTCTTACTTAGTAGTAGTCCTTGGTTCCAAACTTCTTATGCGGAGCTCTAATTCATTCCATAGGTGCTCTACGGGATTAAAATCAGTGCTCTGTGCAGGCCAGTCCACACACGATATGGAATTATCGTCAAGACACGTCGTAACAGTCCTTACTTTATGGCTGGGTGCATAATCCTGCTGTTACCAAAAAGGCTTGGTTCCATAGTATTGTCATAGAGTTGGTAGGTCATAATTCTCCAGAATATCGAGGTAGACTTGCTGGTTAACAGGTTTGTCCACGACAACCAATAGGCCGGGACCATACTAAGAAAAACACCCTCACACGAGTACACTGCCAGCTCCAAATGTGACCGTAGGAACAGTACACTGCGGTAAATAGCGTTCCCCCGGCTGCCGCCATACCCACACACGGCCGCCCCGGTGGCGCAGTGGTCTAAGGCGTTGGCCTCTGATCATTCGTCCGTAAGGGGTCCGGGTTCGAATCCCGGTCAGGCATGGATGTTGTGTTTGTCTTACGGCACTGGCTCTCTCCCTTCCCTGGAACCAGTGACTCTAAATTAGGGACGGGCGACTGCTTATAGCCCATTGAGTTGCTCACGGTGGTCGTTAAACCTCCAATCAAAAAAAAAAAAAAAAAAAAAAAATACCCACACACGGCCATCAGACTGATGGATCGTGTATCTGGATTCATCAGTCCATATGATCCATTTCCATTGATCTACGGTCCACGATAAATGTTCTTTACACCATGCTAAACGATGAGTAGCATTCCGAGTTGAGATGAAAGGCTTATGAGCAGCCGCATGACCACGGTAACCCATGGAATGAAGTTCTCTGCGAATGGTACGTGTACATACCGAGGTTCCAGCATTTTTACTCACCTGTACACTGAGGTCTCGTGCAGTACTCTGTGGATTAGCTGTAACGACTCTCCTGAGGCTTCGACGTCCTCTATCACTGATTTTCTTTGGTCTGCCGGTACGTTTTGCTGCTTCGGATACGTTATGTGTCTTCCACTTATTCAGTACATCAAAACAGTTGACTTGGGTATGTTTAAACGCCTCTCTGTTTCTCTTATGGGCAACCCACTAATAGAACAACCAACAATCTTTCCTTTTTCAAAGTCAGTTCTCTCCCGCCGCGCCATTTTCACTCAACCTCACAATGCGATATGATCGCGGTCAACTGCAGGCTTTTTTCATACAATTTGTAGCTGTTCCACGAACCTTAACAACGCAGCGGATCCGTTCATTTGCTTCTGAAGGGGTGTCCAGTGACTTTTGTCAATATAGTATAGAGTTAAACACACCAAGTTTACCATTTGTCGACAGATGGCGCTGAGTCATGCAAGCTTCCACCACCACTGTTTCATTGTTAAATGGCATAGAAGCTGATAATGACTTATTGTCGAAGTTGGTGTTCAGTTACGAGGCGAACACCAACTTCGACAAGAAAATCTTCATACCATCTTCGAAGATGAAAGGGACAGTCCTTAGGTAAACGCGTTTTGGGCCGTGAGTTGTGCTTCTGTTTTTGACCCATTTTTCTTTGCTGAAAGAACTGTTACCGGAATCACATACCTGGACATGCTTCAGCTTTGACCTCAGGAGAAACGATGACTCTGCCCCGGAGCCGTCACCGCAGCACATTTTTGTTTACTAGATACCATTACAGGACTTTTTTGTTTATTAGATACTATTAAAGGACTTTTTGTTTATTAGATCCCATTAAAGGACTTTTTTGTTTATTAGATACCATTTAAGGACTTTTTTGTTCATTAGATAACATTAAAGAACTTTTTTGTTTATTAGATACCATTAAAGGACTTTTTTGTTTATTAGATACCATTTAAGGACTTTTTTGTTCATTAGTTAACATTAAAGGACTTTTTTGTTTATTAGATACCATTAAAGGACCTTTTTGTTTTTTCAAAAACATGTTTGCTTTAGGATACCATTAAAGGACCTTTTTGTTTATTAGATACCATTAAAAGACTTTTTTGTTTATTAGTTACCATTAAAGTTTTTTTTTGTTTATTAGATACCATTAAATGACTTTTTTGTTTATTAGATACCATTAAAGGACCTTTTTGTTTATTAGATACCATTAAAGGACCTTTTTGTTTATTAGATACCATTAAAGGACTTTTTTGTTTATTAGATACCATTGAAGGGCTTTTTTGTTTATTAGATACCATTAAAGGACCTTTTTGTTTATTAACTACCATTAAAGGACCTTATTGTTTATTAGATACCATTAAGGGACCTTTTTGTTTATTAGTTACCATTAAAGGGTTTTTTTGTTTATTAGATACCATTAAAAGACTTTTTTGTTTATTAGATACCATTAAAGGACCTTTTTGTTTATTAGATACCATTAAAGGACCTTTTTGTTTATTAGATACCATTAAAGGACTTTTTTGTTTATTAGATACCATTGAAGGGCTTTTTTGTTTATTAGATACCATTAAAGGACCTTTTTGTTTATTAGATACCATTAAAGGACTTTTTTGTTTATTAGATACCATTGAAGGGCTTTTTTGTTTATTAGATACCATTAAAGGACCTTTTTGTTTATTAGATACCATTAAAGGACCTTATTGTTTATTAGATACCATTAAAGGACCTTTTTGTTTATTAGATACCATTAAAGGACCTTTTTGTTTATTAGATACCATTAAAAGACTTTTTTGTTTATTAGTTACCATTAAAGTTTTTTTTTGTTTATTAGATACCATTAAATGACTTTTTTGTTTATTAGATACCATTAAAGGACCTTTTTGTTTATTAGATACCATTAAAGGACTTTTTTGTTTATTAGATACCATTGAAGGGCTTTTTTGTTTATTAGATACCATTAAAGGACCTTTTTGTTTATTAGATACCATTAAAGGACCTTATTGTTTATTAGATACCATTAAAGGACCTTTTTGTTTATTAGATACCATTAAAGGACCTTTTTGTTTATTAGATACCATTAAAAGACTTTTTTGTTTATTAGTTACCATTAAAGGTTTTTTTTGTTTATTAGATACCATTAAATGACTTTTTTGTTTATTAGATACCATTAAAGGACCCTTTTTGTTTATTAGATACCATTAAAGGACCTTTTTGTTTATTAGATACCATTAAAGGACTTTTTTGTTTATTAGATACCATTGAAGGGCTTTTTTGTTTATTAGATACCATTAAAGGACCTTTTTGTTTATTAGATACCATTAAAGGGCTTTTTTGTTTATTAGATACCAATAAAGGACCTTTTTGTTTATTAGATACCATTAAAGGACCTTATTGTTTATTAGATACCATTAAAGGACCTTTTTGTTTATTAGATGCCATTAAAGGACCTTTTTGTTTATTAGACACCATTGAAGGGCTTTTTTGTTTATTAGATACCATTGAAGGGCTTTTTTGTTTATTAGATACCATTAAAGGACCCTTTTTGTTTATTAGATACCATTAAAGGACCTTTTTGTTTATCAGATACCATTAAAGGACCTTTTTGTTTATTAGATACCATTAAATGACTTTTTGGTTTATTAGATACCATTAAATGACTTTTTTGTTTATTAGATACCATTAAAGGACCTTATTGTTTATTAGATACCATTAAAGGACCTTTTTGTTTATCAGATACCATTAAAGGACCTTTTTGTTTATTAGATACCATTAAATGACTTTTTGGTTTATTAGATACCATTAAATGACTTTTTGGTTTATTAGATACCATTAAATGACTTTTTTGTTTATTAGATACCATTAAAGGACCTTATTGTTTATTAGATACCATTAAAGGACCTTTTTGTTTATTAGATGCCATTAAAGGACCTTTTTGTTTATTAGACACCATTGAAGGGCTTTTTTGTTTATTAGATACCATTGAAGGGCTTTTTTGTTTATTAGATACCATTAAAGGACCCTTTTTGTTTATTAGATACCATTAAAGGACCTTTTTGTTTATCAGATACCATTAAAGGACCTTTTTGTTTATTAGATACCATTAAATGACTTTTTGGTTTATTAGATACCATTAAATGACTTTTTTGTTTATTAGATACCATTAAAGGACCTTTTTGTTTATTAGATACCATTAAAGGACCTTTTTGTTTATTAGATACCATTGAAGGGCTTTTTTGTTTATTAGATACCATTGAAGGGCTTTTTTGTTTATTAGATACCAATAAAGGACCTTTTTGTTTATTAGATACCATTAAAGGACCTTATTGTTTATTAGATACCATTAAAGGACCTTTTTGTTTATTAGATGCCATTAAAGGACCTTTTTGTTTATTAGACACCATTGAAGGGCTTTTTTGTTTATTAGATACCATTGAAGGGCTTTTTGTTTATTAGATACCATTAAAGGACCCTTTTTGTTTATTAGATACCATTAAAGGACCTTTTTGTTTATCAGATACCATTAAAGGACCTTTTTGTTTATTAGATACCATTAAATGACTTTTTGGTTTATTAGATACCATTAAATGACTTTTTTGTTTATTAGATACCATTAAAGGACCTTTTTGTTTATTAGATACCATTAAATGACTTTTTGGTTTATTAGATACCATTAAATGACTTTTTGTTTATTAGATACCATTAAAGGACCTTATTGTTTATTAGATACCACTAAAGGACTTTGTCTACAAAACCTCGCATTGGCGAGCGATTCTCTCAGCAAAACGTGAAATTGAATACCCCCGCCTATTAGCACGTCGCACGCGTGGGCTATGGCCGAAGGGTGAGAAGTGCCGGTCCCAAGACCGATCATGTCCGGGTGGAAGACTACGGTTTCCGGATCCTGGCGGGATTGTTCGCGTATAGCGCCGTCACAGATTATCTTTGAGAGAGTTCCACATATCCCTGAGGAATCAGCATTTGGATGGTGCAGGTAGAGTCATCAACCTAGCTGAATTAATGCCAATCCTCAAGGAAAAAGTAAAAGGAGGTTTCATTTACCACCAGCAAGACAAGGTGCCTCCTCACTGCCACAAGGACGCCACTTCTTTTGTCGATGCTGAAGTCTCAGTTTGGATTAGTCGCGGCTGCCCAACTACATGCCCCCCCCCTCACCAAACCACCCGATAACAGGACCTACAGACCCTAGATTTCGGTCTTAAACAACTTAGAAATAGGAAGCTAGGAGATTTGGGCTACAGTGCCCGATAGGAAAGTCACACGGAAGCGAGATAGAAAGGGGAAGACGCCCTTACTTAATACCGGGGGCCAGTACCCGGGGTACTACTGCTTAACGTGCCCATCAGACGCACAGTGGGTATTTAGTGGTTTGAGCGTTCGTACCTGCCCAAGATCGAACCTGAGGTTATCTCCATGGCAGTCACGAACGGTAACCACTAGGTCACCCGCGGCCCTGAAATCTGTATTTAATTAAAGACAAATTAAAGAATACAGTTTTCAAAAATTGTATCCATACTTATAAAGAAGATACAAATGAAATTTATAATTTATATTTATTAAATGAAGTACATAACAAATAAATACACAGTTGATGTAGACCAGGAACATCAAATAGCAGTCATCGCTCTTTCCACATTTGAGAATTTTTCCATGGCGCACTTACAAACGTGGAAAGAGCGAGCGAATACTTCTTTTTGAAGTAACTAACTGCTGAATCTTGAGGTTCATTTCCGTTTTCTGAACATAATTTGACAAAAAAATATTTAATTCAGACTTTTAAAATTTTTAAATCAAGGCAAGTGTAGAGGTGGGGAGGAATATTCCAAGAATTAATGTAGATAAACACTAGACATGGAACATTAAATTGACTCAAATCTTTCCAGGAAATTAAGAAAAATCAAAATCATGTTTGCTTTAGGATTTAATAAAAACACTAAACACTTTCAGGGCAACGTAAAAAAATCTGAAACCTTTAATGGAGATTTTTATTTGAAAACACTAGCGTTCATACTCACTCTGGGTCAGCTATGTCACCTGATGTGCTGAATAGACTTTCTGACATTCCAGGAAATTAAGAAAAATCAAAAAACATGTTTGCTTTAATAGTTAATAAAAACACTACACTCTTTCGGGGCAACGTAAAAAAATCAGAAACCTTTAATGGAGATTTTTACTTAAAAACACTAGCATTCGAACTCACTCTGGGTCAGCTATGTCACCTGATGTGCTGAATAGACTTTCTGACATTCCAGGAAATTAAGAAAAATCAAAAACATGTTTGCTTTAATAGTTAATAAAAACACTAAAGACTGAACACTTTCAGGGCAACGTAAAAAAATCAGAAACCTTTAATAGAGATTTTTATTTAAAAACATTAGCATTCGAACTCACTCTGGGTCAGCTATGTCACCTGATGTGCTAAATAGACTTTCTGACATTCCAGGAAATTAAGAAAAATAAAAAAACATGTTTGCTTTAATAGTTAATAAAAACACTACACTCTTTCAGGGCAACGTAAAAAATCAGAAACTTTTAATGGAGATTTTTATTTGAAAACACTAGCATTCATACTCACTCTGGGTCAGCTATGTCACCTGATGTGCTGAATAGACTTTCTGACATTCCAGGAAATTAAGAAAAGTCAAAAAACATGTTTGCTTTAATAGTTAATAAAAACACTACACTCTTTCAGGGCAACGTAAAAAAATCAGAAACTTTTAATGGAGATTTTTATTTGAAAACACTAGCATTCATACTCACTCTGGGTCAGCTATGTCACCTGATGTGCTGAATAGACTTTCTGACATTCCAGGAAATTAAGAAAAATCAAAAAACATGTTTGCTTTAATAGTTAATAAAAACACTACACTCTTTCGGGGCAACGTAAAAAAATCAGAAACCTTTAATGGAGATTTTTATTTGAAAACACTAGCATTCATACTCACTCTGGGTCAGCTATGTCACCTGATGTGCTGAATAGACTTTCTGACATTCCAGGAAATTAAGAAAAATCAAAAACATGTTTGCTTTAAGAGTTAATAAAAACACTAAAGACGGAACACTTTTACGCCAACGTAAATAAATCAGAAACCTTTAATGGAGACTTTTATTTAAAAACATTAGCATTCGAACTCACTCTGGGTCAGCTATGTCACCTGATGTGCTGAATAGACTTTCTGACATTCCAGGAAATTAAGAAAAATCAAAAAACATGTTTGCTTTAATAGTTAATAAAAACACTACACTCTTTCAGGGCAACGAAAAAAAATCAGAAACCTTTAATAGAGATTTTTATTTAAAAACATTAGCATTCGAACTCACTCTGGGTCAGCTATGTCACCTGATGTGCTAAATAGACTTTCTGACATTCCAGGAAATTAAGAAAAATAAAAAAACATGTTTGCTTTAATAGTTAATAAAAACACTACACTCTTTCAGGGCAACGTAAAAAAATTAGAAACCTTTAATGGCGATTTTTATTTGAAAACACTGGCATTCATACTCACTCTGGGTCAGCTATGTCACCTGATGTGCTGAATAGACTTTCTGACATTCCAGGAAATTAAGAAAAATCAAAAACATGTTTGCTTTAAGAGTTAATAAAAACACTAAAGACGGAACACGTTCAGGTCAACGTAAAAAAATCAGAAACCTTTAATGGCGATTTTTATTTGAAAACACTAGCATTCATACTCACTCTGGGTCAGCTATGTCACCTGATGTGCTGAATAGACTTTCTGACATTCCAGGAAATTCAGAAAAATCAAAAACATGTTTGCTTTAAGAGTTAATAAAAACACTAAAGACGGAACACTTTCAGGTCAACGTAAAAAAATCAGAAACCTTTAATGGCGATTTTTATTTGAAAACACTAGCATTCATACTCACTCTGGGTCAGCTATGTCACCTGATGTGCTGAATAGACTTTCTGACATTCCAGGAAATTAAGAAAAATAAAAAAACATGTTTGCTTTAAGAGTTAATAAAAACACTACACTCTTTCAGGGCAAAGTAAATAAATCAGAAACCTTTAATGGCGATTTTTATTTGAAAACACTGGCATTCATACTCACTCTATGTCAGCTGTGTCACCTGATGTACTGAATAGACTTTCGGACATTCCAGGAAATTAAGAAAAATAAAAAAACATGTTTGCTTTAAGAGTTAATAAAAACACTACACTCTTTCAGGGCAAAGTAAATAAATCAGAAACCTTTAATGGAGATTTTTATTTAAAAACATTAGCATTCGAACTCACTCTGGGTCAGCTATGTCACCTGATGTGCTGAATAGACTTTCTGACATTCCAGGAAATTAAGAAAAATAAAAAAACATGTTTGCTTTAAGAGTTAATAAAAACACTACACTCTTTCAGGGCAAAGTAAATAAATCAGAAACCTTTAATGGCGATTTTTATTTGAAAACACTGGCATTCATACTCACTCTATGTCAGCTGTGTCACCTGATGTACTGAATAGACTTTCGGACATTCCAGGAAATTAAGAAAAATAAAAAAACATGTTTGCTTTAAGAGTTAATAAAAACACTACACTCTTTCAGGGCAAAGTAAATAAATCAGAAACCTTTAATGGAGATTTTTATTTAAAAACATTAGCATTCGAACTCACTCTGGGTCAGCTATGTCACCTGATGTGCTGAATAGACTTTCTGACATTCCAGGAAATTAAGAAAAATAAAAAAACATGTTTGCTTTAAGAGTTAATAAAAACACTACACTCTTTCAGGGCAAAGTAAATAAATCAGAAACCTTTAATGGCGATTTTTATTTGAAAACACTGGCATTCATACTCACTCTATGTCAGCTGTGTCACCTGATGTACTGAATAGACTTTCGGACATTCCAGGAAATTAAGAAAAATAAAAAAACATGTTTGCTTTAAGAGTTAATAAAAACACTACACTCTTTCAGGGCAAAGTAAATAAATCAGAAACCTTTAATGGAGATTTTTATTTAAAAACATTAGCATTCGAACTCACTCTGGGTCAGCTATGTCACCTGATGTGCTGAATAGACTTTCTGACATTAAAGGAAATTAAGAAAAATAAAAAAACATGTTTGCTTTAAGAGTTAATAAAAACACTACACTCTTTCAGGGCAAAGCAAATAAATCAGAAACCTTTAATGGCGATTTTTATTTGAAAACATTAGCATTCGAACTCACTCTGGGTCAGCTATGTCACCTGATGTGCTGAATAGACTTTCTGACATTCCAGGAAATTCAGAAAAATCAAAAACATGTTTGCTTTAAGAGTTAATAAAAACACTAAAGACGGAACACTTTCAGGTCAACGTAAAAAAATCAGAAACCTTTAATGGCGATTTTTATTTGAAAACACTAGCATTCATACTCACTCTGGGTCAGCTATGTCACCTGATGTGCTGAATAGACTTTCTGACATTCCAGGAAATTAAGAAAAATAAAAAAACATGTTTGCTTTAAGAGTTAATAAAAACACTACACTCTTTCAGGGCAAAGTAAATAAATCAGAAACTTTAATGGCGATTTTTATTTGAAAACACTGGCATTCATACTCACTCTATGTCAGCTGTGTCACCTGATGTACTGAATAGACTTTCGGACATTCCAGGAAATTAAGAAAAATAAAAAAACATGTTTGCTTTAAGAGTTAATAAAAACACTACACTCTTTCAGGGCAAAGTAAATAAATCAGAAACCTTTAATGGAGATTTTTATTTAAAAACATTAGCATTCGAACTCACTCTGGGTCAGCTATGTCACCTGATGTGCTGAATAGACTTTCTGACATTCCAGGAAATTAAGAAAAATAAAAAAACATGTTTGCTTTAAGAGTTAATAAAAAACACTAAAGACGGAACACTTTCAGGGCAAAGCAAATAAATCAGAAACCTTTAATGGCGATTTTTATTTGAAAACACTGGCATTCATACTCACTCTATGTCAGCTGTGTCACCTGATGTACTGAATAGACTTTCGGACATTCCAGGAAATTAAGAAAAATAAAAAAACATGTTTGCTTTAAGAGTTAATAAAAACACTACACTCTTTCAGGGCAAAGTAAATAAATCAGAAACCTTTAATGGAGATTTTTATTTAAAAACATTAGCGTTCGAACTCACTCTGGGTCAGCTATGTCACCTGATGTGCTGAATAGACTTTCTGACATTCCAGGAAATTAAGAAAAATCAAAAAACATGTTTGCTTTAAGAGTTAATAAAAACACTACACTCTTTCGGGGCAACGTAAAAAAATCAGAAACCTTTAACAGAGATTTTTATTTAAAAACATTAGCATTCGAACTCACTCTGGGTCAGCTATGTCACCTGATGTGCTGAATAGACTTTCTGACATTCCAGGAAATTCAGAAAAATCAAAAACATGTTTGCTTTAAGAGTTAATAAAAACACTAAAGACGGAACACTTTCAGGTCAACGTAAAAAAATCAGAAACCTTTAATGGCGATTTTTATTTGAAAACACTAGCATTCATACTCACTCTGGTTCAGCTATGTCACCTGATATGCTGAATAGACTTTCTAACATTCCAGGAAATTAAGAAAAATAAAAAAACATGTTTGCTTTAAGAGTTAATAAAAACACTACACTCTTTCAGGGCAAAGTAAATAAATCAGAAACTTTTAATGGAGATTTTTATTTAAAAACATTAGCGTTCGAACTCACTCTGGGTCAGCTATGTCACCTGATGTGCTGAATAGACTTTCTGACATTCCAGGAAATTAAGAAAAATCAAAAAACATGTTTGCTTTAAGAGTTAATAAAAACACTACACTCTTTCAGGGCAACGTAAAAAAATCAGAAACCTTTAACAGAGATTTTTATTTAAAAACATTAGCATTCGAACTCACTCTGGGTCAGCTATGTCACCTGATGTGCTGAATAGACTTTCTGACATTCCAGGAAATTCAGAAAAATCAAAAACATGTTTGCTTTAAGAGTTAATAAAAACACTAAAGACGGAACACTTTCAGGTCAACGTAAAAAAATCAGAAACCTTTAATGGCGATTTTTATTTGAAAACACTAGCATTCATACTCACTCTGGGTCAGCTATGTCACCTGATGTGCTGAATAGACTTTCTGACATTCCAGGAAATTAAGAAAAATAAAAAAACATGTTTGCTTTAAGAGTTAATAAAAACACTACACTCTTTCAGGGCAAAGTAAATAAATCAGAAACCTTTAATGGAGATTTTTATTTAAAAACATTAGCATTCGAACTCACTCTGGGTCAGCTATGTCACCTGATGTGCTGAATAGACTTTCTGACATTCCAGGAAATTAAGAAAAATCAAAAAACATGTTTGCTTTAAGAGTTAATAAAAACACTACACTCTTTCGGGGCAACGTAAAAAAATCAGAAACCTTTAACAGAGATTTTTATTTAAAAACATTAGCATTCGAACTCACTCTGGGTCAGCTATGTCACCTGATGTGCTGAATAGACTTTCTGACATTCCAGGAAATTCAGAAAAATCAAAAACATGTTTGCTTTAAGAGTTAATAAAAACACTAAAGACGGAACACTTTCAGGTCAACGTAAAAAAATCAGAAACCTTTAATGGCGATTTTTATTTGAAAACACTAGCATTCATACTCACTCTGGTTCAGCTATGTCACCTGATGTGCTGAATAGACTTTCTAACATTCCAGGAAATTAAGAAAAATAAAAAAACATGTTTGCTTTAAGAGTTAATAAAAACACTACACTCTTTCAGGGCAAAGTAAATAAATCAGAAACCTTTAATGGAGATTTTTATTTAAAAACATTAGCGTTCGAACTCACTCTGGGTCAGCTATGTCACCTGATGTGCTGAATAGACTTTCTGACATTCCAGGAAATTAAGAAAAATCAAAAAACATGTTTGCTTTAAGAGTTAATAAAAACACTACACTCTTTCGGGGCAACGTAAAAAAATCAGAAACCTTTAACAGAGATTTTTATTTAAAAACATTAGCATTCGAACTCACTCTGGGTCAGCTATGTCACCTGATGTGCTGAATAGACTTTCTGACATTCCAGGAAATTCAGAAAAATCAAAAACATGTTTGCTTTAAGAGTTAATAAAAACACTAAAGACGGAACACTTTCAGGTCAACGTAAAAAAATCAGAAACCTTTAATGGCGATTTTTATTTGAAAACACTAGCATTCATACTCACTCTGGGTCAGCTATGTCACCTGATGTGCTGAATAGACTTTCTGACATTCCAGGAAATTAAGAAAAATAAAAAAACATGTTTGCTTTAAGAGTTAATAAAAACACTACACTCTTTCAGGGCAAAGTAAATAAATCAGAAACCTTTAATGGAGATTTTTATTTAAAAACATTAGCATTCGAACTCACTCTGGGTCAGCTATGTCACCTGATGTGCTGAATAGACTTTCTGACATTCCAGGAAATTAAGAAAAATCAAAAAACATGTTTGCTTTAAGAGTTAATAAAAACACTACACTCTTTCAGGGCAACGTAAAAAAATCAGAAACCTTTAACAGAGATTTTTATTTAAAAACATTAGCATTCAAACTCACTCTGGGTCAGCTATGTCACCTGATGTGCTGAATAGACTTTCTGACATTCCAGGAAATTAAGAAAAATAAAAAAACATGTTTGCTTTAATAGTTAATAAAAACACTACACTCTTTCAGGGCAACGTAAAAAAATTAGAAACCTTTAATGGCGATTTTTATTTGAAAACACTGGCATTCATACTCACTCTGGGTCAGCTGTGTCACCTGATGTACTGAATAGACTTTCGGACATTCCAGGAAATTAAGAAAAATAAAAAAACATGTTTGCTTTAAGAGTTAATAAAAACACTACACTCTTTCAGGGCAAAGTAAATAAATCAGAAACCTTTAATGGAGATTTTTATTTAAAAACATTAGCATTCGAACTCACTCTGGGTCAGCTATGTCACCTGATGTGCTGAATAGACTTTCTGACATTCCAGGAAATTAAGAAAAATCAAAAACATGTTTGCTTTAATAGTTAATAAAAACACTACACTCTTTCAGGGCAACGTAAAAAAATCAGAAACCTTTTAATAGAGATTTTTATTTAAAAACATTAGCATTCGAACTCACTCTGGGTCAGCTATGTCACCTGATGTGCTGAATAGACTTTCTGACATTCCAGGAAATTAAGAAAAATCAAAAACATGTTTGCTTTAAGAGTTAATAAAAACACTAAACACTGAACTTTTTCAGGGCAACGTAAAAAAATCAGAAACCTTTAATAGAGATTTTTATTTAAAAACATTAGCATTCGAACTCACTCTGGGTCAGCTATGTCACCTGATGTGCTGAATAGACTTTCTGACATTCCAGGAAATTAAGAAAAATCAAAAACATGTTTGCTTTAAGAGTTAATAAAAACACTACACTCTTTCAGGGCAACGTAAAAAAATCAGAAACCTTTAATAGAGATTTTTATTTAAAAACATTAGCATTCGAACTCACTCTGGGTCAGCTATGTCACCTGATGTGCTGAATAGACTTTCTGACATTCCAGGAAATTAAGAAAAATCAAAAACATGTTTGCTTTAAGAGTTAATAAAAACACTAAACACTGAACTTTTTCAGGGCAACGTAAAAAAATCAGAAACTTTTAATAGAGATTTTTATTTAAAAACATTAGCATTCGAACTCACTCTGGGTCAGCTATGTCACCTGATGTGCTGAATAGACTTTCTGACATTACTGTCGATGGTGGTATGATTAAGAACTTCTTAGGGATTTTGTGTTTGTCTTACGGTACTGGCTCTCTCCCTTCCCTGGAACCAGTGACCCCAAATTACGGACGGGCGACTGCTTACAGCCTATTGAGTTGCTCACGGTGGTCCTTAAACCTCAATAAAAAAATCCGTAATTGTATTTTTCATAAATCGAAAAGTAATTACCTGCAAAAATAATAACAAATAAATAATCTGCTCTTTATGACAGTTTGCCAAAAGGAGCAGTGAATGCGCTTGTTGGCAAATCATTCATCGTGAGCTGTGAATGGTGGAGATCTGCTCTTTTGTGAAGTTTTCCAAAAGGAGATGTGAATGCGCCTGCTGGATAATCATTAATCGTGAGCGTGAATGGTGGAGATCTGTTCTTTGGGGCAGTTTGTCAAAAGGAGCTGTGAATGCGCTTTTGGAAAATCATTCATCGTGAGCAATGAATGGTAGAGATCTGCTCTTTTGTGCAGTTTGACAAATGAAGCTCTGAATGTGTTTGTTAGAGAATCATTCATCGTAAGCCGTGAATGGTGGAGATCTGTTGTTTGGGGCAGTTTACCAAAAGGAGCTGAGAATACGCTTGTTGGATAATCATTCATCGTGAGCTGTGATTGGTGGAGATCTGTTCTTTGGGGCAGTTTACCAAAAGGAGCTGAGAATACGCTTGTTGGATAATCATTCATCGTGAGCTGTGATTGTTGGAGATCTGCTCTTTTGTGCAGTTTGACAAATGAAGCACTGAATGTGTTTGTTAGAGAATCATTCATCGTAAGCCGTGAATGGTGGAGATCTGCTGTTTGGGGCCGTTTACCAAAAGGAGCTGAGAATACGCTTGTTGGATAATCATTCATCGTGAGCTGTGATTGTTGGAGATCTGCTCTTTCGGGCAGTTTGCCAAAAGGAGCTGTGAATGCGCTTTTTGGAAAATCATTCATCGTGAGCAATGAATGGTAGAGATCTGCTCTTTTGTGCAGTTTGACAAATGAAGCTCTGAATGTGTTTGTTAGAGAATCATTCATCGTAAGCCGTGAATGGTGGACATCTATTGTTTGGGGCAGTTTACCAAAAGGAGCTGAGAATACGCTTGTTGGATAATCATTCATCGTGAGCTGTGATTGTTGGAGATCTGCTCTTTTGTGCAGTTTGACAAATGAAGCTCTGAATGTGTTTGTTAGAGAATCATTCATCGTAAGCCGTGAATGGTGGAGATCTGTTGTTTGGGGCAGTTTACCAAAAGGAGCTGAGAATACGCTTGTTGGATAATCATTCATCGTGAGCTGTGATTGTTGGAGATCTGCTCTTTTGTGCAGTTTGACAAATGAAGCACTGAATGTGTTTGTTAGAGAATCATTCATCGTAAGCCGTGAATGGTGGAGATCTGCTGTTTGGGGCCGTTTACCAAAAGGAGCTGAGAATACGCTTGTTGGATAATCATTCATCGTGAGCTGTGATTGTTGGAGATCTGCTCTTTCGGGCAGTTTGCCAAAAGGAGCTGTGAATGCGCTTTTTGGAAAATCATTCATCGTGAGCAATGAATGGTAGAGATCTGCTCTTTTGTGCAGTTTGACAAATGAAGCTCTGAATGTGTTTGTTAGAGAATCATTCATCGTAAGCCGTGAATGGTGGACATCTATTGTTTGGGGCAGTTTACCAAAAGGAGCTGAGAATACGCTTGTTGGATAATCATTCATCGTGAGCTGTGATTGTTGGAGATCTGCTCTTTTGTGCAGTTTGACAAATGAAGCTCTGAATGTGTTTGTTAGAGAATCATTCATCGTAAGCCGTGAATGGTGGAGATCTGTTGTTTGGGGCAGTTTACCAAAAGGAGCTGAGAATACGCTTGTTGGATAATCATTCATCGTGAGCTGTGATTGGTGGAGACCTGTTCTTTGGGGCAGTTTACCAAAAGGAGCTGAGAATACGCTTGTTGGATAATCATTCATCGTCAGCTGTGATTGGTGGAGATCTGCTCTTTTGTGCAGTTTGACAAATGAAGCACTGAATGTGTTTGTTAGAGAATCATTCATCGTAAGCCGTGAATGGTGGAGATCTGCTGTTTGGGGCAGTTTACCAAAAGGAGCTGAGAATACGCTTGTTGGATAATCATTCATCGTGAGCTGTGATTGTTGGAGATCTGCTCTTTTGTGCAGTTTGACAAATGAAGCACTGAATGTGTTTGTTAGAGAATCATTCATCGTAAGCCGTGAATGGTGGAGATCTGCTGTTTGGGGCCGTTTACCAAAAGGAGCTGAGAATACGCTTGTTGGATAATCATTCATCGTGAGCTGTGATTGTTGGAGATCTGCTCTTTCGGGCAGTTTGCCAAAAGGAGCTGTGAATGCGCTTTTTGGAAAATCATTCATCGTGAGCAATGAATGGTAGAGATCTGCTCTTTTGTGCAGTTTGACAAATGAAGCTCTGAATGTGTTTGTTAGAGAATCATTCATCGTAAGCCGTGAATGGTGGACATCTGTTGTTTGGGGCAGTTTACCAAAAGGAGCTGAGAATACGCTTGTTGGATAATCATTCATCGTGAGCTGTGATTGTTGGAGATCTGCTCTTTTGTGCAGTTTGACAAATGAAGCTCTGAATGTGTTTGTTAGAGAATCATTCATCGTAAGCCGTGAATGGTGGAGATCTGTTGTTTGGGGCAGTTTACCAAAAGGAGCTGAGAATACGCTTGTTGGATAATCATTCATCGTGAGCTGTGATTGGTGGAGACCTGTTCTTTGGGGCAGTTTACCAAAAGGAGCTGAGAATACGCTTGTTGGATAATCATTCATCGTGAACTGTGATTGGTGGAGATCTGTTCTTTGGGGAAGTTTGCCAAAAGGAGCTGTGAATGCGCTTGTTGGCGAATCATTCATCGTGAGCAGTGAATGGTTGAGATCTGCTCTTTGGGGCAGTTTGTCCAATAGAGCTGAGAATACGCTTGTTGGATAATCATTCATCGTGAGCTGTGATTGGTGGAGATCTGTTGTTTGGGGCAGTTTACCAAAAGGAGCTGAGAATACGCTTGTTGGATAATCATTCATCGTGAGCTGTGATTGTTGGAGATCTGCTCTTTTGTGCAGTTTGACAAATGAAGCTCTGAATGTGTTTGTTAGAGAATCATTCATCGTAAGCCGTGAATGGTGGAGATCTGTTGTTTGGGGCAGTTTACCAAAAGGAGCTGAGAATACGCTTGTTGGATAATCATTCATCGTGAGCTGTGATTGGTGGAGACCTGTTCTTTGGGGCAGTTTACCAAAAGGAGCTGAGAATACGCTTGTTGGATAATCATTCATCGTGAACTGTGATTGGTGGAGATCTGTTCTTTGGGGAAGTTTGCCAAAAGGAGCTGTGAATGCGCTTGTTGGCGAATCATTCATCGTGAGCAGTGAATGGTTGAGATCTGCTCTTTGGGGCAGTTTGTCCAATAGAGCTGAGAATACGCTTGTTGGATAATCATTCATCGTGAGCTGTGATTGGTGGAGATCTGTTCTTTGGGGCAGTTTACCAAAAGGAGCTGAGAATACGCTTGTTGGATAATCATTCATCGTGAGCTGTGATTGTTGGAGATCTGCTCTTTTGTGCAGTTTGACAAATGAAGCTCTGAATGTGTTTCTTAGAGAATCATTCATCGTAAGCCGTGAATGGTGGAGATCTGTTGTTTGGGGCAGTTTACCAAAAGGAGCTGAGAATACGTTTGTTGTATAATCATTCATCGTGAGCTGTGATTGATGGAGGAATGTTCTTTGGGGCAGTTTACCAAAAGGAGCTGAGAATACGCATGTTGGATAATCATTCCTCGTGAGCAGTGAATGGTGGAGATCTGCTCTTTGGAGAAGTTTACCAAAAGGAGCTGAGAATACGCTTGTTGGATAATCCTTCATCGTGAGCTGTGATTGGTGGAGATCTGCTCTTTGGGGAAGTTTACCAAAAGGAGCTGAGAATACGCTTGTTGGATAATCATTCATCGTGAGCTGTGATTGGTGGAGATCTCTTCTTTGGGGAAGTTTGCCAAAAGGAGCTGTGAATGCGCTTGTTGGAGAATCATTCATCGTGAGCAGTGAATGGCGGAGATCTGCTCTTTGGTGCAATATCCCAAAAAGAGCTGTGAATGCGCTTGTTCGCGAATTATTCATCGTGAGTGAGGAATGGGGGAGATCCGTCCTTTTTGGCAGTTTACCAAAGTCCGCTTTGTTTGCAACTAGCCGGGAGTGGACACAAAAAGAACGTCCATTCATCTGGGCAAGCATTCGTGAATGACTGTTTTGTATGAAAGATAAATGAACTTTTAAGAGTGAATGAATTTTAGCATCACCCAGGCAGACATCGGGACAAGTGCAAATGACTGTGAAAATAACAGAAAGCGAGTAGTTATAAACAGTGTATGCGTCATTTAATATGAGAAATGAACACGACCTTGAACGCTGACGTAAGATGCCAGAAAACAATAGCGATCATATAAACATGTCAGGCCACGGTTTTTGACAAAAGGCAGAAATTTCCTTATCGTCACGGAGCTTGGCAGTTGTTCACGAAATGAAGGGCTTTCTTTGATCTCCGCGGTGTTCATAGTAATAGAAATTCACGTTCTGCGTTTTTCTTCAAGCATATCCAGTGAGAGGAAGAATTAATATATGTTCTTTTGAATCCGTTCTGATGCGAATTAAATCTATCACAGCTATTCAAAGCCAATGGAACCGGTTTGGGAAACAATCAGCCGGTTTCTACAATCGATAAGGCATCCAGAAACAGGAACATCCCCTTAGTTCCACAAGCAGCTAAAAGACATGTTACGAAAATTAACAAATGGCGCACGAAAGTTTTTTCATTTTTTGGAGTTAGTATATAGTAAGATTTTTACAAAATAATGTACATTTCGAAGTATATTGTGACGATTCCCCCCTCCTATAATTAATTGGCGAGAGGCATGGCTAATTAACGGTAATTGAAACTTGATTGGGGGTTTTAATGAACAGAAAGATATAATTTAAACACTTGCGAGGGGCGGTGTATTAAGAAAAGATCTGCTGGCACTTGGAATTCAAGTGGCGAGTTGCAGGTGTTTGCCACGAGAACAAAGAGCCCATAAACGGAAATGGGACGGGTCAGAGTTTAAAAGCTATTTCCCATGACTCAAAAGTGTTTGGACGGCAAAAGCGTTTTAAGCTTTCGTCTGTGCCGCGCGCGAAACAATGGGAAAGCTCTTGGACTTGAACAGCGGTTTATAATAAATATGTCGCGGTTTCAAGTGGTACAATTCACCGCTTACCAGCTTCTTGGAGACGGGAGATTGTTGTTCAGAGTCACAGACTCCGTTTTAAGCCGAGAGAGTGAGGAAGGATTTTTCCTCGCCTTAGAAAAAATGCTAACCGTCTGTGTGCTCTTGCAGTTCTGAACATAAGAAGCGAAGCCAGCTGAAAGCATAAGCTGATGAATAATCAGTTTATGCTTGCCGCGAAATGACTTCACTTCGGGAAGTCATTTCGCGGCGAGACATGAGTTCGTCCTGTTTTGTTATACGAGGGTTCTAGCAAAAGTAATTCAAAAATAGGCATAGCATTTTTATTAACAGACAGAGGTTGTTCAAATTGCACATGTTGATAGAGTAACAATTCCTCTATACAGAGGTACTAGGCCGTGCAAATTAATTGGGACAAGCTATTTTATTCTCAGAATTGTAATGTGATCGCCAGTTGATGTAGGAAACCCACGTAAACCGGTTTTATCATATGTGAGGTGGTGTGACTGTTAGAACTTGATAGTAAGAATGTGGTTTGACCGGTTTTGAACAGGAAATAGGCACTTCAGCTTCAGTTGTGAGGTTTCGTGTGTGACAGGTGGATGTTAGTTTTTGCTCTCTGTGAGAACGTGTTGCTTTCATGTATTGAAAAATGGATATTTCCTCAAGGAAGCGTGCAAAAATAATTGCTCTGAAGGATCACACTTCTATGACAGTGAGAGATATCGCTTCTGCAGTTGGTGTAGGCAAATCAAGTGTATCAAGACTGCTTACGCGATACAATGCATCTGGATCATCGTCTCCAAAAAGGAGAGGTAAATGTGGAAGAAAATAAAAATAACTCCACGAACCGATAAATATCTAATCAGAAATAGTAAAATGAATCCAAAGAAAACAAGCACCGACCTTCAAAGAGATTTATTGGGTAGTGGTTGTGATGCTAGGGATTCAATTGTACGCCGTAGGCTTCTAGAAGTTGGCCGGAAGGCAAGAAGACCAACGAAAAAACAATATTTGAATGCGAAAATGAAGATAAAACGTTTAGCATGGGCCAAAAAATATGAATCATGGACTGCTGATGACTGGAAAAAGGTAATTTTCAGTGATGAAACTCATTTATTTGTGCAGGGTTACCAAGCAAATGTCGTTAGACGAAGCAACTTAAGACCTGAGCATGTCAAACAAACTGTAAAACACCCTCTGAAACAGATGTTTTGGGGTTTTTTTCACATCAAATGGCACTGGAAGCTTAGTTCCTGTTCAAGGTATGATGAATTCAGCCAAGTACGTAGAAATATTACAACGTAGGATTGTTCCATTCTTGCAAACTTTTGACGGGACATTTCAACAGGACTTGGCCCCATGTCACAATTCGAAATTGGTCAAGCTGTAAAATCAAATTCCTTTGCTTGATTGGCCTGGAAATTCACCAGACTTAAATCCCATAGAAAAGTTGTGGAATATTTTGAAGAGACGTTTAGGTAAAATGGACTGTACAACCAAAGAACGCATGATAACGAATGCTATAAAAGTGTGGTTTATGAAGTAAAAAATATGTGCACACAATTAGTGGAGTCAATGCCAAAACGAATTCAAGGGGTCATTTCTCCTAAAGGAGGACATACTTCATACTAATACAGGTATTTATCAGTGTATATCAAGGCATACAATGATATAAAGGCATAGTTTTGGAAAAAAGAGTGACTTTTTTACTTTGTCCCAATTAATTTGCACGGTATAGTACTACTCAACATAGTTTCCATCACAAGCGATGCATTTGCGACATCGTTGAACACAACTCTCGAATTCTCTGTGAAAAATTCAGGTGTGTGCTGTTGCACCCATTTCTTAACAGTCACTTTCACATCGTCTGTGTCATCAAATCGTTGTCTTCGAAGACTGGGTTCGACTCCCTGTGGCGGCCAATGAGAATTTTTCCGTGACTCACTTATAAACGTGGAAAGAGCGAAGATCTTTGTTTGATGTTCCTGGTCCACGTAAAATGTCTGTATTAATTATTCATTCGCCTTCTAATTATTTCTTCAGTTGCTGCTTACCATCTTTGGTGAATCCCCAGCATTGTGCGGGGCTCCAAGAAGCAACCTGCCACATTGGCTTGGCAGTTAGCGTGTGTGAGTCTGGAGGAATTCGAGGCCGCTGTGGTGTAGCGAAAGCGTAACTGGAAGACCCTGGGTTCGACTCCCGGTGGCGGCCAATGAGAATTATTCCGTGACTCACTTATAAACGTGGAAAGAGCGAAGATCTTTGTTTGATGTTCCTGGTCCACGTTAAATGTCTGTATTAATTATTCATTCGCCTTCTAATTGTTTCTTCAGTTGCTGTTTACCATCTTTGGTGAATCCCCAGCATTGTGCGGTGCTCCAAGAAGCAACCTGCCAACTTGGCTTGGCAGTTAGCGTGTGTGAGTCTGGAGGAATTCGAGGCCGCTGTGGTGTAGCGGAGGCGTAACGGAAGACCCTGGGTTCGACTCCCGGTGGCGGCCAATGAGAATTTTTCCGTGACTCACTTATAAACGTGGAAAGAGCGAAGATCTTTGTTTGATGTTCCTGGTCCACGTTAAATGTCTGTATTAATTATTCATTCGCCTTCTAATTATTTCTTCAGTTACTGCTTACCATCTTTGGTGAATCCCCAGCATTATGCGGGGCTCCAAGAAGCAACCTGCCAAATTGGCTTGGCAGTTAGCGTGTGTGAGTCTGGAGGAATTTGAGGCCGCTGTGGTGTAGCGGAAGGGTAACTGGAAGACCCTGGGTTCGACTCCCGGTGGCGGCCAATGAGAATTTTTCCGTGACTCACTTATAAACGTGGAAAGAGCGAAGATCTTTGTTTGATGTTCCTGGTCCACGTTAAATGTCTGTATTAATTATTCATTCACCTTCTAATTATTTGTTCAGTTGCTGCTTACCATCTTTGGTGAATCCCCAGCATTGTGCGGGGCTCCAAGAAGCAACCTGCCAAATTGGCTTGGCAGTTAGCGTGTGTGAGTCTGGAGGATTTCGAGGCCGCTGTGGTGTAGCGGAAGAATATCCGGCGCGTAACTGGAAGACCCTGGGTTCGACTCCCGGTGGCGGCCAATGAGAATTTTTCCGTGACTCACTTATAAACGTGGAAAAAGCGAAGATCTTTGTTTGATGTTCCTGGTCCACGTAAAATGTCTGTATTAATTATTCATTCGCCTTCTAATTATTTCTTCAGTTGCTGCTTACCATCTTTGGTGAATCCCCAGCATTGTGCGGGGCTCCAAGAAGCAACCTGCCAAATTGGCTTGGCAGTTAGCGTGTGTGAGTCTGGAGGATTTCGAGGCCGCTGTGGTGTAGCGGAAGAATATCCGGCGCGTAACTGGAAGACCCTGGGTTCGACTCTCGGTGGCGGCCAATGAGAATTTTTCCGTGACTCACTTATAAACGTGGAAAAAGCGAAGATCTTTGTTTGATGTTCCTGGTCCACGTAAAATGTCTGTATTAATTATTCATTCGCCTTCTAATTATTTCTTCAGTTGCTGCTTACCATCTTTGGTGAATCCCCAGCATTGTGCGGGGCTCCAAGAAGCAACCTGCCAACTTGCCTTGGCAGTTAGCGTGTGTGGGTCTGGAGGAATTCGAGGCCGCTGTGGTGTAGCGTAAGAATATCCGGCGCGTAACTGGAAGACCCTGGGTTCGACTCCCGGTGGCGGCCAATGAGAATTTTTCCGTGACTCACTTATAAACGTGGAAAGAGCGAAGATCTTTGTTTGATGTTCCTGGTCCACGTTAAATGTCTGTATTAATTATTCATTCGCCTTCTAATTATTTCTTCAGTTGCTGCTTACCATCTTTGGTGAATCCCCAGCATTGTGCGGGGCTCCAAGAAGCAACCTGCCAACTTGCCTTGGCAGTTAGCGTGTGTGAGTCTGGAGGAATTCGAGGCCGCTGTGGTGTAGCGTAAGAATATCCGGCGCGTAACTGGAAGACCCTGGGTTCGACTCCCGGTGGCGGCCAAAGAGAATTTTTCCGTGACTCACTTATAAACGTGGAAAGAGCGAAGACCTTTGTTTGATGTTCCTGGTCCACGTTAAATGTCTGTATTAATTATTCATTCGCCTTCTAATTATTTCTTCAGTTGCTGCTTACCATCTTTGGTGAATCCCCAGCATTGTGCGGGGCTCCAAGAAGCATCCTGCCAACTTGGCTTGGCAGTTAGCGTGTGTGAGTCTGGAGGAATTCGAGGCCGCTGTGGTGTAGCGTAAGAATATCCGGCGCGTAACTGGAAGACCCTGGGTTCGACTCCCGGTGGCGGCCAATGAGAATTATTCCGTGACTCACTTATAAACGTGGAAAGAGCGAAGACCTTTGTTTGATGTTCCTGGTCCACGTTAAATGTCTGTATTAATTATTCATTCGCCTTCTAATTATTTCTTCAGTTGCTGCTTACCATCTTTGGTGAATCCCCAGCATTGTGCGGGGCTCCAAGAAGCAACCTGCCAACTTGGCTTGGCAGTTAGCGTGTGTGAGTCTGGAGGAATTCGAGGCCGCTGTGGTGTAGAGCAAGCGTAACTGGAAGACCTGGGTTCGACTCCCGGTGGCGGCCAATGAGAATTTTTCCGTGACTCACTTATAAACGTGGAAAGAGCGAAGATCTTTGTTTGATGTTCCTGGTCCACGTTAAATGTCTGTATTAATTATTCATTCGCCTTCTAATTATTTCTTCAGTTGCTGCTTACCATCTTTGGTGAATCCCCAGCATTGTGCGGGGCTCCAAGAAGCAACCTGCCAACTTGGCTTGGCAGTTAGCGTGTGTGAGTCTGGAGGAATTCGAGGCCGCTGTGGTGTAGAGCAAGCGTAACTGGAAGACCTGGGTTCGACTCCCGGTGGCGGCCAATGAGAATTTTTCCGTGACTCACTTATAAACGTGGAAAGAGCGAAGACCTTTGTTTGATGTTCCTGGTCCACGTTAAATGTCTGTATTAATTATTCATTCGCCTTTTAATTATTTCTTCTGTTGCTCCTTACCATCTTTGGTGAATCCCCAGCATTGTGCGGGGCTCCAAGAAGCAACCTGCCAACTTGCCTTGGCAGTTAGCGTGTGTGAGTCTGGAGGAATTTGAGGCCGCTGTGGTGTAGCGGAAGCATATCCGGCGCGTAACTGGAAGACCCTGGGTTCGACTCCCGGTGGCGGCCAATGAGAATTTTTCCGTGACTCACTTATAAACGTGGAAAGAGCGAAGATCTTTGTTTGATGTTCCTGGTCCACGTTAAATGTCTGTATTAATTATTCATTCGCCTTCTAATTATTTCTTCAGTTGCTGCTTACCATCTTTGGTGAATCCCCAGCATTGTGCGGGGCTCCAAGAAGCAACCTGCCAACTTGGCTTGGCAGTTAGCGTGTGTGAGTCTGGAGGAATTCGAGGCCGCTGTGGTGTAGAGTAAGCGTAACTGGAAGACCTGGGTTCGACTCCCGGTGGCGGCCAATGAGAATTTTTCCGTGACTCACTTATAAACGTGGAAAGAGCGAAGATCTTTGTTTGATGTTCCTGGTCCACGTTAAATGTCTGTATTAATTATTCATTCGCCTTCTAATTATTTCTTCAGTTGCTGCTTACCATCTTTGGTGAATCCCCAGCATTGTGCGGGGCTCCAAGAAGCAACCTGCCAACTTGGCTTGGCAGTTAGCGTGTGTGAGTCTGGAGGAATTCGAGGCCGCTGTGGTGTAGAGCAAGCGTAACTGGAAGACCTGGGTTCGACTCCCGGTGGCGGCCAATGAGAATTTTTCCGTGACTCACTTATAAACGTGGAAAGAGCGAAGATCTTTGTTTGATGTTCCTGGTCCACGTTAAATGTCTGTATTAATTATTCATTCGCCTTCTAATTATTTCTTCAGTTGCTGTTTACCATCTTTGGTGAATCCCCAGCATTGTGCGGTGCTCCAAGAAGCAACCTGCCAACTTGGCTTGGCAGTTAGCGTGTGTGAGTCTGGAGGAATTCGAGGCCGCTGTGGTGTAGCGGAGGCGTAACGGAAGACCCTGGGTTCGACTCCCGGTGGCGGCCAATGAGAATTTTTCCGTGACTCACTTATAAACGTGGAAAGAGCGAAGATCTTTGTTTGATGTTCCTGGTCCACGTTAAATGTCTGTATTAATTATTCATTCGCCTTCTAATTATTTCTTCAGTTACTGCTTACCATCTTTGGTGAATCCCCAGCATTATGCGGGGCTCCAAGAAGCAACCTGCCAAATTGGCTTGGCAGTTAGCGTGTGTGAGTCTGGAGGAATTTGAGGCCGCTGTGGTGTAGCGGAAGGGTAACTGGAAGACCCTGGGTTCGACTCCCGGTGGCGGCCAATGAGAATTTTTCCGTGACTCACTTATAAACGTGGAAAGAGCGAAGATCTTTGTTTGATGTTCCTGGTCCACGTTAAATGTCTGTATTAATTATTCATTCACCTTCTAATTATTTGTTCAGTTGCTGCTTACCATCTTTGGTGAATCCCCAGCATTGTGCGGGGCTCCAAGAAGCAACCTGCCAAATTGGCTTGGCAGTTAGCGTGTGTGAGTCTGGAGGATTTCGAGGCCGCTGTGGTGTAGCGGAAGAATATCCGGCGCGTAACTGGAAGACCCTGGGTTCGACTCCCGGTGGCGGCCAATGAGAATTTTTCCGTGACTCACTTATAAACGTGGAAAAAGCGAAGATCTTTGTTTGATGTTCCTGGTCCACGTAAAATGTCTGTATTAATTATTCATTCGCCTTCTAATTATTTCTTCAGTTGCTGCTTACCATCTTTGGTGAATCCCCAGCATTGTGCGGGGCTCCAAGAAGCAACCTGCCAAATTGGCTTGGCAGTTAGCGTGTGTGAGTCTGGAGGATTTCGAGGCCGCTGTGGTGTAGCGGAAGAATATCCGGCGCGTAACTGGAAGACCCTGGGTTCGACTCTCGGTGGCGGCCAATGAGAATTTTTCCGTGACTCACTTATAAACGTGGAAAAAGCGAAGATCTTTGTTTGATGTTCCTGGTCCACGTAAAATGTCTGTATTAATTATTCATTCGCCTTCTAATTATTTCTTCAGTTGCTGCTTACCATCTTTGGTGAATCCCCAGCATTGTGCGGGGCTCCAAGAAGCAACCTGCCAACTTGCCTTGGCAGTTAGCGTGTGTGGGTCTGGAGGAATTCGAGGCCGCTGTGGTGTAGCGTAAGAATATCCGGCGCGTAACTGGAAGACCCTGGGTTCGACTCCCGGTGGCGGCCAATGAGAATTTTTCCGTGACTCACTTATAAACGTGGAAAGAGCGAAGATCTTTGTTTGATGTTCCTGGTCCACGTTAAATGTCTGTATTAATTATTCATTCGCCTTCTAATTATTTCTTCAGTTGCTGCTTACCATCTTTGGTGAATCCCCAGCATTGTGCGGGGCTCCAAGAAGCAACCTGCCAACTTGCCTTGGCAGTTAGCGTGTGTGAGTCTGGAGGAATTCGAGGCCGCTGTGGTGTAGCGTAAGAATATCCGGCGCGTAACTGGAAGACCCTGGGTTCGACTCCCGGTGGCGGCCAAAGAGAATTTTTCCGTGACTCACTTATAAACGTGGAAAGAGCGAAGACCTTTGTTTGATGTTCCTGGTCCACGTTAAATGTCTGTATTAATTATTCATTCGCCTTCTAATTATTTCTTCAGTTGCTGCTTACCATCTTTGGTGAATCCCCAGCATTGTGCGGGGCTCCAAGAAGCATCCTGCCAACTTGGCTTGGCAGTTAGCGTGTGTGAGTCTGGAGGAATTCGAGGCCGCTGTGGTGTAGCGTAAGAATATCCGGCGCGTAACTGGAAGACCCTGGGTTCGACTCCCGGTGGCGGCCAATGAGAATTATTCCGTGACTCACTTATAAACGTGGAAAGAGCGAAGACCTTTGTTTGATGTTCCTGGTCCACGTTAAATGTCTGTATTAATTATTCATTCGCCTTCTAATTATTTCTTCAGTTGCTGCTTACCATCTTTGGTGAATCCCCAGCATTGTGCGGGGCTCCAAGAAGCAACCTGCCAACTTGGCTTGGCAGTTAGCGTGTGTGAGTCTGGAGGAATTCGAGGCCGCTGTGGTGTAGAGCAAGCGTAACTGGAAGACCTGGGTTCGACTCCCGGTGGCGGCCAATGAGAATTTTTCCGTGACTCACTTATAAACGTGGAAAGAGCGAAGATCTTTGTTTGATGTTCCTGGTCCACGTTAAATGTCTGTATTAATTATTCATTCGCCTTCTAATTATTTCTTCAGTTGCTGCTTACCATCTTTGGTGAATCCCCAGCATTGTGCGGGGCTCCAAGAAGCAACCTGCCAACTTGGCTTGGCAGTTAGCGTGTGTGAGTCTGGAGGAATTCGAGGCCGCTGTGGTGTAGAGCAAGCGTAACTGGAAGACCTGGGTTCGACTCCCGGTGGCGGCCAATGAGAATTTTTCCGTGACTCACTTATAAACGTGGAAAGAGCGAAGACCTTTGTTTGATGTTCCTGGTCCACGTTAAATGTCTGTATTAATTATTCATTCGCCTTTTAATTATTTCTTCTGTTGCTCCTTACCATCTTTGGTGAATCCCCAGCATTGTGCGGGGCTCCAAGAAGCAACCTGCCAACTTGCCTTGGCAGTTAGCGTGTGTGAGTCTGGAGGAATTTGAGGCCGCTGTGGTGTAGCGGAAGCATATCCGGCGCGTAACTGGAAGACCCTGGGTTCGACTCCCGGTGGCGGCCAATGAGAATTTTTCCGTGACTCACTTATAAACGTGGAAAGAGCGAAGATCTTTGTTTGATGTTCCTGGTCCACGTTAAATGTCTGTATTAATTATTCATTCGCCTTCTAATTATTTCTTCAGTTGCTGCTTACCATCTTTGGTGAATCCCCAGCATTGTGCGGGGCTCCAAGAAGCAACCTGCCAACTTGGCTTGGCAGTTAGCGTGTGTGAGTCTGGAGGAATTCGAGGCCGCTGTGGTGTAGAGTAAGCGTAACTGGAAGACCTGGGTTCGACTCCCGGTGGCGGCCAATGAGAATTTTTCCGTGACTCACTTATAAACGTGGAAAGAGCGAAGATCTTTGTTTGATGTTCCTGGTCCACGTTAAATGTCTGTATTAATTATTCATTCGCCTTCTAATTATTTCTTCAGTTGCTGCTTACCATCTTTGGTGAATCCCCAGCATTGTGCGGGGCTCCAAGAAGCAACCTGCCAACTTGGCTTGGCAGTTAGCGTGTGTGAGTCTGGAGGAATTCGAGGCCGCTGTGGTGTAGAGCAAGCGTAACTGGAAGACCTGGGTTCGACTCCCGGTGGCGGCCAATGAGAATTTTTCCGTGACTCACTTATAAACGTGGAAAGAGCGAAGACCTTTGTTTGATGTTCCTGGTCCACGTTAAATGTCTGTATTAATTATTCATTCGCCTTCTAATTATTTCTTCAGTTGCTGCTTACCATCCTTGGTGAATCCCCAGCATTGTGCGGGGCTCCAAGAAGCAACCTGCCAACTTGCCTTGGCAGTTAGCGTGTGTGAGTCTGAAGGAATTCGAGGCCGCTGTGGTGTAGCGGAAGCATATCCGGCGCGTAACTGGAAGACCCTGGGTTCGACTCCCGGTGGCGGCCAATGAGAATTATTCCGTGACTCACTTATAAACGTGGAAAGAGCGAAGATCTTTGTTTGATGTTCCTGGTCCACGTTAAATGTCTGTATTAATTATTCATTGGGCAGAACAGATGGAAGTCGGAGGGCGCCAGATTTGGACTGTACGGTGGATGGGGGACCACAAACCAACCTAATTTGAACATCCATGTCTCACGGGATTCGAACCGAGACCTTTCCCGGACGAATAGTTAGAAGGCATCGCTTAGACCACTGCGCCATCGTAGGGCGGTGTCGATGTTCTTCCTGTGAATTTTAATTGCTTTGAAGAAAATAAAAATGTTAACGTAAGGATAAAGGCACAAAGAAAAGTGTACTTACTGATAATATAAGGCAGCTGAAATATAGACGGCATGAGACTTCCATTGATGGTTCTGAGGACCAGGAAAGCTACGAAGTTTGTCATGAACACAGATCCAATAGCGGTAACTGCGGTCACCACCACTGTCACGAAAAAAATCGGCTTCCGACCGAATCTGAAACGACAAGAACACTTTTTTAACCTCCACAAAAGACTTGCGGTTGTACAGCGTTAAAATGATAATGCTCCTTCTGCTGGAGTCTACACAGTGCGTCAAAGAATTTTTAAGACTAGCGCTAGATTTCTGCCTACGGTGGCGCCACCAGTGTAATCGCGAATGCGTTATAAACCGTGACCATCTGCTTGCTTTCTGCCAAAAGTACTGCGCAGTTGTTAAAGTAACTCAAACGAAACTGCCGTTCATTAGAGAAGTACAATTTTTTTCATGTTGAATTATTAAGATGGAACAAAGGGCTGTTATTAAATTGAACGCAAAACTTGGTAAAAGTGCCTCGGAAACGTACCAAATGATGAAACAAGTTTACGGTGAGTTTTGTTTAAGTAGATCAAATGTTTTCCTGTGGCACAAACGTTTTTTGGACGGAAGAGAGACGCTAGAAGATGATAAGCATGCCGGAAGACCAAGTTCATCTAGGACACCTGAGATTATTGAAAAAGTGCGTGATTTCGTGGCAAACAATCGATGTGCGTCACTAAGAATGATGGAAGAGTCTTTAAACATCAACAAAGAAAACGATTCGAACCATCCTGCATGAAGATTTGGGCACAACAAAAGTCTGTGCTAAATTTGTTCCACACACGTTAACCAATGAACAAAAATCAAGGAGAAGTGCACATTGCAGAGACATCATTTCAGCCGCTGAAAATGATCCAAACTTCTTAAAATCGATTGTTACAGGTGATGAAACATGGTGTTTTCAATATGATCCTAAAACAAAGCGACAAAGTGTGGAATGGAAGTCAAAAAACTCACCACAAGCCAAAAATAACAAGAAAAGTTCCATCGAAAATTAAAACACTGCTCATTACATTCTTCGATAGTAAGGGTATTATTAACAAAGAATTTGTTCCAAGTGGACAAACAATTACTGGTGAGTTTTATTTAAATGTTTTGAGGCGTTTGATGGGCAGAATTCGTCGCATTCGTCCAGAATATCGGGATGAAAACAGTTGGTGTTTGTTGCACGATAATGCACCCAGTCACACCTCACTTCTTGTTCGTAGATTTTTGGCGAAAAATAACGTCTGTGTGATGAATCATCCACCGTATTCGCCTGATTAAGCAACCTGCGACTTTTCTTTGTTTCCCAAACTTAAAATAACGTCAAAAATGTGTTATTTTGATGATATTTCGACCATAGAAACAGCTTCGACGCGTGCTTTGGAGGCAATTCCGCAAAGTGAACTGGAACAGGCATTCGAATCATTATTATATCGCTGTAACAAGTGTATTGAAGCCGGAGGGACTTATTTTGAATAACAAACCAAAACAAATTATAATTTCTTGTTTCTTTATCATTTTACAGACCCAGTCTGAAAAATTCTTTGCCACACTGTGTATGTGCCTGACAACCATATTGTCTGTCAGTCTGGTCGTCAATCTTTAATACATACCGCCCACTTTTGTACCTTTGTTGATGGTAAAATTTCTTACCGCCCACCGCTGCAGCAGTAACTCAATTTAGAGCAAGTGCGAAGTAGCTTTTTAGAGGGGAGGGTTTGTAAAGAATCTATACTTAAATTTATCTTTTCATATGTACTTTATGCATGTTTATACAATTATACATCTATATATTAATTCAGTTTAAGTTGTGGAGTCATTTTGGAGGGGTTTGGCCATAACTCACCACGCTGGCCAAGCGGGTTGGTGAGTGTGGGATAGTATTTCCTTTAATCCCGATGCTATAGTTATACCGCGAGAGAGAACAAGCTGGATTCAGGAGTTGCTACAGCACTATAGATCATATCCACGTACTGAGAGAACTAATTGAAAGAGCGAGGGAATATGAACTTCCATTGTGCATGGCTTTTATCGATTATGAAAAAGCCTTGGATTCGGTGAAACCATCAGCAGTTACAATGGCTCTGAAAACCTGCGGTATTGAAGATGCATACATTAATATTATTAATAACATCTATGAAAATGCAAGTGCAAAGATTCGGCTGTTTGAAAATACAACACACATAAAAATTGGAAAAGGAGTGAGACAAGGTGACACCATATCTCCGAAGCTCTTTAATGCCACAATGGAGGGTGTCTTTCAGTCGCTGAGCTGGGAAAACAAGGGGATAAAGATTAATGGAGATTATCTAACCCACCTTCGTTTTGCTGATGACGTAGTCAGTTTTGCAACTACCCCATCAGAGCTGCAGAGTATGATCCAGGAACTTGCTGACAAGAATAAAGAAGTGGGATTAAAAATGAACTTTCAGAAGACAAAAGTGATGTTCAATGCTTTTACAAGAAATGAAGATTTATCGATTGATGGAGAAAAGCTGGAGATAACAGACACGTACGTTTATCTTGGACAGCAGATATCAAGTGAGGGTCACATTGATGAAGAAATTAATCGGCGTACAAAACTTGCCTGGAGAGCTTTTGGAAGAAACAGCATAATTTTCAAGAGCAATATGCCATTATGTCTTAAAAGAAAAGTGTTTGATCAATGCATCCTTCCAGTGCTTACGTATGGTGCAGAGACGTGGACCTTAACTAAAAGAGACATACAAAGGCTGCAGACAACTCAAAGCAGCATGGAGAGGTGCATGCTTGGTGTAACCAGGAGAGATAAGAAGAGGAACTCGTGGATCCGAAAAATGACGAGAGTGGAAGACATCATGATCAGAGTTAAATCCCTGAAATGGCAATGGGCTGGACATACTGCCAGAAGGACAGACCATAGATGGACAGCCGAAATTTTAGATTGGATTCCAAGGGACAGGAAAAGACCCAGAAGAAGACCTCATGGGAGAAGGGTGGCAGAAATTAGAAAGTTCGCAGGAGTGACATGGAGGAGACTAGCACAAGACAGACCGTTGTGGAGGAAACTTGGGGAGACCTTCGTCCAGCAGTGGATTGATAATGGTTGACAATGATGATGATGATGAACAAAAGAACGTGATGTGATTAAGGTCAGATCTGAAATCAGCACCCAAAAATTAGTTAAAAACATCTACATTTGTTCATGTTATAAAAGCTTTGTGGACCAGTAATTTTTTATGAAAAATTTTTTGCTGAGTGGTATTAATATTCTATTAGTCCTGACATTACTGCTTCTAAACAATGAACTGCCAAAATTCTTTTTAGAAGGGATACTCTTAAGCGATACACACTGAGACAGCAAATTATTAGGAACAACCAATAGCAATGAGACGCGTGCGTTCCTCACCTATGACGTCGATATACACTGAAGAGCAACTGAATTACAGACAGCTGGCGTTATACAAATGTGACGTTATGGGCGGCCCTGTAAACAGAAACGACATGACGTATGCAGCGATCCGACAATATAAGGAGTGATGCGATGGGAATCAGTAAGAGTCGTACGCCGTATGGGTAAGACGAAGGATCTAAGCGCATTTGATCGCGGTTGTCGGGGCCAGACGAATGGGTCACTCCATCTCGAAAGTCGTGCAGGCAATGGGATTTTCACGAGCCACTGTGTCACGGGTGCACCGTGAGTACATCGAATCCGCTAAAACCATCCCTGCAAGAGCCAACTGCCGTGGACAACAGCGTGTGGATGAGCGGTGTCATCGCCGGTTAGCTCGCATTGAAACAGCGAATAGACGGGCCGCAGTGCAAGAAATCACTCGGTAATTTAACGCTGGCGCACAAAAACGTGTAAGCAGCCACACCATCCAGAACCATCTCCTCGCTATGGGGTAGAGAAGCCATCGTCCCACGAGGGTACCGCTGCTGACCGCACATCACAGGGTGCAAAGATTAGCATGGGCGCGGGAACGTCGCCACTGGACCCTAGACATGTGGGAAAATGTTGCCTGGACTGATGAGTCGAGATTCACGTTGGTACATGCGGATGGCAGGATACGAGTATGGCGCAAACCACATGAAGCGATGGATCCTTCTTGCCAGCAGGGTGCTCTTCAAGTTGGGTGGGGTGGCATTCTCGTCTGGGGACTGTTTAATTGGAATTAAAAGGGACCCCCTGGTACATGTGACATCGTCCCTCACAGGTCAACGTTACCGGGATATCCTGGACGATCATTTGCTCATGTTTGTGCGTCTTGAACATCCCACTGGGCACCTCCCGAATTGCATCCAAGTGGTTGGATGAACACTCCACCGACGAGACCTCGCTTTCTTGGCCAGCTAGGTCACCTGACCCCCAATCCCATCGAGCACATCTGGGATGCCATCGAGAGAGATGACCCCCGCCTTCCATCAAATCTTCGTGAACTGTGGGAGCTTGTTCAGGGGTCGTGGATCCGTATGGCTTCCCAACGCTTCCGGTGTCTTGTCGAGTCGATGCCGAGACGAATCGCCGCCGTCATCAGGACGAAAGGTGGCGCTACACGTTACTAGACAGGTATCTCTATTTCAATTGCTCTTCAATGCATGGTGGTCATAATGTTCTTACACAGTCGTATAACAACATTATGATCACCCCCGGAACCACAGTGTGCCCGCCCAGGCACGTCACATAGTGCAGGTGATAAGATCGACCACAGGGAGGCCAGGACAGATGAGCCATAGTGAGCACAATGAGCAGAGGTAGTGATCTGACGGACGTTCAAAAAGGAGTGATCATGTGCCAAGAGTGGAAGCATTTTTTTTTTATTGGAGGTTTAACCACCACCGTGATCATCTCAATGGGCTATAAGCAGTCGTCCGTCCCTAATTTAGGGTCACTGGTTCCAGGGAAGGGAGAAGGCCAGTGCTGAACACGGACCCCTTACCGGACGAATGATCGAAAGCCATCGCTTAGACCACTGTGCCACCGGAGCGGCTTTCGTGGAATGTTCGCGAGGTTCTGTAGCGGTCATAACCCGAGAGGAGAACGTCGACTGGTAAAGGGAAATCTACTCGCAACAGTGCAGCGGTTGATCACGAAAATGAACGCTGGGGAATCCATGTACGTGTTCTCGATAACAGCTGAGCGGACCCTGTTACGCATGCGTCAATGCGGCCATGTTAACCCAGCTCCATTGGCAACGACGCATGCAGTTCGCAAGGGACAACCGTCATTGGACGGTGAAAAAAGGTTGCTTTCTCTGGTGAATCGAATTTTCTATTCCACACAAGTGACGGGCGGTGTCGGATACGGCGTCAGGATGATGTCCTGGTATGTCCTGATACCACTGGATAGGTCCCTGAACGCCAATGGCTACCTGTCGATCCTCGCTGACTGCATGCATCCCTTCATGTTGGAGCTTTACGCTGGTGGGGATGGTGTCTACCAACAGGACAATTCTTTTTACTCCCAAGAAACATTAAAGTAATCCTTTTAATAAAGATAGTAACATGTTAAGCCATTCATTCTGGTCTTCAATTAAAAGGCAATGATTAGCACGGCAAAACCGCGACCATTTAAGGGTCATTGAGCTAAATGTGAAAACATTTAGAGATGTCATGAAAGAAATACAGGATTCCACCATATAATACAAGTTTTGAAGATGACAATCCGGTTTTTTGGCGTAAATGTGACAAGGATGGTAAGTCAGATAATATCCGAATACCTCAGAATTTCGTCATTCTGGAACAGGAATCGAACCCGCGTCTCCCAGATAGCGCCCTGGTATGCTAACCACTACACCACCCCGAACGACCAAGTCTCAAGTTTCCGATTAATTTGAATAAAACCATCACAGGATTCGCTAGTCGAAGCAACCGGAATTCATGTTTAGCGAATCTGGAGGTTAAGAATCTTATCACGTGATTGCTCGGAGAAGCAGATAAATCATGAAAGAAATACGGGATTACGCCATATAATACAAATTTTGAAGATGACAATCCGATTTTTGGTGTAAATCTGTCAAGGATGGTAAGTCAGATAATTTCCGAATACTTCAGAATTTCGTCATTCTGGAACAGGAATCGAACCCGCGTCTCCCAGATAGCACCCTGGTATGCTAACCACTACACCACCCCGAACGACCAAGTCTCAAGTTTCCGATTAATTTGAATAAAACCATCACAGGATTCGCTAGTCGAAGCAACCGGAATTCATGTTTAGCGAATCTGGAGGTTAAGAATCTTATCACGTGATTGCTCGGAGAAGCAGATAAATCATGAAAGAAATACGGGATTACGCCATATAATACAAATTTTGAAGATGACAATCCGATTTTTTGGTGTAAATGTGTCAAGGATGGTAAGTCAGATAATATCCGAATACTTCAGAATTTCGTCATTCTGGAACAGGAATCGAACCCGCGTCTCCCAGATAGCGCCCTGGTATGCTAACCACTACACCACCCCGAACGACCAAGTCTCAAGTTTCCGATTAATTTGAATAAAACCATCACAGGATTCGCTAGTCGAAGCAACCGGAATTCATGTTTAGCGAATCTGGAGGTTAAGAATCTTATCACGTGATTGCTCGGAGAAGCAGATAAATCATGAAAGAAATACGGGATTACGCCATATAATACAAATTTTGAAGATGACAATCCGATTTTTGGTGTAAATGTGTCAAGGATGGTAAGTCAGATAATATCCGAATACTTCAGAATTTCGTCATTCTGGAACAGGAATCGAACCCGCGTCTCCCAGATAGCGCCCTGGTATGCTAACCACTACACCACCCCGAACGACCAAGTCTCAAGTTTCCGATTAATTTGAATAAAACCATCACAGGATTCGCTAGTCGAAGCAACCGGAATTCATGTTTAGCGAATCTGGAGGTTAAGAATCTTATCACGTGATTGCTCGGAGAAGCAGATAAATCATGAAAGAAATACGGGATTACGCCATATAATACAAATTTTGAAGATGACAATCCGATTTTTTGGTGTAAATGTGTCAAGGATGGTAAGTCAGATAATATCCGAATACTTCAGAATTTCGTCATTCTGGAACAGGAATCGAACCCGCGTCTCCCAGATAGCGCCAGGGTATGCTAACCACTACACCACCCAGAACGACCAAGTCTCAAGTTTCCGATTAATTCGAATATAACTATCACAGGATTCGCTAGTCGAAGCAACCGGAATTCATGTTTTTGCGATTCTGGAAGTTAAGAATCCTATCTCGTGATTGCCCGGAGAAGCAGATAAGTCATAAAAGAAATACGGGATTACACCATATAATACTTGGTAGTTCTGTGTGGTGTAGTGACTAACATACCCGGGCGCTATCTGGGAGACGCGGGTTCGAGTCCCGCGCCAGGATGATGAAAATTTTCAAGTTTTCGGATATTATCTGACTTCCCATCCTTATCACATTTACACCAAAACATCGGATTGTCATCTTCAAAATTTAGAGATGTTTTTGGTAAACAGTCAGTTAGGCTCTTTAGTTCATAAGAAGATATAAAAAATGGAAATAAAGGGTTAAATGGAAAAGTTTTAGGAGAAACTTTACCTCAATGCGCACGTAGCTAAGGGGGTGCACGACTGGTTCCAGGAACATGACATCGATATCTCCGATCTCCCTTGGTCTGCGAAAGAGTACTTGTGGGACTATTTGAATCAACTGGTCTCGGACGATTCGTCCAACGACGATTGGTTCAATGCCGATTCGTCCAAAGGGACGATTGGTTCAATGCGGATTGGTCCAATGTCCGATTGGTCCAATGTCCGATTCGTCGAATGGTACGATTGGTCCAACGCCGATTCTTCCAATGGTATCATCTTACCAACGGTAAACTTTTTTATTTTCCAGAAAGGAATAATAATTTAAATTACTCTCCTCTTTATTTCCTTTTGAAAGATAATTTCCGTATATTTGGTAATTGTAAACATTTTACATAAACCTGGTAAAAGACACTCAATGGAGCATTTCTCAGCTGTTTGCAAAGCACCTAGGCCGCGGGCATTTTTTGAAGATTTTAATTTACAGCCTAGATATTTGGTATGTTATAAAACCTAATAAAAGGCACTCATCCTATCATTTCTCAGGTCTTTACGAGGCACCTAGGCCCCGGGCCTTTTTAGAAGATTTTAAGTTACAACCTAGATATTTGGTATTTGTAAACATTTTGCAAAACTTTATAAAAGGCACTCAGCGTATCATTTCTGAAGTCTTTGCTAGGCACCTAGGCCGCGGGCCTATGAATTAATATTTCGTGCTTAATTGAAAGCGCACTATTATTAACTTGATTTAATATGAAAACGTTATGAATCTGACATCGGCAGAATTAAAACTGTTAAAAAAGCCTAGGCCTAGGGCCTATGAATTAGTATTTCTTGTTTAAGTAAAAGCGCAATATTATTAACTTGATTTAATATGTAAACGTTATGAATCTGACATCGGTAGAATTAAAACTGTTAAAAAAGCCTAGGCCTAGGGCCTATGAATTAGTATTTCGTGTTTAAGTAAAAGCGCAATATTATTAACTTGATTTAATATGTAAATGTTATGAATCTGACAGCGGTAGAATTAAAACTGTTAAAAAAACCTAGGCCTAGGGCCTATGAATTAATATTTCGTGTTTTAGTAAAAGCTCAATATTATTAACTTGATTTAATATGTAAACGTTATGAATCTGACATCGGTAGAATTAAAACTGTTAAAAAAGCCTAGGCCTAGGGCCTATGAATTAATATTTCGTGTTTAAGTAAAAGCGCAATATTATTAACTTGATTTAATATGTAAATGTTATGAATCTGACATCGGTAGAATTAAAACTGTTAAAAAGCCTAGGCCTAGGGCCTATGAATTAATATTTCGTGTTTTAGTAAAAGCTCAATATTATTAACTTGATTTAATATGTAAACGTTATGGATATGACTTCGGTATAATATAAACTGTTAAAAAGGCCTAGGGCCTATGAATTAATATTTCGTGCTTAAGTAAAAGCTCAATATTAGTAACTTGATTTAATATGTAAACGTTATGAATATGACATCGCTGGAATAAAAACTGTTGAAAAGGCCTCTGTCCAAACCCCGAACAGTTGTTTCCATTGGGCAGTTGGCAGAAAACCCCACTGCATTCTACAAACAGAAACAGAAAACTAGTATTTTATATTATTTCACGCAATTTTTCAGAGAAACATTGAAGTTGATAGAACGACTCGTACATCAGTAACTTCATACGGCAGCAAGGACAGTATAACAAGAAAACGCGATTCCAAAAAAAAAAAAAAAAAGAAAAAAGAAATCTGTAACCACGATATTACGCATGAAATGTAACATTATTTTACATTCTTTGGACTACCGGTACTTTCGTATAACATCGGAAATAGAATAAGAACAGATGAGACTTTTATAGCACGAGTCGCACTTCGGACAGATAGGACGGAATTGGACCAATCGTACCATTGGACGAATCGTCATTGGACCAATTGTCCATTGGACGAATCGGCATTGGACCAATCGTACCATTGGACGAATTGGCATTGAACCAATCGTACCATTGGACGAATCGGCATTGGGCCAATCGTACCATTGGACGAATCGTACCTTTGGACCAATTGTCCATTAGACGAATCGGCATTGGACCAATCGTACCATTGGACGAATTGGCATTGGACCAATCGTACCATTGGACGAATCGGCATTGGACCAATCGTACCATTGGACGAATCGTACCTTTGGAATAATTGTCCATTGGACGAATCGGCATTGGACCAATTGTCCATTGGACGAATCGGCATCGGACCAATTGTCCATTGGACGAATCGGCATTGGACCAATCGTACCATTGGACGAATTGGCATTGGACCAATCGTACCATTGGACGAATCGGCATTGGACCAATCGTCGTTGGACGAATCGTACCAGACCCGAATGGGTACGTGTGCCTCCTGCAACCTTCCAGGGCCTCACTGCAGTCTGAATGGGCACGTGTGCCTCCTACAACCTTTCAGCGCCTCACTGCAGTCTGAATGGGCACGTGTGCCTCCTGCAACCTTCCAGCGCCTCACTGCAGTCTGAATGGGCACGTGTGCCTCCTGCAACCTTTCAGCGCCTCACTGCAGTCTGAATGTGCACGTGTGCCTCCTGCAACTTTCTAGGGCCTCACTGCAGTCTGAATGGGCACGTGTGCCTCCTGCAACCTTTCAGCGCCTCACTGCAGTCTGAATGGGCACGTGTGCCTCCTGCAACCTTCTATGGCCTCACTGCAGTCTGAATGGGCACGTGTGTCTCCTGCAACCTTCCAGGGCCTCACTGCAGTCTGAATGGGCACGTGTGCCTCCTGCAACCTTTCAGCGCCTCGCTGCAGTCTGAATGGGCACGTGTGCCTCCTGCAACCTTTCAGCGCCTCACTGCAGTCTGAATAGGCACGTGTGCCTCCTGCAACCTTTCAGGGCCTCACTGCAGTCTGAATGGGCACGTGTGCCTCCTGCAACCTTTCAGCGCCTCGCTGCAGTCTGAATGGGCACGTGTGCCTCCTGCAACCTTTCAGCGCCTCACTGCAGTCTGAATAGGCACGTGTGCCTCCTGCAACCTTTCAGGGTCTCACTGCAGTCTGAATGGGCACGTGTGCCTCCTGCAACTTTCCAGGGCCTCACTGCAGTCTGAATGGGCACGTGTGCCTCCTACAACCTTTCAGCGCCTCGCTGCAGTCTGAATGGGCACGTGTGCCTCCTGCAACCTTTCAGCGCCTCACTGCAGTCTGAATGGGCACGTGTGCCTCCTGCAACCTTTCAGCGCCTCACTGCAGTCTGAATGGGCACGTGTGCCTCCTGCAACCTTTCAGCGCCTCACTGCAGTCTGAATGGGCACGTGTGCCTCCTGCAACCTTTCAGCGCCTCACTGCAGTCTGAATAGGCACGTGTGCCTCCTGCAACCTTTCAGGGTCTCACTGCAGTCTGAATGGTCACGTGTGCTTCCTGCAACCTTTCAGGGTCTCACTGCAGTCTGAATGGGCACGTGTGCCTCCTGCAACTTTCCAGGGCCTCACTGCAGTCTGAATGCGTACGTGTGTCTCCTACAACCTTTCAGCGCCTCGCTGCAGTCTGAATGGGCACGTGTGCCTCCTGGAACCTTTCAGTCAGTGCCTCACTGCGTCTATGCTATGCCGTCTCGCCGCTATCATCCGGAACAAGAGTGCTTATTCCCATTATAAGGTAGGTGGTCATATTATTCTGATACGATTGTGTAGTGTTTTACAGAGAAATCAGTATAATATATTTGCTGCTGACATAAACAATTAAGTATTATTCTGCATGTCTATAAAGCAAAACACTTTTCATATAAGCTAACATTTGCTAAAAGACTTACTTGTCAGAGAAAGCTCCGTATAAGGGAGTACCTATGATGCTTCCCACGTTAGCCAGAGTGAGAACCAAACTGGTGTAATGCCTGTCTTCACAAACCATGTTCCACTAGAAGAAAGGATACAAAAGATCGTCGCATCAGAATCTGAAAGAGAACTAACAAAGTGACAACTCAAACACACACTTATACTCGTCACATAAGTGGATCAGTCCAATACTTAAGATGGCGGTAGTGTGCAGTATAAATCAGACAGAGCCGCTCGTGGAGAATCCGTATTCGATTGAGCGTCCGAATGGGCTAAACGAGTGATCTGCGCGACTTTGAAAGTGGTAAGATGGCTGGTACCAGCATCTCCCGAACGTTTGTTCTCCTGGGATTTTAGCTCCCAACCAGAGCAAGGGGTTTAGAAATTGGCGGTCCAGTGAGCGAAAGGTGTCAAAGAAGACTCGTAATACAAAAGGTGAGACGAAGGTTTTGCAATATTTGGATCACTTTATGTCTTCATACGTACCTTTACGACGAAAACTGACTAGCATTCAAAGTATACGCCATCGTGTTGCACCGTCTTTAGCCACCTGTCTGCCAGTTCTTGTCCGTCGCGGCGAAGAGCTCCTTCACCCCAGCTGCCATCTCCTCCTGGTTGTTGAAGTGCCGTCCGCGAAGGAAGTGGGGCCATGGACCGGAACCGGTAATGATCCGAAGGAGCAAGATCAGGAATATATGGTGGGTGAGTCATCAAGTTCGATACCCTCAAGTTCCTCGAGTTTTGCAGGGGTCGTTCTCGCGGAAAAAGCGCTCTCCTACAGCAGGGTGAGTGTTGGTCTTCAATATGGAGAGCGCGCTTTCTGTTCACCAGTGATGGGTACTTCTCCAAAACTTATATACATCCGCTCTAGCTGTTCAGAGCAGAGGTTGGCGTTGATTGTCCCACCGTGTGGAACAAATTTGTAAAGGATTATCCCCTCGAAATTCCACCAGACGCAGAGCACCAGCTTGTGCTCGAACGTTACCTCCGAGAACTTGAAGATCTATCAAGTCGTGACGTCATTTTCAGTGACGTCACACCTCGTGGATTTACTGATCAAACAGTTCGTGTCTGCATTGCCGCGCTACGACTAACCGCATGATTTGTGCTTTTTATTGTTCTCCATGCTTGCGTGAAATTAATAGTGTTCCTTTCCTGTGGTTTGCTTCAACTGACATTTTAATAACAGTTTTTATACACCGAAGAGCAATTGAATTAGAGACAGCTGGCGTTATGCAAATGTTGCGCTGTGGGCGGCCCTGTAAACGGAAACAACATGACGTATGCAGCGATCCGACAATATAAGGAGTGATGCGGCGGGAATTAGTGAGAGTCGGACGCAGTATGGGTAAGACGAATGATCTAAGCGCATTTGATGGTGGGCAAATTGTCGGGGCCCGACGAATTGGTCACTCCATCTCGGAAGTCGTGCAGGCACTGGGATTTTCACGAGCCACTGTGTCACGGGTGCACCGTTAGTACATCTAATCCGGTAAAACCATCCCTGCAAGGGCCAACTGCCGTGGACAACAGCGTGTGGATGAGCGGGGTCATCGTCGGCGAGCTCGCATTGTAACAGCGGACAGACGGTGCCACAGTGCAAGAAATCACTCGGCAATTTAACGCTGGTGCACAAAAACGTGTAAGCAGCCACACCATCCAGAACCATCTCCTCGCTATTGGGTAGAGAAGCCATCGTCCCACGAGGGTACCGCTGCTGACCGCACATCACAGGGTGCAAAGATTGGCTTGGGCGCGGGAACATCGCCACTGGACCCTAGACATGTGGGAAAATGTTGCCTGGACTGATGATTCGAGATTCACGTTGGTACATGCGGATGGCAGGATACGAGTACGGCGCAAACCACATGAAGCGATAGATCCTTCTTGCCAGCAGGGTACTCTTCAAGCTGGTGGGGGTGGCATTCTCGTCTGGGGACTATTTACGTGGACTGAAATGGAACCCCTGGTACGTGTGACATCGTCCCGCACAGGTCAACGTTACCGGGATATCCTGGACGACCATTTGCTCCCGTTTGTGCGTCTTCAACATCCCAGTGGGGACCTCATCCTGCAACAAGACAATGCAGCTCCCGAATTGTATCCGAATGGTTGGATGAACACTCCACCGACGTGACTTCGCTTCCTTGGCCAGCTAGGTTCCCTGAACTCAATCCCATCGAGCACATCTGGGACGTCATCGAGAGAGATGCTCGAGGTTCTGACCCCCCCCTCCACCAAATCTTCGTGAACTGTGTGAGCTTGTTCAGGGCTCGTGGATCTGTATGGTTTCCCAACGCTTCCGGTGTCTTGTCGAGTCCATGCCGAGACGAATCGCCGCCGTCATCAGGGCGAAAGGTGGTGCTACACGTTACTAGACAGGTATCTCTAATTCAATTGCTCTTCATTGTATACCGGCAATTGAATGAGATAGGCATTTGACTATGCCACATCCGTGTTGTGTTCCCGGCTGCCGTGGAAATTATAAAACAGGACCCAAAGTTTGTGTGTATAGATTTCCAAAAGCCCAAGATTTGTGTTTTAAGTGGATTCGTGCCATTAAAAGGGATAGCTTCGCAGTTACACCACATACTAAGGTATATACATAGCAATTTTTTTAATTTTCTAGTACTGTGAAATATTCAATGATGTGCTATATGTATAAAATCCACTTCTAATGCAAAGTGCCTCCAGTCACTACTGCATGTATGTGGTAGCTTCAGAAGGAGTTAACATTTGTATTTCACTATCGCTTGAATCATCATCATCATCATTGTCAACCATTATCAATCCACTGCTGGACGAAGGTCTCCCCAAGTTTCCTCCACAACGGTCTGTCTTGTGCCAGTCTCCTCCATGTCACTCCCGCATATTTACGAATTTCATCCACCCATCACCCATGTGGTCTTTTTCTGGGTCTTTTCCTGTCCCTTGGAATCCAATCTAAAATTTCGGCTGTCCATCTATGGTCTGTCCTTCTGGCAGTATGTCCAGCCCATTGCCATTTCAGGGATTTAACTCTGATCATGATGTCTTCCACTCTCGTCATTTTTCTGATCCACGAGTTCCTCTTCTTATCTCTCCTGGTTACACCAAGCATGCACCTCTCCATGCTTCTTTGAGTTGTCTGCAGCCTTTGTATGTCTCTTTTAGTTAAGGTCCACGTCTCTGCACCATACGTAAGCACTGGAAGGATGCATTGATCAAACACTTTTCTTTTAAGACATAATGGCATATTGCTCTTGAAAATTATGCTGTTTCTTCCAAAAGCTCTCCAGGCAAGTTTTGTACGCCGATTAATTTCTTCATCAATGTGACCCTCACTTGATATCTGCTGTCCAAGATAAACATACGTATCTGTTATCTCCAGTTTTTCTCCATCAATCGATAAATCTTCATTTCTTGTAAAAGCATTGAACATCACTTTTGTCTTCTGAAAGTTCATTTTTAATCCCACTTCTTTACTCTTGTCAGCAAGTTCCTGGATCATACTCTGCAGCTCTGATGGGGTAGTTGCAAAAATGACTACGTCATCAGCAAAACGAAGGTGGGTTAGATAATCTCCATTAATCTTTATCCCCTTATTTTCCCAGCTCAGCGACTGAAAAACACCCTCCAATGTGGCATTAAAGAGCTTCGGAGATATGGTGTCACCTTGTCTCACTCCCTTTCCAATTTTTATGTGTGTTGTATTTTCAAACAGCCGAATCTTTGCACTTGCATTTTCATAGATGTTATTAATAATATTAATGTATGCATCTTCAATACCGCAGGATTTCAGAGCCATTGTAACTGCTGATGGTTTCACCGAATCAAAGGCTTTTTCATAATCGATAAAAGCCATGCACAATGGAAGTTCATATTCCCTCGCTCTTTCAATTAGTTCTCTCAGTACGTGGATATGATCTATTGTGCTGTAGCCACTCCTGAATCCAGCTTGTTCTCTCGGTTGAGCCATGTCCAGTGTTACCTTCAAGCGGTGTGAAAGAACTTTAGTGAAGATTTTATAAACCACTGATAGGAGGCTGATAGGTCTGAATATCGCTTGAATACGCTTCAATAAATGCAGCTGACACTCTTTAAACGTAGTGTTCTGTAATCTTAATCATTAAAACATACTGGATGGTAACAGGTTTGTTGGAAATTCGTAGCTAAGTATTATTTATGTAGTATATTCTAAATTAGTACCTTTAGTGGTGTAAATAAATTAGTATAGGATATATATGAGAGACAGTGATGGAAAACTAAGTTTTGACTATTTACATATGTGTACATTGAAGAGCAATTGAATTAGAGATACCTGTCTAGTAACGTGTAGCACCACCTTTCGCCCTGATGACGGCTACGATTCGTCTCGGCATGGACTCTACAAGACACCGGAAGCGTTGGATCCACGACCCCTGAACAAGCTCCCACAGTTCACGAAGATTTCATGGAGGGGGTCATCTCTCTCGATGGCATCACAGATGTGCTCGATGGGATTGAGATCAGGTGACCTAGCTGGCCAAGGAAGCGAGGTCACGTCGGTGGAGTGTTCATCCATCCATTCGGATACAATTCGGGAGCTGCATTGTCTTGTTGCAGGATGAGGTCCCCAGTGGGATGTCGAAGCTGCACAAACGGGAGCAAATGGTCGTCCAGGATATCCCGGTAACGTTGACCTGTGAGGGACGATGTCACACGTACCAGGGGTCCCATTTCAGTCCACGTAAACAGTCCCCAGACGAGAATGCCACCCCCACCAGCTTGAAGAGTACCCTGCTGGCAAGAAGGATTCATCGCTTCATGTGGTTTGCGCCGTACTCGTATCCTGCCATCCGCATGTACCAACGTGAATCTCGACTCATCAGTCCAGGCAACGTTTTTCCACATGTCTAGGGTCCAGTGGCGATGTTCCCGCGCCCATGCTAATCTTTGCACCCTGTGATGTGCGGTCAGCAGCGGTACCCTCGTGGGACGATGGCTTCTGTACCCCATAGCGAGGTGATGGTTCTGGATGGTGTGGCTGCTTACACGTTTTTGTGCACCAGCGTTAAATTGCCGAGTGATTTCTTGCACTGTGGCCCGTCTATCCGCTGTTACAATGCGAGCTGGCAGACGATGACCCCGCTCATCCATACGCTGTTGTCCACGGCAGTTGGCCCTTGCAGGGATGGTTTTACCGGATTCGATGCACTCACGATGCACCCGTGACACAGTGGCTCGTGAAAATCCCAGTGCCTGCACGACTTCAGAGATGGAGTGACGCATTCGTCGGGACCTGACAATTTGCCCACCATCAAAAGCGCTTAGATCCTTCGTTTTACCCATTGTGCGTCCGACTCTGACTGATTCCCGTCACATCACTCCTTATATTGTCGGATCGCTGCATACGTCATGTCGTTTCCGTTTACAGGGCCGCCCACAGCGCCACATTTGCATAACGCCAGCTGTCTCTAATTCAATTGCTCTTCAGGGTATATGCTACACATTTTTTTTTTCACAGTGATACGTTTTATTTAAAGATTGTTAAAAATACCTCGATAATACACCACTTTATATACTCCAAGAAACATTTTCCCTTTTTAATTCATGCAATGCCATTTTCCTCTAGAAAATACACAAGACAGTTAATTAATTAGGTCATGCATCTGGAAAAAAGCATTTAGCAAATGCATATTGTTGAGGTCTACTTTAAAATTGAAATAAATTTTTACATGCCTACTGCCCATTATGGTAACAATAAACACTTCTTCACTTCTTGTGTCATATTCATTTCTGGAGGAATAATATATATATATAGTTTTCATTACAGTTAGTTCAGATATTTTTAATAACAACTAAAAACAATGACATAGTCTTTGAAGATATTCTCCCACGTTCGTTCATTCCTGTTACTAAAGACTGATTGACTACAACCAAACAACATACAGAATCCGCAAAATTGATTTTCAGATTTAAAAAACGGGAGCTACAACATTGTAAATGCGTTAGCAGGGATATGTTACATTTGTGATGCAATTTTTCACTGTAATACCGAAATTCTAAAACAACCATCTTGACCATCGGAAATATGCTCCAATGCGTCCAGGCTCTCTCTCTCTCTCTCTCTCTCTCTCTCTCTCTCTCATAGGTTGCGACGATCCACCGCCAGTGACGTCACAAACCTGTGCGATGGCCTTTTCTTTCCGGGGGTCACGGCTCGAAGCGCCCATGTTTGGCAATAAGTTCAGGAGGCCTGCCCGGGATCAACCACTGCCGTTGTGTGTTAGGATTGCGGAAATAGACCCACTTTTCATCGCACGTAACAATTCTCTTGATGAAATGTACATCGCGCGGGTTTTGTAGGAGTTTCGAGCAGAATTCCAATCGGCGGTTTGCTTCAGCTGGCGTCAGTTCGTGAGGGACAATGCGGCGACGAACTACGGTGATCTGTGATATGCCCAGCTCACCTGATGAGCTGCGAATTGCTGGTTGTCGGATTTGCCTCTGCGGCCTGGCGCACGGCCTGCGAACCCACGGTTCGCGGCCTACCTGTCCTCGGCTGATCGTCGTGGTTTCACTCACCTGAGCGGAATTTCTTAAACCATCTGGTTGTGGTGCTCTGGTCCACAGAACCTTTCCCCTTTCGCACGACAAATGTTTCGCGTTGCTTGAGCAGCGTTATGGCCGATTTCAAACTAGTAAAGCAAAAGTTCCCTAATTAGCCGGTTGTGGCTGTTCATCTTTCAGGCGTCCCAACCACAGACAGAACGACGACATGCAATGCTGTTCACAGCAACGACTACCTCTTTATATCCCTTTCGACTGACTGCAGTGAGCTATTTGAACTAGTTTAAACACGTGACATGCCCACCACAGCACATGCATTTATGCAAATATTGCAAAATTTCGACTCACTCTCTGTATTGCAGTCAGCTGTTGTTTCCAACATGCAACATGGCCCGATGCATGGTGCGTTTGGAGATATCCCTTGTCACACTAATTCTGAATTCTGCTAAAATTTTCAACTGTGTCCAGTCTATTCGCTTGCACTATTCTCAGCTTTATCTTTTGACTTCTCTTATCCACTAGGTGTTTTCGTCCACAAAAATCGGCCACTTCTGGAAGATATTTTGCGTGTCACCTTATAACCAGATATGTTTTGTTTGTTTTGTTTGATTGGACTTTAACGACCACCGTGAGCAACTCAATGGGCTATAAGCAGTCGCCCGTCCCTAATTTAGGGTCACTGGTTCCAGGGAAGGGAGAGAGCTAGTACCGTAAGACAAACACAACATCCATGCCTGACCGGGATTCGAACCCGGACCCCTTACGGACGAATGATCAGAGTAACCAGAGATGGAAACGGGTCACCTCTTCGACGATTTCTTGCGGGTCAAACAGGTCGGGTCAAGAGGTTCCTGACCCAATTTCATTTCCGATTCATTTTTGAATTATAAAAACAAAAAATACTTCAAAGAACACTTCAGAGGTGTTTGAAATGACGTTTCAGAGCTTATAACGTAAAAGTTTGTCCTCGCCGGGCACCGAATCTGGGTCCCTTCACTCCGGAGTAAGTCTGTCTCCCCACTGAACTACGCGGACATGTGCCTCTCACTGCTATCTGCCTTCATCTCACGTGCATCCTGCGGGGAAGACACGTCACAAGCTGCAGAGTATCATCCAGGAACTTCGTGATAAAGAAATGGGGAAATTTTCAGAAGACAAAACTGATATACAATGCTTTTACAAGGAGTCAAGATTTATCAATTGATGGGGATAACCAATTCCTACATTTACCTTGGGCAGCAGATATCAGATGAGGGTTGCATTGATGAAGATATTAATTGGCATGTAAAACTTGGTTGGAGAGTTTTTGGAAGAAACAGTACAATTCTTATGAGCAATATGCCATTATGTCTTAAAAGAAAAGTGTTTAATCAATGTCTGAAAGGGTCTTTTTGTGCACAGTATTTGTCATTTTCTTTTAGGACTTCCGTCCACAGTGAGTAGAGTTTAGGTCCCAGCCACCTACAGCGAGATCGCCTTTTGGGCAGGACACTGAAACGGAAGGAATGAGAGCAAGTCTAGCGACTTTGACAGAACAGTTTGTAGTGAGATTAGAGTACACTAGATGGCGCCACCGTACAAGTACGATGTTGCACACAGAAACGGAAGGAATGAGAGCAAGTCTAGCGACTTTGACAGAACAGTTTGTAGTGAGATTAGAGTACAGTAGATGGCGCCACCGTACAAGTACGATGTTGCACACAGAAACGGAAGGAATGAGAGCAAGTCTAGCGACTTTGACAGAACAGTTTGTAGTGAGATTAGAGTACACTAGATGGCGCCACCGTACAAGTACGATGTTGCACACAGAAACGGAAGGAATGAGAGCAAGTCTAGCGACTTTGACAGAACAGTTTGTAGTGAGATTAGAGTACAGTAGATGGTACCACCGTCTTCTTGTAGGACTTCCGTCCACAGTGAGTAGAGTTTAGGTCCCAGCCACCTACAGCGAGTTCGTCTTTTGGGCAGGACACAGAAACGGAAGGAATGAGAGCAAGTCTAGCGACTTTGACAGAACAGTTTGTAGTGAGATTAGAGTACACTAGATGGCGCCACCGTACAAGTACGATGTTGCACACAGAAACGGAAGGAATGAGAGCAAGTCTAGCGACTTTGACAGAACAGTTTGTAGTGAGATTAGAGTACAGTAGATGGTACCACCGTACAAGTACGATGTTGCACACAGAAACGGAAGGAATGAGAGCAAGTCTAGCGACTTTGACAGAACAGTTTGTAGTGAGATTAGAGTACAGTAGATGGCGCCACCGTACAAGTACGATGTTGCACACAGAAACGGAAGGAATGAGAGCAAGTCTAGCGACTTTGACAGAACAGTTTGTAGTGAGATTAGAGTACAGTAGATGGTACCACCGTCTTCTTGTAGGACTTCCGTCCACAGTGAGTAGAGTTTAGGTCCCAGCCACCTACGTCTTTTGGGCAGGACACAGAAACGGAAGGAATGAGAGCAAGTCTAGCGACTTTGACAGAACAGTTTGTAGGGAGATTAGAGTACAGTAGATGGCGCCACCGTACAAGTACGATGTTGCACACAGAGGGAGGAGAGAATTTCAGGGGAGGCATAGGAAAGGATACCCATTTAACCAGTGGGTCCAGCCTGGGGCCGTCACTTAACGTGTTCGTCCGATATTCAGCGATTGTTAGTAAATCACACCATCTCTGAAAGATCAGCCCAGGCTCGAACCTGAGGACCTTGCAATGATAGTCCGACTCGCTAACCACTAAGCCATCCGCGGCTCGTGTTTAATCAATGCATCCTGCCAGTGCTTGCGTACGGAGCAGAGACGTGGGCCTTAACTAAGCAAGTTAGTAAAATCATGCAATGCATTGATTATGATACGCTTTCCAACATACCAGAAATCATTACTCAAGTTATGAGGATAATGGATGTGGAATAAATCTCGCTCCTGTGCCTTGAACTTTGACCCCATTTCGATGATATTCAAAAGAACCGGTTCAGTATACCTCCGGAACAACATGATAAAGTTTTGCCTCAATCGAAGCGTTTTTACGTAAGTTACGACGCATAAGGGCGATGGAATGGATCTTGCCCCTATGTCCTGACCTTTGGCCCCATTTCGTCCCCAGGTGGTCCCCTACCACATACTAAAATTTCATCGAAATCGAACCATTTTTACGCACGTTACGACATCTAAGGTCAATGGAATGAACCCCGCTCCTATGGCCTGACCTTTGACCCCATTTCGCCCATTTTCAATAGAATTAGTCCCCAGGTGGTCCCCTACGACATACTAAAATTTCATCGGAATCGAACCATTTTTACGCACGTTACGACGCATTAGGGCAATGGAATGGACCCCACTCCTATGGCCTGACCTTTGACCCCATTTCGCCCATTTTCAATAGGTTTTGTTTCCAGTTGGTCCCCTACCACATACTAAAATTTTATCGAAATCGAACCATTTTTACGCACGTTACGACGCATAAGGGCAATGGAATGGATCCCACTCCTATGGCCTGACCTTTGACCCCATTTCTCCCATTTTCAATAGGGTTCGTCCCCAGGTGGTCCCCTACGACATACTAAAATTTCATCGGAATCGAACCATTTTTACGCACGTTACGACGCATTAGGGCAATGGAATGGACCCCACTCCTATGGCCTGACCTTTGACCCCATTTCGCCCATTTTCAATAGGTTTTGTTTCCAGTTGGTCTCCCTACCACATACTAAAATTTTATCGAAATCGAACCATTTTTACGCACGTTACGACATAAGGTCAATGGAATGAATCCCGCTCCTATGGCCTGACCTTTGACCCCATTTCGCCCATTTTCAATAGAATTTCGTCCCCAGGTGGTCCCCTACGACATACTAAAATTTAATCGGAATCGAACCATTTTTACGCACGTTACGACGCATTAGGGCAATGGAATGGACCCCACTCCTATGGCCTGACCTTTGACCCCATTTCGCCCATTTTCAATAGGTTTTGTTTCCAGTTGGTCCCCTACCACATACTAAAATTTTATCGAAATCGAACCATTTTTACGCACGTTACGACGCATAAGGGCAATGGAATGGATCCCACTCCTATGGCCTGACCTTTGACCCCATTTCTCCCATTTTCAATAGGGTTTCGTCCCCAGGTGGTCTCCTACCACATAATAAAATTTAATCGGAATCGAACCATTTTTACGCACGTTACGACGCATTAGGGCAATGGAATGGACCCCACTCCTATGGCCTGACCTTTGACCCCATTTCGCCCATTTTCAATAGGTTTTGTTTCCAGTTGGTCCCCTACCACATACTAAAATTTTATCGAAATCGAACCATTTTTACGCACGTTACGACATCTAAGGTCAATGGAATGAACCCCGCTCCTATGGCCTGACCTTTGACCCCATTTCGCCCATTTTCAATAGAATTGGTCCCCAGGTGGTCCCCTACGACATACTAAAATTTCATCGGAATCGAACCATTTTTACGCACGTTACGACGCATTAGGGCAATGGAATGGACCCCACTCCTATGGCCTGACCTTTGACCCCATTTCGCCCATTTTCAATAGGTTTTGTTTCCAGTTGGTCCCCTACCACATACTAAAATTTTATCGAAATCGAACCATTTTTACGCACGTTACGACGCATAAGGGCAATGGAATGGATCCCACTCCTATGGCCTGACCTTTGACCCCATTTCTCCCATTTTCAATAGGGTTCGTCCCCAGGTGGTCTCCTACCACATAATAAAATTTAATCGGAATCGAACCATTTTTACGCACGTTACGATGCATAAGGGCAATAGAATGGATCCCGCTCCTATGGCCTGACCTTTGACCCCATTTCGCCCATTTTCAATAGGGTTCGTCCCCAGGTGGTCTCCTACCACAAAATAAAATTTAATCGGAATCGAACCATTTTTACGCACGTTACGACGCATAAGGGCAATGGAATGGATCCCACTCCTATGGCCTGACCTTTGACCCCATTTCTCCCATTTTCAATAGGGTTCGTCCCCAGGTGGTCTCCTACCACAAAATAAAATTTAATCGGAATCGAACCATTTTTACGCACGTTACGACGCATAAGGGCAATAGAATGGATCCCGCTCCTATGGCCTGACCTTTGACCCCATTTCGCCCATTTTCAATAGGGTTTCGTCCCCAGGTGGTCTCCTACCACATACTAAAATTTAATCGGAATCAAACCATTTTTACGCACGTTACGACGCATAAGGGCAATAGAATGGATCCCGCTCCTATGGCCTGACCTTTGACCCCATTTCGCCCATTTTCAATAGGGTTTCGTCCCCAGGTGGTCCTCTACCACATACTAAAAATTCATGGAAATCGAACCATTTTTACGCCAGTTATCCTGCGGACGGACAGACAGAAGGACAAAGTTGGAGCACATACGCTTCTTCAATCTACGGTTGGAAAGCGTAAAAAAACAGAGTTTGTTTTGTTTTGGGGGAAAAAAGCAAAAACAACGGAGTTTGTTTTTGCTTTTGAATAATACTTCTACCTGAAGAAGCCACCGGTGGTGGCGAAAGCTAGCGTTTTGTTAGTATTTACTGGTGTATACCTTCCGATGTTTGCCGTTATAACTGATAACAAATGAACTTCAGGAAATTGGAAACGTTTTCTGAAATAGGCCGAATTCGGTGCCAGTCCCAAGAAACAACATCTCATAATTCGGTTCGTCAAAGGACCCCCCTGCAGTCAGCAATAAAACCTAATCGGAATTATCTCTTCAGGTGGCCGTCACGAACTGCGCAATATATGCGACACATAAGAAAAAAGTGTTAACATTCTTAGCTATGTATAAAACAAAATGCGTAGTGCATTTTCGGTTGATGATTCGCCAGCAAAAGAACTACAGCGCAATTTCCCAGATCATATCTACCGCAGAAAATTATCGGAAATGGAAAAGTGAAGGACACGACAGCGAAACAGGTCATAATGATGTATTTAATTTCATTCAATATTTCGCCTTGTGTTAACAAAAATGATTTCACCGACACGGCAAATTAGATAATCGTCTCGAAAACTCAAATTTCTTAGACTCTTTATGTTTTCCCGGGATTTTAGAAACATAAATTTTAGCAATATTTCATTTCGTGCTTCGACGCCCAATGTCCGATATACAGTATTATTTGTTTACTGTGATAGGAAACAGCTCTGCGACTCAGTATGCGCTTTGAGTTTTATTGTAACACCTTAACTACGGAGGAAACCGTTGTGAGTCACAATTTCAAACTGCGTTTTCGAAGTGATCCATGCCATTCGAAGAACCGATTTTACACCATGCTGAAAGGCAAACATGGCAGGCAGATATAATTTTCCTCGGTACTTCTCTTTGCTAATTTATAGGTCATGGAATATCACTCTGAAAGCAGGCGCACGTCTTTTATAAAAAAAAGATCGTGCGTCTGTTATCGGTTTGTCCGTCCGTCTGTACCAACGAAATCTCTGCAATATTTTTGCATATGATGTCGAATTCAAAAAATACGTTTTATTCCACATATTTGCTTCTAAACATCCGATTGGAAAAAAAAAATTATCTTTCGATTCCATTTATATCGAAGAGTATTTTAAATATAGCTACTTTTTCAAATTACGCATAGATTTCTCGCTAGGGGGCGTGAAAGTATATTACATTTTTCCCGATAACTCTTCTTCTAAAACTCCGATTTCAAAATTTTTTGCTTCAGCGGATGCACCTCGTGATGGAAAATCGTTTGCATATAATTTCTAATTTTTGGTAAATAATACTTTAGTCACCAGAGGGCGTAAGTGTTAATTTTTGCTTCAGATGTATTTGCCATAAAATCTGAGCTTCTAAAATATCGATTAAAAAAATTCTTTCGTGGACTGATGCCACTCACATCGATAAACCTTTTTGGAAAATTTTCTTCTTAAAATATTCCACAGTTTCTCCGCCAGGGGGCGTAGATGTATATTTTACTTTTGTCAATATCTCTACTTCCAGGAGTCCGATTTGAAAAACTCCTTCTTTGTTGGATAGTGTTTTTAGTGTGACACGTTTCTCATATAATTTCAAAATTTTGAAGTAAGTGATAGACTTTCCGCTAGGGGGCGTAGAGGTAAATTGGGTTTCCCCTATATCTCTGCTTCTAAATCTCAGATTTGAAAACTTCTTTCTGAACCTTATAGAGCTCCTGATGGGAAATCGTTTGCACATAATTTCTAATTTTTGTAAAAAAAATAGTTTGGCCGCTAGGGGGCGTGAACCTAAATTTCCGCTCTGATGTATTTCCAGCCAAATATGAGTTTTTAAATTCTCGATTGAAAAAAACGTCGTTTGTAGACCGATGGTACTCATGTCGACAAACCTTTTAGAAACATTTTCTTCTTAAAATAATACATGGTTTCTCCCCCAGGGGGCGTAGATGTATATCTTATTTTTTGTCAATTTCTCTACTTCTAGGAGTCCGATTTGAAAAATTCCTTCTTTGTTGGATAGTGTTTCCGATGCGAAATGTTTTCTCTATAAATTCAAATTTTTAAAGTAAATCATAGACTTTCCGCTAGGGGGCACAAAGGCAAATTGCGTTCTCTGCGTTATTTCTGCTTCTAAAACTCCGATTTAAAAAATTCTTCGTGTATCGCATACAAGACCTGATGGAAAATGTTTTTCACATAATTTCTAATCTTTGGTAAAGAATGGTTTGGCCACCAGGGGGCATAAGCGTTAATTTCTGCTTCTGATGTATTTATTTGTAGCAAAATCTGGGCTCCTGAAAACTCGACTACATTTTTTTTTCTTGGACCGATACCGCTCATATGGATAAACCTTTTGAGAATACTTTCTTCCTAAAATAATGCATGGTTTTCCCACCAGGGGACGTAAAGTCACATCTTATTTTTGTCGATATCTCTGTTTCTAAGAGTTCGTACGCTCACGATTTCGTTCAAAAAAAAAAATAAGAAAAGTGACACCGAATTTTCGGGTGTAATAAGCACGTCTTTTGAACCCGTTCTGACGCAAATTAAATTTATCGAAGCTATTCAAAGTCAATGGAGCCGGTATGGAAAACAATAGTATCTGACGAAAGAAAGAAGATTTTCAATCGGGTTTTTAATCCCTCAGATATTGCTGTAAACGGAATCCTGAGCTTACGCCCCCTGGTTACAGACTTGTGCGTTAAGAAATATATGAATTTATATGAGAAACATTTCCCACCGGAAACGCTCTCCAACACAGAAAGAATTTTTCAAATCGGACTCTTAGAAACAGAGGTATCGACAAAAATAAGATATACATCTACGCCCCCTGGCGTAGAAACCATGCATTATTTTAAGAAGAAAATGTTCCTAAAAGGTTTATCGACGGGAGTAGTATAGATCCCCAAACATATTTTTTTCAATCGAGATTTTAGGAGCTCAGATTTTGCTGCAAATACATCAGAAGCGGAAATTAAGACTTTCGCCCCCTGGTGGCCAAACCATTTTTACAAAAATTAGAAATTATATGCAAAGGATTTCCCATCACGAGCTGTATCCGGTGCAGAAAGAATTTTTCAAATCGGAGATTTAGAAGCAGAGATATAAGGGAAAACGCAATTTATCTTTACGCCCCTAGCGGAAAGCCTATGAATTACTTGAAAACTTTGAAATTATATGAAAAACGTGTCACGCTGAAAACACTATCCAGCAAAGAAGGAATTTTTCATATCGGACTCCTAGAAGTAGAGATATTGACAAAAACAAGATATACATCTACGCCCCCTGGCGGAGAAACCATGTAATATTTAAAGAAGAAAATATTCCGAAAAGATTTATTGACGTGAGTGGCATCGGTCCACGAAATTATTTTTTCAATCGAGATTTTAGAAGCTCAGATTTTATGGCAAAGCAAAAATGAACTCCTACACCCCCTAATGGCCAAATTATTCTTTACCAAAAATAGAAATTATATGTAAAACATTTTCCATCAGGAGCTGTATCCGCTAAAGAAAACATTTTTCAAGTCGGAGTTTTAGAAGAAGAGATATCGGGGAAAACGTAATTTACTTTTACGCCCCCTAGCGGAAAATATATGCATAATTTGAAAAAAAGTAACTATACCTAAAATACTCTTCGGCAAAAATGGAATCGAAAGATAAAATAATTTTTTCAATCGGATGTTTAGAAGCAAATATGTGGAATAAAACGTATTTTTGAATTCGACATCATCTGCATTTACGCCCTCTAGCGGCGAAATTGTACATCGTGAAAAAAAAGGAAATGAAGGATCGTCATTCGCATATTTCAAGTTTTTCAAATCGGACTAATAGTTGCAGAGATATCACGTCTACAGACGGACGGACGGACAAACCAATAATATAAGCACGATCTTTTTTTACAAAACACGTGCTAAAAAACTCAGAAATATGATCAAGTCAAGCAAAAGAAATGCAGAAAGTACTTTAAAGTCTTCTTCCTTAAGTAATCCATGAATAAAGAACACACTGACACCGCACACCGGTAATGTTAACATTGCGATTATTATTGGCCAGAATAAAAACCTCCGGAATGGCGGCGCAGCAAAGTTCTTCAATAAAAATAGAAGGAAATTGAAAAAAGTTTCGCAAAAATCCAACAGGGAGTTCACCGTGGGCGAAACAAATATTGTAAACACGCTGCCATCATGCAAGGGATGCAGACATCCAATATGCAATCAAAAAAATTAAAATATTCGCATTTTGTGCCACAACTTTTTAAGTAACTTGTCAACAAAACAACAACATGCTTCATGTACACTATCTACCAACAAGTAATTGGAACACCCCTGCAATCGACGATATCTGCGGTCCTGATACACGTCACGGCCGCCGCCGTTAAATATCGTGTGGGAAACAACAACGCAACCAGTCGCATACAAGGTGCCACGCAGTTCGGAGCTCTCTGATTTCGAGAAAGGTGTAATCGTCGGGTATCACAGAAATGGCCGATCCATACGTGACATATCCAGCCCAGTGGCCTACCTGACTGGCAAGTGGAAGAAGAGAGGTGACTGTCTGAATGTGCCCCGACCCGGCAGACCCACAAAACTGGGAGTTAGAGACCGACGGGTGCCGGCCAGAGAAATTCGGAAGAACCGCACCAAATCGATGGGCCACATCCGCGAGGAGTTTCAACAGGCATCCGGGAGTGTTCTTTCGATGAATACCATCCGTAAGGAAGCCCATCTGCTCGGTTATCATGGACGTGCTGCTGACCAGAGCAATTCGGAAGAACCACACCAAATCGATGGGCCACATCCGCGAGGAGTTTCAACAGGCATCCGGGAGTGTTCTTTCGATGAATACCATCCGTAAGGAAGCCCATCTGCTCGGTTATCATGGACCCACAAGCCTTTGATCACCAAGTCCAATAGCGCTGCTCGGCTAACGTGGTGCAAAGAACGTCGACAGTGGACCGTTGAACAGTGGAAACAGGTTCTCTGGAGCGACGAATCAAGGTTCGCCCTCTACCGTTCGGATAGCAGGGTCTGGGTTTGGCGTCTGCCTGGAGAACGCCTCCTCCCGGAATGTATTGTGCCAACTGTGAAGTTCGGCGGCGGTGGAATTATGCTATTGGGGTGTTTCTCCTGGTATGGCACGGGACCCTTGGTCGCAATCCCTGGTAGACTCAACGCCGAGACCTGCTGCACCATTTTGGATGACCATGCGCTTCCTACGTTGTGGCAGTTTTATGGGGTGGACCCATGTTACTTTCAGGATGACAATGCCACCTGTCATGTTGCGAGGACCACCATGGCTTGGTATGGTGACAATGGGGTTAATCGAATGGACAGAACCCGGACCTTAACCCTATCGAGCAGCTCTGGGACGAGTTGGAGCGTCGACTTAAGGGGTGCCCCCGCCGTCCAAAATCGGCGAAGGAACTGACCTGTCTTCTCCAAGCCGAGTGGAAGAAAATACCGCTAGCCGTCGTACAACGCCTGGTTGAGAGTATGCGCAGCTGTAATCGCCGCTCGTGGAGGCTCCACCAACTATTGAAGGTGAATAAACTTCGTTTTCCTTTGCTATCACAGGTGTCCATTTACTTGTTGGTAGATAGTGCATTTGGTGCGGAATTTTCAAAGTTCCCATCAGCTGGAATTCTAAGCGAAAACTTCGCAAACGCTTTGTCAGTTTCGTTTAAGCATTAGCATTTCTTTCATTTTGTGTGAAACTTTCAAAGTAATTTGTGAACTTCCGATTCAGCACATTACTGATGGCTTAGAGGACGCACGCACGATAGCTGGGACTCAGTTGGTCACATGACCTCAGTGTCAGCCGTTCGTTTGAGGGCCTTTTCTTTCCAGTGGGTTATGTCGGGGTCTCAGGCCTTTAGCATTCGAGACGGCTTTGTCAATTCCCTCACTGCCTTTGATGTGTGGAGGCGTCGGACCCACCGCTACCTGAGAACTGCGCCTTGGAGAAAGCTCGTTTGTTTTGTTGCTGACTCATCTCATTTACATGCGCGTAATTCGAACCAGATTTCTTCTTGGATATCACGTGACATGCGCGTCGAGCAAAGCGGATTGGAAGTTCCTTCGCTTGATAAATCGTGCATAGTTCAGAAGTTGGGCATTAACATGCACAGCATTAACTCGGAGACCTCCAACAAGCATTTTATTAAAACAAGGAAATAAATGGTGAACCTGACAGCCTCCATTTTATTCCTGTTGACCGCGAGAACTACTTTCTCGCCGATGGAAAGATGCGCACGCTTAGGAATGTGGCCAGCTCTGAACAGCCTCCTTCATTCAAACACACCCATACCTTGACCCCAAACAAACTGAGCCCTTTCCAGTTTGTAAAACAAGAAAAGTGATTTCTCTTCCGCTTTCAGGTGCAAAAAAGGGATATTTGTAAACATCGCCATGTGGTTTTCTTGATGTGTCTGGTCGCAAAAACAAGAAAGAAACAAAAGTGGCGGATAATACACTGCAGGACAATTGCTAAGGACGGATCATAAACGGCTATATAGCGCATAAGAAAGTAAGTGTGGTTGGATGCCAACTGAAATAAAATAATGTCAGAAAGCCAGGACATTACAAGAAAGACAATTTATTGTGCTCTGAAATCCAGAAGGCTTTGGAACGTGTTCAAGGGACAAACAGGCCATTTTGTGCAGAATACGTAAACGTGAAAAAAAATGCAATTACCGTCCGCAGGCGTTCCGGCGTAAGATGTCAATACGGGATATGGCCACCATGGAGGGCGATGCAAGATTCCACACGTCGTGTCATGCTTTGCACAACATTATCAAGCAGCTGTTTGGGTAATTTATCCCATTCCTCTGTCAGTGCACGGATGAGGGTGTCCTTGTTTATTGGAGGGCATTGGCGACCAGCAAGACTCCTCCCCAAAGCATCCCACACATTTTCAATGGGTTTCAGATCTGGAGAACGTGCTGGCCATACGAGGCGTTCAATATCCTCGCTCTCAAGACACTCCTGGACAGCGACTGTTCGATGACATGTTGCGTTGTCGTCCATGAAAATGAATCTATCACCGACAGCACCACGGAACATGCGAACATGAGGTAGCAGAACATCATTAATGTATCGTTGGCCAGTCATAGTCCCAGTTGGAAGCACATAGAGGGACGTACGGCCATTGATCATGATGCCAGCCCATACCATGACACTACATGTCGGATATCCTGTATGTTTGCTGGACAATATGCAGTACCACTATCACGCCAGATCAGTTGTCGTCGACAATCAGACGATAGACTGTATCTACTCTCATCTGAGAAGAGGACAGCGGACCAGTCGTTATCAGTCCAATTGCGATGTTGATAGCACCATTGCAAACGGGCGGTACGGTGACGTCTGGACAATGGGATGCACACAACAGGACGGCGGGCGTATAGTCCTCCTTCATGCAAACGTCTGGCGACAGTTTTTCGGGAGATCCGCTTGCCAGTAGCAGCCATAAACTGATTTGCTACCTCACTAGCTGTGCTGCGCCGGTGTCTTTTTGTTGATAGCACTATGTACCGATCTTCTGCAGGTGTCGTACTGCGAACACGACCTCCCCCGTGACGTTTGCTACACTCTCCATTTGTTTGAAATGATTTCCAAAGCCTTGAAACAACACTGTGGCTGACGTCGAACTCCCTGGCAACATCTGTTATTTTTCGCCCTTCTTCAATCTTGCCAATAATACGGCCACGCGTAAAATCATCTAGGGGATGTCGGGAAGACATACTGAAAATTGCAAGTTCGTCAATTGATTCTTTCCCTTTCAACTTTGCGTTTGAACAACAACGGTCAATACGCGTCAAATCCTTTATATCTCTTATCAGCGCTATGACGTCACAAACAAGTTCGGCAATCCAAAATTTGCATACGCACAACACTTCAAACCCAGCGTGGTAGTGAGAATTTCTAACAATCGCTGAATATCCGCCGTGCGTCGGACGAGCACGTTAAGTGACGGCCCCCGGATAAAGTTCCTAAGTCCCCTCTAACTTCTCTCAGCATTCTATGTGCGAAATTGAACGGTGGCGCCATCTAGTGTGCTTCTCTCTCACTTACAAACTAGCCTGTCCGAATCGCTAGATTCATTTTTGAATAAACTACACTGCTGGCCACCAAAAATGCAACACCAAGAAGAAAGCATTCGATTGGCCTGAAATTCGCAGCCTGCGTCGCCCGCGAGAGGACATGAAAACGCTTAGCATTGCAGGGCATATGCAAATCATGTGCGCCCGGCACGCCACCGGGAAGCACTGTAAGAAGGGTGCACAGAAGGCGGAGTGTAAGTAGTGGAAGTGTGTTGTGCTGTGCGCGGGAAGCTTCCTGATGCCTCGTCGCAGAATACGGCAGTCATTCCAGCACGTTTCGGAGTTCGAAAGAGGACGAACAGTGGCTTATCGCGACAGCGGTTTATCGTACCGAGACATCGGCGCCCGTGTGGGACGACATCCAGCCACAGTGCATGAAGCGAGTATGGATTCGGTGGGTGCAGGAGGGACGGACGGACCGACGTGAGCGATCGCCGCATCCGCGGCACACCACCGAACTAGAGGACCGGCATGTTGTGCGGCGGGCATTGACTGCTCGCACCGCCACATCACGAACGTTAGCGCATCAATTAGGGTGTGTTGCGCAACAACCTGTGTCAGCACGTACCGTTCGACGTCGTCTGCAGGAGCGGGGACTTATCGCACGGCGCCCATTGCTCCGATTACCATTGACGTTACACCACCGGCGAGTGCGGCGGCAGTGGGCCGTTGAACGCCGCACCTGGACTACGGAATGGAACGACATTATCTTCTCCGACGAATCCCGCTTCTGCCTACAACACCGCGATGATCGGATCCGCGTGTCGCGGCACCGCGGTGAGAGACTGCATGACGCCTGCATTACGCATCGCCATACCGGTCCGTCGCATGGCGTTATGGCTTGGGGCGCAATTGGATATGACACCCACACCCCTCTATTACGCATCGTCGGTACACTCAACAGCCACCGCACCATCTCGGACGCTTTGGAGCCTGTAGTCCTCCCTTACCTGCAGGACCTGCTAGTGGCCACGTTTCAACAGGACAATGCGCGTCCGCACGTGGCACGCATCGTGCAACAATTCTTCACGGCCCACCAGGTGTCACTGCTGCCGTGGCCCGCCTGTTCTCCCGATATGTCGCCCATCGAACACGTCTGGTAGCTGATCGGCAACCGAGTGGCCCGACAAGCACCACCCGCGGCTACGCCTGATGAACTGTGGCAACGTGTGGAAGCAACCTGGACCGACACACCCCAAGCCCACATCCAAAGCCTGTTTCGTTCGATGCCGCGCGGCCGTTATTGCCAGCCATGGGGGAGGGGGGTCACATGTCTGCGCGTTCCGCAAGTCGCACGGGCCTGTAAGCTCAATCGTTTCATCTTTGTATCTGTTGTTATGTGTCCAGTAAATCTGGCTTTGCTATCTCGTGTCGTGCTTGGTGTTGCATTTTAGGTGGCCAGCAGTGTAGATGAAAACGGTTAGTAGTACGCCAAACAAGTAGGTAAAGAACGATAATATCCGTTTATTGGCATAAAACAGCAAACGACTTGTAACGTATACTCTATATTCAGTTTCCTTTTGATTTTACTATCTCTGGTTATTTTATTTTACTATGTAAATTATCTTCTTACTGAACGAAATATCATTTCACCCGATGAATGAGATCTGGCAATGAGTGTAAGTCATGACGTGGTGGTAGCTAGTATATAGGCGCGTTCATCGAGACTTAGGGAGAGCTTTTGTTGTTGTTATGAGAGAGCGTTGTTGTTTACGGAGAGCGTTTGTAATACGAGGAGAGATTGTGTTGTTATGAGGAGAGATTCTTCATTATTGTAAAACAAGTTGTGTGTGTGCTTTAGATGACCAAGAGTCTTATAACAAAAAAGTTGCCGTAAGTTAGTCTTTCTCAATTCATAGTTTTTGTCAGACCTCTGTCTGGCTGTTAGGTTTATAACATTTATTGTATTACCATAAATAACCAGCGTTAAGACTTTGTTTACGTTCGTAATTAACTAGTAACAACACCCTTTTGAATTCACTATTTTGAAGCTTAGTACAAGTATATCATTAGCTAGCTGGTAGGAAGAGAATCATTCATATTAATTAGCTTAGCGGAAAGAAAATAAAGCTAATTCATTATAGAATGGTTGAATTTTTATTTTTTACAACATCTGCTTTTAAATATCTTTTCGTGTGGCAATTGATTCGAAATATGCGCTCATTACAACCGAAATTCCTATCATTTGTGTTGTTTTCTTTGGAACTTCAACGGATATTTTCTGGTGAAGTTTAAAAAAGAGTAGCATATGTCTAATTACGCCACTGTTAAGGATGTTGCTCCGTTGCTAACAGTTATTATTTTCGTTCTGCTTTGGAAGTGTTTCTGTAAAGCTTCTACAAACAGATGAAGCAATTCAGCTGACTCAAGGAGTGCGTCGGAAACATCTAATATCAAAAAATCTTATCTTCAGCGGTGCATAGGTGTGAAAAGGGATACACGGATTGTATTGCCGAAATCTCAAACCACAGTTCATGCCTCTTAATTTCGCGATACTTGGCCAACAGGAAAGTGAAAATAACAATCTGCACCTCAACAAGCTTCTTTCAGTAGCTGGACACATCACTGCCGGATATATATAGTCATCACAGCCGTATTTCGAAGAAAAGGCGTGTTTTTCTCTACCACGCACTCCTACATTAATTCAACGGGACTGTGATTTTTTTTTTTCGTGTTCAGCTTTCGCATCTCGGTTTAGTAATCATTCGAATTAAACTCGCAAATTTTACACAAGGTGAGTCGAAAGTTTTGCAATATTTGCATAAACGGGTGTGTGCGCAGTAGCTCAGGCACGCATTTGATTTAGGGTGGTACAAGCTCATGAACCTTACATCTCAAGGATTAAGCCATCTATGGATGACCCCTTTGAATTTTTTTTTTGGGGGGGGGGGGGGTAGTATATTAGAGTTCTTATAAAATACGTACACTGATCAGATTTGAACATTATCATTATATTATTATTAATTATTACCATTATTATTTTTATTGCTGACAAAAAGTTCACATTATTAATTTCTTATCAGACAATGAATGGACAATTTTTTTTTTGTTCTCTCTTGTTAATTTTTGTCCTTTTTTTTCCGTTAAAATATTGACCAAGGACAAGTCAACATTAGGATGAATTTCTGTCAGCAGGGTTTGGAAAAGAGGGATTTCTCAGGAAATGTTATATAATTCTTTACAAGAACGAATTAAATTTCTTATCATTTTTGTTTACGTTAATAAAAGTAAAACCGCAGTAAGATAAAAACTGCTCTACCCGCGAAGATAGTACCATTGAAGCATTATGAAGTCTATAATAAAAACTTTGAACGATACATAGGCTGACAATTGATGTAAAAAGCACATTGGTCTGGTGCAAAGCTAAATGATGGTGGAGATATCGAGGAATTGGAGTTCTATGAGTGGTATGTGAAATCCGTAATGCACTTGTATTGCTACAGATCTTAAGACAGAAAACAATTTTAGATACATAGGCTGACAATTGATGTAAAAAGCACATTGGTCTGGTGCAAAGCTAAATGATGGTGGAGATATCGAGGAATTGGAGCTCTACGAGTGGTATGTGAAATCCGTATTGCACTTGTTGTATTGCTACAGATCTTAAGACAGAAAACAATTTTAGATACATAGGCTGACAATTGATGTAAAAAGCACATTGGTCTGGTGCAAAGTTAAATGATGGTGGAGATATCGAGGAATTGGAGTTCTATGAGTGGTATGTGAAATCCGTAATGCTCTTGTTGTATTGCTACAGATCTTAAGACAGAAAACAATTTTAGATACATAGGCTGACAATTGATGTAAAAAGCACATTGGTCTGGTGCAAAGTTAAATGATGGTGGAGATATCGAGGAATTGGAGTTCTATGAGTGGTATGTGAAATCCGTAATGCTCTTGTTGTATTGCTACAGATCTTAAGACAGAAAACAATTTTAGATACATAGGCTGACAATTGATGTAAAAAGCACATTGGTCTGGTGCAAAGTTAAATGATGGTGGAGATATCGAGGAATTGGAGTTCTATGAGTGGTATGTGAAATCCGTAATGCTCTTGTTGTATTGCTACAGATCTTAAGACAGAAAACAATTTTAGATACATAGGCTGACAATTGATGTAAAAAGCACATTGGTCTGGTGCAAAGTTAAATGATGGTGGAGATATCGAGGAATTGGAGTTCTATGAGTGGTATGTGAAATCCGTAATGCTCTTGTTGTATTGCTACAGATCTTAAGACAGAAAACAATTTTAGATACATAGGCTGACAATTGATGTAAAAAGCACATTGGTCTGGTGCAAAGTTAAATGATGGTGGAGATATCGAGGAATTGGAGTTCTATGAGTGGTATGTGAAATCCGTAATGCTCTTGTTGTATTGCTACAGATCTTAAGACAGAAAACAATTTTAGATACATAGGCTGACAATTGATGTAAAAAGCACATTGGTCTGGTGCAAAGTTAAATGATGGTGGAGATATCGAGGAATTGGAGTTCTATGAGTGGTATGTGAAATCCGTAATGCTCTTGTTGTATTGCTACAGATCTTAAGACAGAAAACAATTTTAGATACATAGGCTGACAATTGATGTAAAAAGCACATTGGTCTGGTGCAAAGCTAAATGATGGTGGAGATATCGAGGAATTGGAGTTCTATGAGTGGTATGTGAAATCCGTAATGCTCTTGTTGTATTGCTACAGATCTTAAGACAGAAAACAATTTTAGATACATAGGCTGACAATTGATGTAAAAAGCACATTGGTCTGGTGCAAAGTTAAATGATGGTGGAGATATCGAGGAATTGGAGTTCTATGAGTGGTATGTGAAATCCGTAATGCTCTTGTTGTATTGCTACAGATCTTAAGACAGAAAACAATTTTAGATACATAGGCTGACAATTGATGTAAAAAGCACATTGGTCTGGTGCAAAGCTAAATGATGGTGGAGATATCGAGGAATTGGAGTTCTATGAGTGGTATGTGAAATCCGTAATGCTCTTGTTGTATTGCTACAGATCTTAAGACAGAAAACAATTTTAGATACATAGGCTGACAATTGATGTAAAAAGCACATTGGTCTGGTGCAAAGTTAAATGATGGTGGAGATATCGAGGAATTGGAGTTCTATGAGTGGTATGTGAAATCCGTAATGCTCTTGTTGTATTGCTACAGATCTTAAGACAGAAAACAATTTTAGATACATAGGCTGACAATTGATGTAAAAAGCACATTGGTCTGGTGCAAAGCTAAATGATGGTGGAGATATCGAGGAATTGGAGTTCTATGAGTGGTATGTGAAATCCGTAATGCTCTTGTTGTATTGCTACAGATCTTAAGACAGAAAACAATTTTAGATACATAGGCTGACAATTGATGTAAAAAGCACATTGGTCTGGTGCAAAGTTAAATGATGGTGGAGATATCGAGGAATTGGAGTTCTATGAGTGGTATGTGAAATCCGTAATGCTCTTGTTGTATTGCTACAGATCTTAAGACAGAAAACAATTTTAGATACATAAGCTGACAATTGATGTAAAAAGCACATTGGTCTGGTGCAAAGCTAAATGATGGTGGAGATATCGAGGAATTGGAGTTCTATGAGTGGTATGTGAAATCCGTAATGCTCTTGTTGTATTGCTACAGATCTTAAGACAGAAAACAATTTTAGATACATAGGCTGACAATTGATGTAAAAAGCACATTGGTCTGGTGCAAAGCTAAATGATGGTGGAGATATCGAGGAATTGGAGTTCTATGAGTGGTATGTGAAATCCGTAATGCTCTTGTTGTATTGCTACAGATCTTAAGACAGAAAACAATTTTAGATACATAGGCTGACAATTGATGTAAAAAGCACATTGGTCTGGTGCAAAGCTAAATGATGGTGGAGATATCGAGGAATTGGAGTTCTATGAGTGGTATGTGAAATCCGTATTGCACTTGTTGTATTGCTACAGATCTCAAGACAGAAAACAATTTTAGATACATAGGCTGACAATTGATGTAAAAAGCACATTGGTCTGGTGCAAAGCTAAATGATGGTGGAGATATCGAGGAATTGGAGTTCTATGAGTGGTATGTGAAATCCGTATTGCACTTGTTGTATTGCTACAGATCTTAAGACAGGAAACAATTTTAGATACATAGGCTGACAATTGATGTAAAAAGCACATTGGTCTGGTGCAAAGCTAAATGATGGTGGAGATATCGAGGAATTGGTGTTCTATGAGTGGTATGTGAGATCCGTAATGCTCTTGTTGTATTGCTACAGATCTTAAGACAGAAAACAATTTTAGATACATAGGCTGACAATTGATGTAAAAAGCACATTGGTCTGGTGCAAAGCTAAATGATGGTGGAGATATCGAGGAATTGGAGTTCTATGAGTGGTATGTGAAATCCGTAATGCTCGTGTTGTATTGCTACAGATCTTAAGACAGAAAACAATTTTAGATACATAGGCTGACAATTGATGTAAAAAGCACATTGGTCTGGTGCAAAGCTAAATGATGGTGGAGATATCGAGGAATTGGAGTTCTATGAGTGGTATGTGAAATCCGTAATGCACTTGTTGTATTGCTACAGATCTTAAGACAGAAAACAATTTTAGATACATAGGCTGACAATTGATGTAAAAGCACATTGGTCTGGTGCAAAGCTAAATGATGGTGGAGATATCGAGGAATTGGAGTTCTATGAGTGGTATGTGAAATCCGTATTGCACTTGTTGTATTGCTACAGATCTTAAGACAGGAAACAATTTTAGATACATAGGCTGACAATTGATGTAAAAAGCACATTGGTCTGGTGCAAAGCTAAATGATGGTGGAGATATCGAGGAATTGGAGTTCTATGAGTGGTATGTGAAATCCGTATTGCACTTGTTGTATTGCTACAGATCTTAAGACAGGAAACAATTTTAGATACATAGGCTGACAATTGATGTAAAAAGCACATTGGTCTGGTGCAAAGCTAAATGATGGTGGAGATATCGAGGAATTGGAGTTCTATGAGTGGTATGTGAAATCCGTATTGCACTTGTTGTATTGCTACAGATCTTAAGACAGGAAACAATTTTAGATACATAGGCTGACAATTGATGTAAAAAGCACATTGGTCTGGTGCAAAGCTAAATGATGGTGGAGATATCGAGGAGTTGGAGTTCTATGAGTGGTATGTGAGATCCGTGATGCACTTGTTGTATTGCTACAGATCTTAAGACAGAAAACAATTTTAGATACATAGGCTGACAATTGATGTAAAAAGCACATTGGTCTGGTGCAAAGCTAAATGATGGTGGAGATATCGAGGAATTGGAGTTCTATGAGTGGTATGTGAAATCCGTAATGCACTTGTTGTATTGCTACAGATCTTAAGACAGAAAACAATTTTAGATACATAGGCTGACAATTGATGTAAAAAGCACATTGGTCTGGTGCAAAGCTAAATGATGGTGGAGATATCGAGGAATTGGAGTTCTATGAGTGGTATGTGAAATCCGTAATGCTCTTGTTGTATTGCTACAGATCCTAAGACAGAAAACAATTTTAGATACATAGGCTGACAATTGATGTAAAAAGCACATTGGTCTGGTGCAAAGTTAAATGATGGTGGAGATATCGAGGAATTGGAGTTCTATGAGTGGTATGTGAAATCCGTAATGCTCTTGTTGTATTGCTACAGATCTTAAGACAGAAAACAATTTTAGATACATAGGCTGACAATTGATGTAAAAAGCACATTGGTCTGGTGCAAAGCTAAATGATGGTGGAGATATCGAGGAATTGGAGTTCTATGAGTGGTATGTGAAATCCGTAATGCTCTTGTTGTATTGCTACAGATCTTAAGACAGAAAACAATTTTAGATACATAGGCTGACAATTGATGTAAAAAGCACATTGGTCTGGTGCAAAGTTAAATGATGGTGGAGATATCGAGGAATTGGAGTTCTATGAGTGGTATGTGAAATCCGTAATGCTCTTGTTGTATTGCTACAGATCTTAAGACAGAAAACAATTTTAGATACATAAGCTGACAATTGATGTAAAAAGCACATTGGTCTGGTGCAAAGCTAAATGATGGTGGAGATATCGAGGAATTGGAGTTCTATGAGTGGTATGTGAAATCCGTAATGCTCTTGTTGTATTGCTACAGATCTTAAGACAGAAAACAATTTTAGATACATAGGCTGACAATTGATGTAAAAAGCACATTGGTCTGGTGCAAAGCTAAATGATGGTGGAGATATCGAGGAATTGGAGTTCTATGAGTGGTATGTGAAATCCGTAATGCTCTTGTTGTATTGCTACAGATCTTAAGACAGAAAACAATTTTAGATACATAGGCTGACAATTGATGTAAAAAGCACATTGGTCTGGTGCAAAGCTAAATGATGGTGGAGATATCGAGGAATTGGAGTTCTATGAGTGGTATGTGAAATCCGTATTGCACTTGTTGTATTGCTACAGATCTCAAGACAGAAAACAATTTTAGATACATAGGCTGACAATTGATGTAAAAAGCACATTGGTCTGGTGCAAAGCTAAATGATGGTGGAGATATCGAGGAATTGGAGTTCTATGAGTGGTATGTGAAATCCGTATTGCACTTGTTGTATTGCTACAGATCTTAAGACAGGAAACAATTTTAGATACATAGGCTGACAATTGATGTAAAAAGCACATTGGTCTGGTGCAAAGCTAAATGATGGTGGAGATATCGAGGAATTGGTGTTCTATGAGTGGTATGTGAGATCCGTAATGCTCTTGTTGTATTGCTACAGATCTTAAGACAGAAAACAATTTTAGATACATAGGCTGACAATTGATGTAAAAAGCACATTGGTCTGGTGCAAAGCTAAATGATGGTGGAGATATCGAGGAATTGGAGTTCTATGAGTGGTATGTGAAATCCGTAATGCTCGTGTTGTATTGCTACAGATCTTAAGACAGAAAACAATTTTAGATACATAGGCTGACAATTGATGTAAAAAGCACATTGGTCTGGTGCAAAGCTAAATGATGGTGGAGATATCGAGGAATTGGAGTTCTATGAGTGGTATGTGAAATCCGTAATGCACTTGTTGTATTGCTACAGATCTTAAGACAGAAAACAATTTTAGATACATAGGCTGACAATTGATGTAAAAGCACATTGGTCTGGTGCAAAGCTAAATGATGGTGGAGATGCAAAGCTAAATGATGGTGGAGATATCGAGGAATTGGAGTTCTATGAGTGGTATGTAGAAATCCGTATTGCACTTGTTGTATTGCTACAGATCTTAAGACAGGAAACAATTTTAGATACATAGGCTGACAATTGGTGTAAAAAGCACATTGGTCTGGTGCAAAGCTAAATGATGGTGGAGATATCGAGGAATTGGAGTTCTATGAGTGGTATGTGAAATCCGTATTGCACTTGTTGTATTGCTACAGATCTTAAGACAGGAAACAATTTTAGATACATAGGCTGACAATTGATGTAAAAAGCACATTGGTCTGGTGCAAAGCTAAATGATGGTGGAGATATCGAGGAATTGGAGTTCTATGAGTGGTATGTGAAATCCGTATTGCACTTGTTGTATTGCTACAGATCTTAAGACAGGAAACAATTTTAGATACATAGGCTGACAATTGATGTAAAAAGCACATTGGTCTGGTGCAAAGCTAAATGATGGTGGAGATATCGAGGAGTTGGAGTTCTATGAGTGGTATGTGAGATCCGTGATGCACTTGTTGTATTGCTACAGATCTTAAGACAGAAAACAATTTTAGATACATAGGCTGACAATTGATGTAAAAAGCACATTGGTCTGGTGCAAAGCTAAATGATGGTGGAGATATCGAGGAATTGGAGTTCTATGAGTGGTATGTGAAATCCGTAATGCACTTGTTGTATTGCTACAGATCTTAAGACAGAAAACAATTTTAGATACATAGGCTGACAATTGATGTAAAAAGCACATTGGTCTGGTGCAAAGCTAAATGATGGTGGAGATATCGAGGAATTGGAGTTCTATGAGTGGTATGTGAAATCCGTAATGCACTTGTTGTATTGCTACAGATCTTAAGACAGAAAACAATTTTAGATACATAGGCTGACAATTGATGTAAAAAGCACATTGGTCTGGTGCAAAGCTAAATGATGGTGGAGATATCGAGGAATTGGAGTTCTATGAGTGGTATGTGAAATCCGTAATGCACTTGTTGTATTGCTACAGATCTTAAGACAGAAAACAATTTTAGATACATAGGCTGACAATTGATGTAAAAAGCACATTGGTCTGGTGCAAAGCTAAATGATGGTGGAGATATCGAGGAATTGGAGTTCTATGAGTGGTATGTGAAATCCGTAATGCACTTGTTGTATTGCTACAGATCTTAAGACAGAAAACAATTTTAGATACATAGGCTGACAATTGATGTAAAAAGCACATTGGTCTGGTGCAAAGCTAAATGATGGTGGAGATATCGAGGAATTGGAGTTCTATGAGTGGTATGTGAAATCCGTAATGCACTTGTTGTATTGCTACAGATCTTAAGACAGAAAACAATTTTAGATACATAGGCTGACAATTGATGTAAAAAGCACATTGGTCTGGTGCAAAGCTAAATGATGGTGGAGATATCGAGGAATTGGAGTTCTATGAGTGGTTTGTGAAATCCGTAATGCACTTGTTGTATTGCTACAGATCTTAAGACAGAAAACAATTTTAGATACATAGGCTGACAATTGATGTAAAAAGCACATTGGTCTGGTGCAAAGCTAAATGATGGTGGAGATATCGAGGAATTGGAGTTCTATGAGTGGTATGTGAAATCCGTAATGCACTTGTTGTATTGCTACAGATCTTAAGACAGAAAACAATTTTAGATACATAGGCTGACAATTGATGTAAAAAGCACATTGGTCTGGTGCAAAGCTAAATGATGGTGGAGATATCGAGGAATTGGAGTTCTATGAGTGGTATGTGAAATCCGTAATGCACTTGTTGTATTGCTACAGATCTTAAGACAGAAAACAATTTTAGATACATAGGCTGACAATTGATGTAAAAAGCACATTGGTCTGGTGCAAAGCTAAATGATGGTGGAGATATCGAGGAATTGGAGTTCTATGAGTGGTATGTGAAATCCGTAATGCACTTGTTGTATTGCTACAGATCTTAAGACAGAAAACAATTTTAGATACATAGGCTGACAATTGATGTAAAAAGCACATTGGTCTGGTGCAAAGCTAAATGATGGTGGAGATATCGAGGAATTGGAGTTCTATGAGTGGTATGTGAAATCCGTAATGCACTTGTTGTATTGCTACAGATCTTAAGACAGAAAACAATTTTAGATACATAGGCTGACAATTGATGTAAAAAGCACATTGGTCTGGTGCAAAGCTAAATGATGGTGGAGATATCGAGGAATTGGAGTTCTATGAGTGGTATGTGAAATCCGTAATGCACTTGTTGTATTGCTACAGATCTTAAGACAGAAAACAATTTTAGATACATAGGCTGACAATTGATGTAAAAAGCACATTGGTCTGGTGCAAAGCTAAATGATGGTGGAGATATCGAGGAATTGGAGTTCTATGAGTGGTATGTGAAATCCGTAATGCACTTGTTGTATTGCTACAGATCTTAAGACAGAAAACAATTTTAGATACATAGGCTGACAATTGATGTAAAAAGCACATTGGTCTGGTGCAAAGCTAAATGATGGTGGAGATATCGAGGAATTGGAGTTCTATGAGTGGTATGTGAAATCCGTAATGCACTTGTTGTATTGCTACAGATCTTAAGACAGAAAACAATTTTAGATACATAGGCTGACAATTGATGTAAAAAGCACATTGGTCTGGTGCAAAGCTAAATGATGGTGGAGATATCGAGGAATTGGAGTTCTATGAGTGGTATGTGAAATCCGTAATGCACTTGTTGTATTGCTACAGATCTTAAGACAGAAAACAATTTTAGATACATAGGCTGACAATTGATGTAAAAAGCACATTGGTCTGGTGCAAAGCTAAATGATGGCGGAGATATCGAGGAATTGGAGTTCTATGAGTGGTATGTGAAATCCGTAATGCTCTTGTTGTATTGCTACAGATCTTAAGACAGAAAACAATTTTAGATACATAGGCTGACAATTGATGTAAAAAGCACATTGGTCTGGTGCAAAGCTAAATGATGGCGGAGATATCGAGGAATTGGAGTTCTATGAGTGGTATGTGAAATCCGTAATGCTCTTGTTGTATTGCTACAGATCTTAAGACAGAAAACAATTTTAGCTGCGGGAGCTGAAATGTCCACTTGTGCATTAAATTTTTTTTTAAAGTACAGAAAGGACGACCTGATCAAGATGCATGGAATTTTAAGAGAAAAGAAACACTGATCACAATTATGTCATCAAGCCCTAGCCCTACCATATGCTGTTTGAAGTTATTAACAAAAACCTCGCACTCGTCGTTTCCCTGCAGAACTAATTTGCTGGAGTTTCCCAGATGGTTGGCCAGTTTTTGGTGGATGAAAAGCCTCCCACTACAAGCTTCGGATATAAAAAAAAAACCCATTGCATGTCATCGTTCTCTCTATGCTTGGGACGCCTAAAAGACGAACAGCCACAACCGACTAATTAAGAAACTTTTACTTTACGAGTTTGAACTCGGCTATAACGCTGCTCAAGCAACACGAAACACATGACATGCGTAGGGGAAAGGTTCTGTGGACCAGAGCACCGCAACCAGATGGTTCAAGAAATTCCGCTCAGGTGAGTGAAACCACGACGATCAGCCGAGGTCAGGTAGGCCGCGAACCGTGGGTTCGCAGGCCGTGCGCCAGGCCGCAGAGGCAAATCCGACAACCAGCAATTCGCAGCTCATCAGGTGAGCTGGGCATATCACAGATCACCGTAGTTCGTCGCCGCATTGTCCCTCACGAACTGACGCCAGCTGAAGCAAACCGCGACTGGAAGCGTGCACGAAACTCCTAGAAAAATCGCGCGATGTACGCTTTTTCAAGAGAATTATTACGTGCGATGAAAAGTGGGTCTATTTCCGTAATCCTAACACACAACTGTAGTGGTTAATCCAAAGCCACTGAGCCTGTTGCTAAACCTTAGCGCTTCGAGTACAAGGTGACGCCATGCGTCTGGTGGAATTTCGAGGAGATTATCCATTACGAATTTGTTCCAGGCGGTAGCACCATCAACGCAAACTTCTACTTTGAATAGCGGGAGAGGATGTATACCGTTTTGGAGAAGTACCCGGTATTGGTGAACAGAAAGCGTGCTCTCATACAGAAGGACAACGCTCGGCCTCATAACACGCGAACGCCCCGGGCAAAACTTGAGGGCATCGAACTGATGCCACATCCAGGATACAATCCGGATCTTACCCCGTCGGATTGCTACTTGTTCCGGTCCATGGCCTACTTCCTTCGTGGGCGGCCCTTCAACAACCAGGAGGAGGTGCCGTTGAAAGAGTTCTTTGTCTCGAAGGACAAGACCTGTTACTGCCGCTGACTCGAAGATCCGGCAGACAGGTGGCTAAAGACGGTGCAACACAATGGCCTGTATTAGGTATGCAACTTAATTCTCGGCTCCTAATCGCAAGCGATCATAGAACGTCTGAAAACGCAAATAGCTGTGTGCGATGATGGCTGATTGCAGCTCCATCCAACAGCTTTCCAGGCAACCGTAATCGCTCACAGCTATAGTGATAGAAGGGACGAAAGTAGACGGTGAAAGCAATGTCGTTCGAGAAGCAACATTTGAGGCACTGTCTCGTGTTCGCGTTTCAGCTGAAAAAAAGTGCCGCGGAAAACCAACAAATAATCTGTGCTGCTTTGGGTGAGACTGCTGTGTCCTACAGTACGTGTAAGAAGTGGTTCCAGCGGTTTGAGCAGGGAAATTTCGAACTACGTGATGCAGAACGTCCGGGATACTCACAGAGAGTTGACGATGAGGAACTTGAACAACTGTTGGACGCGGATCCCTGTCGCACACAGTCAGAGCTCGCGCAGGAACTCGGAATAACACGGAAAGCCATCGCAAAGCGCCTGCACAAGCTTGGACGGATTCACAAGGAGAGCCGTTGGGTGCCCCACCAACTCACAGCTGCGAACAAGTCTAGGCGCTACGATGTTGCTGTGTCCTTGCTCTCCAGATTCAAGAAGAAGGATTTCCTCCACAGGATTTTGACCTGTGATGAGAAGTGGATCTTCTACGATTATTTCAAGAGGCGTAAATCGTGGGTTTATCCAGTTCAGCCTACCACCAGTACCGCCAAACCGAATATCCATGCCAGGAAGTTGTTGCTGTGCATATGGTGGGATCAGCGCGGTGTCGTACACCATGAGTTGCTCAAACCTGGTGAAACGGTCAATGCTGAGCGTTATTGTCAGCAACTCATTCGTGGGAGTGACGCAATGGAGGCGAAAAGGCCATACACCGGCAAGGGCAGAAGGTCGGCCCTGTTGCTTCAGGATAACGCGAGTCCTCACACCGCGAAAACGACTCCGAACTGGGATGGGAGATTTTGTCCCACCTGGTGTATTCTCCAGAGTTCGCCCCGTCGGAGTATCACCTCTTTCGCTCATTGCAACATCACCTGAGTGATACGCACTTTACTTCTGTCGAGGAGATCCACACAAGATGACTTTATCAACTCGAAACATCCCTCTTTTTTCCGCAGTGCCATTCGGCAGGTCAATGACCGATGGCTCAAATGTACGCAACACGACGGGGATTATTTCCCTGATAAGGTACGTATTCGATTTGCTATAATTTGCTGTCAACGTGTCGTGCCTGCGGCCGAGAATTAAGTTTCACGCCTAACACTTCGAATGCTAGTCAGCTTTCGTCGTAAAGGTACAATGGAGACATAAAGCGATCCAATAACTTTCGACTCACCCACTGCAATTGCACGACTGTTTGTGAAAATTGCAACACCAAGAAAGAATCGTGCTATTCAAATCAAATTAATATCCCTCATGTTACAGGAGATAACTGATTACATTTGAACAACTACACTGTTAAAAATTGGTACTTAGAAATAAGCAAAATGCACCCGTTTTTGAGTACGTTCTGGGCTTAAAACAGCTCCGAGTATATACTTTTTTTTTTTTTTTTTGATTGGAGGTTTAACGACCACCGTGAGCAACTCAATGGGCTATAAGCAGTCGCCCGTCCCTAATTTAGGGTCACTGGTTCCAGGGAAGGGAGAGAGCCAGTGCCGTAAGACAAACACAACATCCATGCCAGACCGGGATTCGAACCCGGACCCCTTACGGACGAATGATCAGAGGCCAGCGCCTTAGACCACTGCGCCGCCGGGGCGGCGAGTATATACTTATATCAGATTTTTAAAAACGACACTTACTAATTTTGGTATACAGACAGGGAATCAATTGTGAGTATATCGGGTATTTCTAATAATACCCGATATACTCACAATTATATATTTGAAATACAGTGTATATTTGAAATACATGGATTTTTTTGAGTATATGTACTCAAAAAAATCCATGTATTTCAAATATACACTGCCGGAAAAGTGAAAAAAGAACACCAAGATCATGAAATTTACATATGTTAATGGAGTCGAGATTACGTAGGTGTGATGTTAATTTCGGGACCAACCGGTGAGCGCTTACGCCACAGCACGCCATAATATGCTAATTATCGTCGGTGGTATTTAAGGAGTACGGCGAAGTGAATGTAATCAGTCGTCGGCGTACGGACACGTGCGAAGACCCCGAAGAAGCTGTAATGCCTAGGACATGGAAGACGTGTACGATTTCAGCAGTTATCGGACTTTGAGCGAGGTCGTCTAGTCGGAATCCGCGAGGCCGGGTGGTGGTATCGTCGTATTGCGGAGCGAATTGGACGGGAAGTATCGGTGGTGGTACGATGGTGGCGTAGATGGTCCGAGGAACATTCCCACACGAGAAGACGTGGAACCGGGAGTCACAGACGGACTGATGAGCGGACCGATCGACGCATAAGAGGAGCGGCGTTGTCAAGCAGAACATCCACTGCGACGCAAATCCGAGCTGCCGTTGCACCTGAGGTGACTGTGCGAACAATCCGCAACCGTCTACTGGACGCAGGACTACGTGTACGTATGCCTCTGACTCCAGCCCACCGTCAGGAACGGCTGCAGTGGTGTCGCCAACGTCTGCGCTGGAGAACGCAATGGCGATCTGTCGTGTTCAGCGATGAAAGCAGATTCTGCTTGGGAGCCTCCGATGGCCGTATGCGTGTTCGCAGACGCGCAGGGGAGCGTCTCCACCCTTCTTGCATCCGCCAGCGACACACAGGGCCTACACCTGGTCTTCTGGTGTGGGGAGCGATCAACTATCACTCCCGTACACAACTAGTGTTTGTACCGGGTACGTTAAACAGCACCTCCTACATCAACAACATCATTCAGCCCGTTGTTGTGCCATTTGTAAGGTCGGTCCATCGTGGTGTTTTCCAGCAAGATAACGCACGCCCACACACGGCACGTGCAACGCAAAATGCACTTCAGGGTGTGAGACAACTTCCATGGTTCACCGGATTTGTCCCCCATTGAGCACGTGTGGGATTTTATGGGACAACGACTTATCCGGTCTCCACGGCCAGCCACGACCATCCCCGATTGAGGCGTCCAGGTTGAGGATGCTTGGAACTCAATACCCCAAACTTACATCCAACATCTGTACGACAGACTTCATGCCAGAATTGCACAGTGTGACGCAGTTCATGGCAGTTCAACCTCGTACTAACCATGTTACATGGAAATGTTATTTTTCAGTTTACCAGCAAATACAGCTGTATTTTGCCATAATGTTTTGATCACGTTATCCTCTGTATTCCGTTATTATGCTGTATAAATTTCGTTGGTATCAGACGTCTCCTTCTTGGTGTTCTTTTTTCACTTTCCAGCCACGACCATCCCCGATTGAGGCGTCCAGGTTGAGGATGCTTGGAACTCAATACCCCAAACTTACATCCAACATCTGTACGACAGACTCCATGCCAGAATTGCACAGTGTGACGCAGTTCATGGCGGTTCAACCTCGTACTAACCATGTTACATGGAAATGTTATTTTTCAGTTTACCAGCAAATACAGCTGTATTTTGCCATAATGTTTTGATCACGTTATCCTCTGTATTCCGTTATGTATAAATTTCGTTGGTATCAGACGTCTCCTTCTTGGTGTTCTTTTTTCACTTTCCAGCCACGACCATCCCCGATTGAGGCGTCCAGGTTGAGGATGCTTGGAACTCAATACCCCAAACTTACATCCAACATCTGTACGACAGACTCCATGCCAGAATTGCACAGTGTGACGCAGTTCATGGCGGTTCAACCTCGTACTAACCATGTTACATGGAAATGTTATTTTTCAGTTTACCAGCAAATACAGCTGTATTTTGCCATAATGTTTTGATCACGTTATCCTCTGTATTCCGTTATGTATAAATTTCGTTGGTATCAGACGTCTCCTTCTTGGTGTTCTTTTTTCACTTTCCAGCCACGACCATCCCCGATTGAGGCGTCCAGGTTGAGGATGCTTGGAACTCAATACCCCAAACTTACATCCAACATCTGTACGACAGACTCCATGCCAGAATTGCACAGTGTGACGCAGTTCATGGCGGTTCAACCTCGTACTAACCATGTTACATGGAAATGTTATTTTTCAGTTTACCAGCAAATACAGCTGTATTTTGCCATAATGTTTTGATCACGTTATCCTCTGTATTCCGTTATGTATAAATTTCGTTGGTATCAGACGTCTCCTTCTTGGTGTTCTTTTTTCACTTTCCGCCAGTGTATGTGCTCTAACTTCCTTCAAATTCGGGCAGGGCACAGAAACTAAAGAAAGTTAGAGCGAATCTAACAGGATAGTTTGTAAGTGAGGGAGAGCACACTAAATGTCTCCACCGTACGATTTTGCGCATAGAAGGCAGAGAAAATTTAAGGGGCTTAGGAATGAACACCTTCAGATGTAACCGGGGAATTCCTACCCGCGGGCTGTTACTTGACGTGCTCGTCCGATATGCAGCAATTGTTTGAAATTCACACCACCACGGAGAGCCCCCAGGTTCAAGCCAGCAGGTTAGGCTTGAACCTGAGGTCTCTCCATCAGTAGTCTGAATCTCTAACCACTAAGCCATCTGCGGCTCGTATTCAAATTTGGCATACGTGTATTCCATACATACTCATTCATTTATAGAGCCAACTGGAAGTTATAACGAAGTAAATTTCTCCGTCATTTTTGGTCTACGCCGGGATTCGAACCCGAGTCTGCTTATTCCGGAACAAGTCGCTCTACCAACTGAGCTACGCAGACGTTCATTCTGACTCCTATCTGCCTTTATGTCGTGTGTGTCCTGCTGGCAGGTACGTCACACCTCCCCCCGAAAGATGGCCGCGGGCATGACCCACGGGTCAGCCGTGACCATGAATCGTTGCAGGCAGCCATCCACTGTAGAACGTGCACTTGAGAACTCCCAGTCAATCTGCTGTGTGGAATGCAACATCACACATTTTTATTTTTCGAAGCGCTGGAGAAGGAATTCTCTGATTTTTCCTATCTCGCGGTGTGGAAATAACATCACACCATTGCGAGATTTTGAACGGTCGGGTCATCCGGATAGTTCGGGCGCCATTATAACGAAGTAAATTTCTCCGTCATTTTTAGTCTACGCCGGGAATCGAACCCGAGTCCGCTTATTCCGGAACAAGTCGCTCTACCAACTGAGCTACACGTTCATTCTGACTCCTATCTGCCTTTATGTCGTGTGCGTCCTGCTGGCAGGTTCGTCACAAAGTATATTATTCCATGGCACATCTGGGATAATAGATATACTCGTTGTGTCATGCTGGGCAAATGGACCGCACAATTTTATGAGAAATATAGTGATGAAGCGACAATATATTATATATGACATTGACACAAATATAGTTAATGTAAACACGTGGAAAGAGCGATGTATTTATTTATTTATTTACTGTCGCCACGTATTTGGAGGATTTTCACCTTGGATCTCGCCCTTTGATTTAATTGCTATATTATATATATAGCTAGTGCCGTTAATGCCCACCAGATGGAGACGTCTCAGGAGCTGATCCCGTCTTACGGATTTATGATGTCAGAAGCTGACTTAAAAATACACATAGCACCGTGGATTGTTGGCCACCGTGGTGTAAATGTAACGCGCTTGGCTAGATATCGAGAGTTCTGTTGGTTCAATTCCACAGCGGCGGATGAAAAACAATTTTTCGGTTGCTGTGTGTTTCTGGAACGTGGAAAGAGCGATGTGTTTATTTATTAACTGTCGCCACGTATTTGGAGGATTTTCACCTTGGATCTCGCCCTTTGATTTAATTGCTATATTATATATATAGCTAGTGCCGTTAATGCCCACCAGATGGAGACGTCTCAGTAGCTGATCCCGTCTTACGGATTTATGATGTCAGAAGCTGACTTAAAAATACACATAGCACCGTGGATTGTTGGCCACCGTGGTGTAAATGTAACGCGCTTGGCTAGATATCGAGAGTTCTGTGGTTCAATTCCACAGCGGCGGATGAAAAACAATTTTTCGGTTGCTGTGTGTTTCTAAAACGTGGTTAAGAGCGATGTATTTATTTATTTACTGTCGCCACGTATTTGGAGGATTTTCACCTTGGATCTCGCCCTTTGATTTAATTGCTATATTATATATATAGCTAGTGCCGTTAATGCCCACCAGATGGAGACGTCTCAGTAGCTGAGCCCATCTTACGGATTAATGATGTCAGAAGCTGACTTAAAAATACACATAGCACCGTGGATTGTTGGCCACCGTGGTGTAAATGTAACGCACTCGGCTAGATATCGAGAGTTCTGTGGTTCAATTCCACAGCGGCGGATGAAAAACAATTTTTCGGTTGCTGTGTGTTTGTGGAACGTGCAAAGAGCGATGTATTTATTTATTTAGTTCCGCAACGATGTTCAGATACCTGACAGCTGTCACAAATTGTGCTGTTGGGATAATGGAAAGTGTCCCAAGAAAACTGCTCCCACACCATAATACCGCCGCCTCCGGCCTGTTTCCACCCAACAGTGCATCCAAGTGCCATAGCCTCTGTTGGTAACCGGCGTATTCGCTCTCGGCCTTCTGCGTAGTGCACCAGGAATCTTGATTCGACAGGTCTGTCCACTTTCTTCCAATCACTCACGGTCCAATCTCGATGATCTTGGGCCGATTTCAAGCGTTGTTTGGCGAGGACGTGCAGTGAGCATGGGGACCCGGCTGGGTCTTCGGCTACGCCGGCACATGCGCAGAAGGCTGCGATGAACTGTGTGCTGTGGCACATTGCCCTGAACACCACTGTTGTAGCTGCGGGTGATTTGTCGCACTGTGGTCCTGCGGTCGTTGTGAACAACGTAAAACATCCTCCGCTCTCCTCTGGCATCGATGAGCTGCGGACGACACACAGCTGGAAGACGGTTCGTCGTTTGGCCATCTGTGCACCACTTTTGATACGTACACTTGAAAAACCCACAAACCGCGCCGTTTCCGAGATCGCAGTTCGGAGGCGCCGTGTCATCACAATTTGTCCTTTGTCAAACTCCGATAAATCGGCAGCTTTTCCCATTCTGACTCCGAACACTCTACTAACCGAAAGACAGTCTTCGGGTTGTAAATATATATACTGCTCTATGAACTTCACCTGCGCCACCACTCGGTCTCCAGGCGCGCTCATTTCTCTAGGCTGGAGGGTGGTCATAATGGAATGACTCATTGCTGTACTTCCTCAATTGCTAATTTGTGACTGGAATAAACGAATATGCAGCTGAATTGAAAAGGCGTACTTATCAGTTGCAGATTTAAGAGGTTTTTCTTTGCCGCATCCCACAACTGTTACTTCTTCATGTTGCGAAAGTATTGTAATCGGGAAAAAAACCCGACTTCGAGATTTCAACAAAAATATACAATGTGGGTTCCCTAGAACATGGTTTAACTATCTTCAAGGTGGTGTATGAGTGTACACTGAAGAGCAATTGAATTAGAGACAGCTGGCGTTATGCAAATGTGGCGCTGTGGGCGGCCCTGTAAACGGAAACGACATGACGTATGCAGCAATCTGACAATATAAGGAGTGATGCGACGGGAATCAGTAAGAGTCGGAAGCAGTATGGGTAAGACGAAGGATCTAAGCGCATTTGATCGTGGGCGAATTGTCGTGGCCCGACAAATGGGTCACTCCATCTCGGAAGTCGTGCTGGCACTGGGATTTTCACGAGCCACTGTGTCACGGGTTCACCGTGAGTACATCGTATCCGGTAAAGCCATCCCTGCAAGGGCCAACTGCCGTGGACAAGAGCGTGTGGATGAGCGGGGTCATCGTCGGCTAGCTCGCATTGTAACAGCGGATAGACGGGCCACAGTGCAAGAAATCACTCGGCGATTTAACGCTGGTGCACAAAAACGTGTAAGCAGCCACACCATCCAGAACCATCTCCTCGCTATGGGGTACAGAAGCCATCGTCCCACGAGGGTACCGCTGCTGACCGCACATCACAAGGTGCAAAGATCAGCATGGGCGCGGGAACATCGCCACTGGACCCTAGACATGTGGGAAAATGTTGCCTGGACTGATGAGTCGAGATTCACGTTGGTACATGGGGATGGCAGGATACGAGTACGGCGCAAACCACATGAAGTGGTGGATCCTTCTTGCCAGCAGGGTACTCTTCAAGCTGGTGGGGGTGGCATTCTCGTCTGGGGACTGTTTACGTGGACTGAAATGGGACCCCTGGTACGTGTGACATCGTCCCTCACAGGTCAACGTTACCGGGATATCCTGGATGACCATTTGCTCCCGTTTGTGCATCTTCAACCTCCCACTGGGGACCTCATCCGGCAACAAGACAACGCAACTCCCGAATTGTATCCGAATGGTTGGATGAACACTCCACCGATGTGAAATCGCTTCCTAGGCCAGCTTGGTCACCTGATCTCAATCCCATCGAGCACATCTGGGATGCCATCGAGAGAGATGACCCCCCTCCATCAAATCTTCGTGAACTGTGGGAGCTTGTTCAGGGGTCGTGGATCCAACGCTTCCGGTGTCTTGTCGAGTCCATGCCGAGACGAATCGCCGCCGTCATCAGGGCTAAAGGTGGCGCTACACGTTACTAGACAAGTATCTCTAATTCAATTGCTCTTCAGTGTAGAACTCACCTTATAAGAACCGGACTTTTCTTACTTTTATCCCAGCAATGTCAGCTATTAAATCTTCAAAATTCATTTTGCTTGCTTTATCTTGTATGACGTACTGCAGAGGTAAAATCATGTGTCAAGACGACAAATCTGCAGCGAGATATTCTGTCCTCGTAGCTCAGTTGGGAGAGCTACTTACAGAGGCGGATGGAGCTTTTGCGGGGCCTGGGGCGAAATTTCATTACGGAGCCCCGGAGCAAACTTTCATTTCTGGCACCAGGAAATAAATATCCTATTTTAATAAAGTTGTTGCGTGAAAAATGTCCCTATAGAACACACACGATGGGAAATTCACAAATTTCACTGTGACAACAACGAAGCCTCATCCCCCTACTCCGGAGCCGAATGCTTTACCAATCAAGCTAACCGACGGAATTTATCGCTGCAACTTTTCCGTCTCTCCATGTGCTTCACCTCTGTAGTACGTCAAAACGAAAAATATCATAAAGACAAAATGTTTATCTCAAAAAAATATTTGCTTTAAGCTTACGAAAAAGATCATAATATGTATTGATAGTTCCGAGAGAGAGAGAGAGACAGAATAAAAACTTTTAAAATCTACGATTTTCTTTCCAGGACGATGGGGTTGAGGTTGTATTACGACTCTTATAAAAACTTCTTCACAAAATGATAAAAAGATCCCTGCGTAGCAAAAATTTTTGTATTGTGAATACTTCAGTGTCGAAAATAATCGGGATCCCTCTAAAATAAATTCAGATAAATAGTTTTTTCCCATGATACATGTTTTAGTGATTGACTTTTAATGCAAAATGGCATAAAAATCAATCAGGGATCTTGATTGATTTTTATAACTTTTATACGCGCTCTTATATGAATTTTTTTTCATGAAAGAAATACGGGATTACGCCATATAATACAAATTTTGAAGATGACAATCCGATTTTTGGCGTAAATGTGACAAGGATGGTAAGTCAGATAATATCCGAAAACTTGAAAATTTTCATCGTCCTGGAGCGGGACTCGAACCCGCGTCTCCCAGATAGCGCCCGGGTATGTTAGCCACTACACCACCCAGAACGACCAAGTTTCAAGTTTCCGATTAATTTCAATTTAACCATTGTCATCTTCAAAATTTGTATTATATGGCGTAATCCCGTATTTCTTTCATGATTTATTCTGCTTCTCCGGGCAATCACGGGATAAGATTCTTAACCTCCAGATTCGCTAAACATGAATGCCGGTTGCTTCGACTAGCGAATCCTGTGATGGTTAAATTCAAATTGATCGGAAACTTGAAACTTGGTCGTTCTGGGTGGTGTAGTGGTTAGCATACCCGGGCGCTATCTGGGAGACGCGGGTTCGATTCCTGTTCCAGAATGACGAAATTTTCAGGTTTTCGGATATTATCTGACTTACCATCCTTGTCCCATTGACGCCAAAAATCGGATTGTCATCTTCAAAATTTGTATTATATGGCGTAATCCCGTATTTCTTTCATGATTTATCTGTTTCTCCGGGCAAACACGGGATAAGATTCTTAACCTCCAGATTCGCTAAACATGAATGCCGGTTGCTTCGACTAGCGAATCCTGTGATGGTTAAATTCAAATTGATGGGAAACTTGAAACTTGGTCGTTCTGGGTGGTGTAGTGGTTAGCATACCCGGGCGTTTTCTTGGAGACGTGGGTTGGAGTCCCGCTCCAGGACGATGAAAATTTTCTAGTTTTCGGATATTATCTCACTTACCATCCTTGTCACATTTACGCCGAAAATCGGATTGTCATCTTTAAAATTTGAAATTTTTTTTTTTAATTTCTAGTAATGTTTTTAAAGTCACTGTAGCCCGAAACCAACTTTCATATTGTTCTTTTTATTTCTCTAAATTTAAGTATCTACTGTAGTTTGCACGCAAATTGTGAAATATATAAAAGTAAGGGGCCACAAAATGATGAAATTTAATTTGCTATTTTGTGAATGCGGAAAATATTAAAGGAGTTGCAATAATCACTTGAAATCTGCAAATTTCAGTATTTGTACGGCGAAGGGCGATATTCCATTCGAAAATGGGGGGATTGAAAACAATAAAATAAAAAAAAACCCATCTTTTTAAGGGCCTCGCACCTGAAAACTTACACACAAAAAATATTGATTGTAAAAAATTCTACAATAAATGATTTTTTCCTAAACTACGGGGCCCCTTGAAGGTGCGGGGCCCAGAGTACTGCCCCGGTGGCTCCTATGGTCCGTCGCTGAAAAGTTTTTTTTTCACACCTGTTCCATTGACAAAGTTGTCAAAGACATCAATCTTAGGGCCGTGGGTGGCCTAGTGGTCAACGTTCGGGACTACCACGGAGGAACCTCAGACTCCATCCCAGGCAGGTACGAACGCTCTAATCACTAAATATCCTCCGTGCGTTGGATGGGCACATTAAGCCCCGTGTACTGGGCCCCCGGGTAATAAATAAGGGCGTTTTCCTCCCCCTTTCCTATCGAGCCCAAAGCTCCTATTTCTAAGGATTGTTTAAGACCTGGGGTCAGAAACTCCCTTCCTAAAATCCTCTGATCCGACATCAATCTTTCTTGTGACATGACAGGTTGGCCAGTGGTCTAAGCGATGGCATATGACCATTCGTCGGAGAAGGGTCCGGGTTCGAATCCCGGTGAGGCATGGATATGTTGTATTTTGTCTTAAGGCACTGTCTCCCTCTCTTCCCTGGAACTAGTGTCTTTAAATTAGGGACCAGCGGATTGCTTATAGCCCGTTAAGTTGCTCACAGTGGTCGTGGTCTACAACCACATCAGGTGACAGGTCTTAAATAAGATTTAATCAGCTTCAAGCATGAAAAACTTCTTTCTGCGCTTGCCACCGTTACTGGGGCAGTAAGTAATATCCAGGGCCGGGTGGAGCTCTTGCGGGGCCCTGGGCGAAATTTAATTGCGGGGCCCAGAGCAAAATTTCATTGTGGGCACTTAAATAAATCTCATATTTTAATAAATTCATTTCTGAAAATTATTGTTCGTGAGGAAGACACACGAACACTACCGTATAGACAAAACGATTATCTCAAAGAAGCTTAAGAAAAAGACCATAATACGGACTGAAAGTTCAGAGAGAGAGAGAAAGAGAAATAGAGAGAGGAGGGAAGAGAGAGAGGAAGAGAGATAGAGAAAGAGAGAAAAATAGAGAGAGGGAAAGAGATTGAGAAAAAGAGAAAAGAGAGAGAGAGATAGAGAGAGAGAGAGAAAATAAGAGAGGGAGAGAGAGAGAGAGAGAGAGAGATAGATAGAGAGAGAGAGAGAGAGAGAGAGAGAGGAAGACACACGAACACTACCGTAAAGACAAAACGATTATCTCAAAGAAGATTATCTCAAAGCTTAAGAAAAAGACCATAATAAGGACTGAAAGTTCAGAGAGAGAGAGAGAGAGAGACAGAGAGAGAGAGAGAGAAAGAGAAATAGAGAGAGGAGGGAAGAGACAGGAAGAGAGATAGAGAAAGAGAGAAAAAGAGAGAGAGAGGGAGAAAGAGAGAGAGGGAAAGAGATTGAGAAAAAGAGAAAAAGAGAGGGAGAGAGATAGAGAAAGAGAGAGAAAAAAATAAGAGAAAGAGAGAGAGAGAGAGATAGAGAAAGAGAGAGAGAGAGAGAGAGAGAGAGAGAGAGAGAGAGAGAGAGAGAGAGAGAGAGAGAGAGAGAGAGAGAGAGAGAGAGAGAGAGAGAGAGTAAAAAGTGTTAAAATCTACGATTTTCTTTCCCGGGAGAAAAGGTTTAGGTTGCATTGTGACTCTTATAACAGCTTATTCACAAAATGATAAAAATATACCAGCATAGCGAATATTTTTGTATAGGAAATATAATAAGGATCCCTCTAAAATAAATTGGTATAAACAGTTTTTCCATTGATACATTTTAGTGATTGATTTTTAATGCACAGTAGAGTAACTGACAAATTAGTGACATTCTAAACTTTTATACGAGTTCATATATGGAAGTTGCCTTTTTTTTCTTTTTTTCAATTTCTTTTAATGTTGAAAAAGTGGCCTCCACGTATAGTCCGAAAGTAACTTGGATATTGTTCTTTTTATTTCCTTAAATTTAAGTATCAGGATTTCACACAAATTGTTGGATATATAAAAGTAGGGGACCACAAAATGATGAAATTTAATTTGCTATTTCATGAATGCGGAAAAGATTAAGGTGGTTACAAAAATCATTTCGAATCTGCAAATCTCTGTGTCCGTACGACGAACAGGAGGGATAACGTATTAAAAAATGGGGAGATTGGAAACAAGCAAAAAAATTTCAAAAATATAATTTTAAGGGCCTTGCGCTGCAAAAGTTACAAAAAAAATGTAGTTAATTTTTTTTTAGCGAAAATTATTTTGTTTTCTGAACTGCGGGGCCCCTATGGTCCAGTCGGACCTGTAATATCCCATAGGCGATGAAAGCAGTACGGAAACAATTCTGAATTTTATTCATGCATTTTTTTAGGTTTTTTAAATGATTTATTGGACCTGGTGGTGCAGAAACATGACAAACAGACAGACATAGAAAGGATACAGATGCTTCACATGTCAGGCAGGACATAAGAGCAGGATTTGTTCCATTGCCCTTATGCGTCATAACTTGCGTAAAAATGGTTCGATTTCGATGGAATTTTAGTATGTGGTAGGGAACCACCTGGGCACGAACCCTATTGAAAATGGGCGAAATGGGGTCAAAGGTCAGGACACTGGAGTGGGATCCATTCCATTGCCCTTGTGCATCATAACTTACCAAAAAATGTTTCGATTGCGACAAAACGTTATCATGTTGTTCCGGAGGTATAGTGAACCGGTTCTGTTGAATATCATCGAAATGGGGTCAAAGGTCAGGACACAGGAGCGAGATTTATTACACAGCCATTATCCTCATAGCTTGAGTGATCATTTCTGGTATGTTGGAAAGCGTATCATAATCAATGCATTGCATGATTTTACTAACTTTTTTCTCAAATGACTTCTAAACTTTGTACTTACCTGACTGGCAGCCGTATTGTCGTAGTTTGAAGTGTCGTATACCCAGCCATCAGTGCATCGCTTAATTTCGGCATCTTCGGGAATTGTCCAGTTATCGGAAGTCAAGATCTGAGTATAATTGACGTTGTACATGAAGCACTGTGGGTCCTTCGCCGGACGAATGAGTTTGTGCTGCTCTGGAAGTGTGAGATTATATTCGGACAGCTGCGGCACGTGACACCAATGGTCAGGCACAGACACGAGGAACATGATATTCATGGAGAACCACGGCAGAAGAGCAGCTGCGGGGAACAGAAACAAGAACATCAGTCTCCTCTGATAAGAACCGTAATCACCGACTTTCACTAAAACATCCTCGAACTCCATCTCTCTAATGCTGTTATTTCCTAGACGCACACAAAATATCTCAACTTTCGGGAAGACAAAACAGGCGCGCAGAAATCTAAAGTGCGACTTAAATACCTAATCAACAAATAGTGGCAGGTGTTCCAGGAATCTTCGCTGTTAACCGCATTTCAAGGAGACGCGGGAATTTTCTTCTGCTTAATGACGTCACGATTTTTTTTTTTTTTATTGCGATGCTTATGAGAATAAAGTTTCCAATTTGGAGTTTGTGCGAGTACTATTTTTTTTTTTCCCTTTTTGTAGAAATGGGGCGAAAGATAAAGCAGATTCCTATCTTAAATATCAGCTCATTTTATGGACTCCGCTGAAAGAAAGCTCTTCGGAAATATATCGCTCAGTGGGTACTGCTAACGTCCAGTTCGCTTTCTGCTTCTGCCCGTGCTTTCTGCTTCTGCCGTGGAGAACAACTTCGTCTGCCCGCTAACTTCGAAGACCTGACGGCGATAAGAAGGAAGAATTTGATTGGGTTTGCTTTCCTCGCTTGCGTGAATGGATCTCTCTGATTCGTTCATTTAACACATTCGCGGCTTTTTCTTGTTAGTTGTTTTTTTTTTTTTTTTTTTTCTCAGAAAGAGTAAACTTTTATCGTAGAGTGGCAGCGTAACAGGTGTTTAATTGGAACAAATCGCGGCAACAGTGAAAACGTACCGTATCCTTCTAAACGCTCCACAGAGCGCTTAAAGGGTTTTTCATTCGCTATTTATTAGCACGTCTTTTGGGGAAAAAGATCGTGCTTATGTTATCGGTTTGTCCGTCCGCGTCCGTCCGTTGATGGACACTATATCTCTGCAACTATTAGTTCGATTCCAAAAATTATTTTCGCATTGGGAAGCTTGAAATACGCGATTAATGATCCTTCATTTCGTTTTTTTATACGTTTCACAATTTCGAAAGGCAGATGATATCGAGTTTAAAATACACTAGACGAAACCCGTCAGAATCGACGGTTAGTTTTTTTTTTTTTTTTTTTGAAAAGAATAAACATATGAAACAACAAATGTAAACTTTATTTGATTGACGAATTCATTCAATCACTTCAGTAAAGACAATAAATAGTCCAGGTTCGTGATTTTTCTTTTTGACCGAAGCTTTAACTACCACCGTGAGCAACTCAATGGACTATAAGCAGTCGCCGTCCCTAATTTAGAGCCACTGGTTCCAAGGAAGGGAGAGAGCCAGTGCCATAAGACAAACGCAACATCCATGCCTCACCGGGTTTCGAACCCGGACCCTTCACGAACGAATCATCATAAGCCAGCGCTTAGACCACTGCGCCACCGGGGCGGCCAGGTTCTTGACGAGCATCCCGACTGCACCCTTTTTCAGTAGTAGAATGTCAGGCGGAAGACTTTTTTTTTTTTTTTTTTTTTGATTGGAGGTTTAACGACCACCGTGAGCAACTCAACGGGCTATAAGCAGTCGCCCGTCCCTAATTTAGGGTCACTGGTTCCAGGGAAGGGAGACAGCCAGTGCCGTAAGACAAACACAACATCCATGCCTCACCGGGATTCGAACCCGGACCCCTTACGGACGAATGATCAGAAGCCATCGCTTAGACCACTGCGCCACCGGGGCGGCTCAGGCGGAAGATCACTCATCTCGATCGTGTGCAAAAATTCAACTGGATAGCGCACTCTTTCACTCTCATCTTCAGTCACAACTGTGTTTGTAAATGTTGTTGGAATCAGATTCGTGTAGCACATACTCTTCACCCGTCGGAATCGACGGTTAGTTTTGTTTTTTTTTCTTTTTTAAAAAATAAACTTGTGTGAAACAACAAATGTAAACTTTATTTGATTGCGAGCAACTTAATGGGCTATTTTATTTGATTGACAAATTCATTCAACCACTTCAGTAAAGACAAATAGTCCAGCTTCGTGAATTTTTTTTTTTTTTTTTTGACTGAAGGTTTGACGACCACCGCGAGCAACGTAATGTGCTATAAGCAGTCGCCCGTAATATTTTCACTAACAATGGTCAACGTTGTATAATGAATTCTGCTTCTTCTACTAATAAGCTTCTTCTAATGCTTGTTGTTTTGTTAATTATATCATGAATAAACTTTCCTGCTAGTAGTGTAGTAATAATAATGAACAAGCTTTTAACTGCTAGTAATGTTGTAGTAGTAATTAAGATGAATCAAGTCTTATGCTGGTTGTTAATAATAATCAACTAATGAAATAAACCTAACAGCCAGACAAAGGTCTGACAAAACTATGAACTGAGAAAAACGTACTTACTAAGACAATCTTTTATTTGGTAAACTTCTGGCTCTCACATAAACGAAGATCTCTTTACACACGAAACAAAGCTCTCACCATACAACAACAACTCTTCCTACGCACATCAACAAAAAGCTCTCTCGCACATAAACAACCGCTCTCTCTGGTATCGTTGAACGCGCCTATTTATACTGGCTACCACCACGTCATGACTTACACTCATTGCCAGATCTCATTCAGCGGGAGAAATAACATCTCGTTCAGTAAGAAGATAATTTACATAGGAAAATAAAATAACCAGCGATAGTAAAAATCAAAATGAAAGTGAATCTAGAGTATACGTTACAGTTGTTTATTTACATCTTTACATAATTAGAAACGTCTTGCCTACGTGAATAAACTGGATCGAATGAATATTAAATTGTATATATATATACATCACACAGTCCAACGGTATAACGCAATCTGGTCTTCGAGAGTGTTCGCTGTTCCGATGAGAAGAACTTTGATATGAATGCCTGCTAGCGTTTCTTTGCGCATCGGTTCGCTCAGAAAAGATAAGACTTCGGACTATCTCAGTCCCTCCATGCTTTAGCCTTCAACAGCGCGTGAGTCAACCGCACGCTTCTCCCATAGACTTAACATGGGAACTTTTCCGCCCCACAACGACCGAACCGTTGCCCCAATCTCATTTTTCTCTTCGACTGGCGCATCTACATGGCAAGACCTTTATTTCGATACCTCAACCATATCTTTACATTCAGCCGTCAGGACGTAAATATTCAAATTCTATATGATATCATAAATGGTATTTACAGTCACGGGTTTTGGTTAGTTGCTTCCACACGCTTCATAGAAATGGTGTGGATGCTATGTCATTAACAAGTTGGGAAGAATTCTTATATATGGAAAGCTTCCAAAATACACTGCTGGACAGTTGCTAAGGACGGATCATAAACAGCTATATAGCGCATATAAAAGTAAGTGTGGTTGGATGCCAAGTGAAATAAAATAATGTCAGAATGCCAGGACATTACAAGAAAGACAATTTATTGTGCTCTGAAATCCAGAAGGCTTTGGAACGTGTTCAAGGGACAAACAGGCCATTTTGTGCAGAATACGTAAACGTGAAAAAAATGCAATTACCGTCCGCAGGCGTTCCGGCGTAAGATGTCAATACGGGATATGGCCACCATGGAGGGCGATGCAAGATTCCACACGTCGTGTCATGCTTTGCACAACATTATCAAGCAGCTGTTGGGGTAATTTATCCCATTCCTCTGTCAGTGAACGGATGAGGGTGTCCTTGTTTATTGGAGAGCATTGGCGACCAGCAAGACTCCTCCCCAAAGCATCCCACACATTTTCAATGGGATTCAGATCTGGAGAACGTGCTGGCCATACGAGGCGTTGAATATCCTCGCTCTCAAGACACTCCTGGACAGAGACTGTTCGATGACATGTTGCGTTGTCGTCCATGAAAATGAATCTATCACCGACAGCACCACGGAACATGCGAACATGAGGTAGCAGAACATCATTAATGTATCGTTGGCCAGTCATAGTCCCAGTTGGAAGCACATAGAGGGACGTACGGCCATTGATCATGATGCCAGCCCATACCATGACACTACATGTCTGATACCGGTCCCTTTCCTGTATGTTTGCTGGACAATATGCAGTACCACTATCACGCCAGATCAGTTGTCGTCGACAATCAGACGATAGACTGTATCTACTCTCATCTGAGATGAGGACAGCAGACCAGTCGTTATCAGTCCAATTGCGATGTTGATAGCACCATTGCAAACGGGCGGTACGGTGACGTCTGGACAATGGGATGCACACAACAGGACGGCGGGCGTATAGTCCTCCTTCATGCAAACGTCTGGCGACAGTTTTTCGGGAGATCCGCTTGCCAGTAGCAGCCATAAACTGATTTGCTACCTCACTAGCTGTGCTGCGTCGGTGTCTTTTTGTTGATAGCACTATGTACCGATCTTCTGCAGGTGTCGTACTGCGAACACGACCTCCCCCGTGACGTTTGCTACACTCTCCATTTGTTTGAAATGATTTCCAAAGCCTTGAAACAACACTGTGGCTGACGTCGAACTCCCTGGCAACATCTGTTATATTTCGCCCTTCTTCAATCTTGCCAATAATACGGCCGCGCGTAAAATCATCTAGGTGATGTCGGGAAGACATACTGAAACTTGCAAGTTCGTCAATTGATTCTTTCCCTTTCAACTTTGCGTTTGAACAACAACGGTCAATACGCGTCAAATCCTTTATATCTCTTATCAGCGCTATGACGTCACGAACAAGTTCGGCAATCCAAAACAACACGTCTTACTGTATCCCGCACTTATGCTAATTTCCACATTTTCCTGCCTTCCATTTCATGGTTGCTATTGTCATCCGTCCTTAGCAATTGTCCGGCAGTGTATTTGGATGAACACTGCAAACAGGTTAAATTGTTCGATTTGTGCCGACAGCCGCCAATGAAGAAACAAATGTTAACAGTGATGTAAACAACCTGTGTCACGACTTCGACGACGTAAACGAACTACAAGTGCTGTTTCAGTGCCGGTCGCCAATTGGTGGGTGCCGGTTTTATTGCTGCCAATGAGATAACTCGACACATGTGGATATCGCTGTCGCCAGACGCTAGTTTTTGTTGGGGACTACTACCAGAAAACCAAACCTGTTGAAAACTGCCGAGATTGAACGGCAGACGCAGAAGAGGAACTAGTAAGTTTGTTATCTCTGTCTTCGGAATTATGTGGCGATGCTTTTAATCGAACAAGGAATTTCTCCGTTGTAACCATTGTCCGTAGATCGGTAATGAGAACAATGCCTAAAAAAAGAAACAGCTCTCCAAACTAAGAAGTGAAAAATAAAGAACCAAATACTAGAATAGACGAATCAAGTACCCAAAAAAACTGCATAAAAATTGCACCATCAGTGCCTTTACTTAGCATGCCTTGGCAAAGAAACGGGGGGAGCTAGATGCAAGAGGGTTCGTTGTGCTAGCCCCTAAACGTTCAATACTTTCTTATTTTCAACACCCGTCAATGCCTGGCCTTCTGTTTTCATTAAAATATCCTCATCGGCAACCCCCATAGCCGCTACAGCACAGCATCTGGAGAGATCGTAGAACACTTTAGACCCAACTCACTGCCTCCCCTCCTGAAAAAAATATTCTTCCTCACATCCACGTAAACATAAGCCTCAAAGTAAAGATCTCGCACTTATACCATTCCCACTAACGAAAATGTCGGCCACTTTAAATAACTAACAAAAAACAGATTGCAGCAAAGAAACCCAACATTGAATTGTAACTGATGTTTCCGACTCAGGATCGAAAACTGCCGCTTAGAACTATTTCTTCTTCCCAAATAGGAGGAAATGGTTGCTCAGCCTTGTGCCTCCCCACCCGGTCGAGAATACAAGAGCGGTATCATTCCGCGTCACCCCCAATCTGTCGCAGCCTCGCTGTGTGTCTTCTGCTCTCGGACGGTCATTCATTACTCCCACTCTGACATCTATGGCTTTATGACCATATCCCTACGCTCATTGCGTGCACGGTGAGCTGCTGACAACTTACTGGTGTGCATGGAACATGATCGCGAAAAAAAAAATACAATCGGTAGTTTTAAGCGTGCACTGTGAGCTGCTGACAACTTACTCATGAACAAGAAACATGATCGCGAAAAAAAATCGGTAGCTTTAAGCGTACACGGTGAGCTGCTGACAACTTGCTGATATGCAAGGAACATGATCGCGAAAAATAAAAATAAAATAAAATCACTTGCTTTAAGCGTGCGCTGTGAGCTGCTGACAACTTACTGATGTGCAAGGAACATGAACGCGAAAAAAAATCGGTAGCTTTGAGCGTGCACGGGGAGCTGCTTACAACTTACTGATGTGCAAGGGACATGATCGCGAAAAATAAAAATAAAATAAAATCACTTGCTTTAAGCGTGCACGGGGAGCTGCTTACAACTTACTGATGTGCAAGGAACATGATCGTGAAAAAAAAATTAAAATCGGTAGCTTTAAGCGTGCACGGTGAGCTGCCCAAAACTTACTGATGTGCAAGGAACATGATCGCGAAAAAAAATCGGTAGCGTTAAGCGTGCACGGTGAGCTGCTGACAACTTACTGTTGTGCAAGGAACATGATCGCGAAAAATAAAAAATAAAATCGGTAGCTTTAAGCGCGCGCGGTGAGATGTTGACAACTTACTGATGTTCAAGGAACATGATCGCGAAAAAAATCGGTAGCTTTAAGCGTGCACGGTGAGCTGCTGACAACTTACTCATGTGCAAGGAACATGATCGCGAATAAAAAAACACAATCGGTAGCTTTAAGCGTGCACGGTGAGCTGCTGACAACTTACTCATGTGCAAGGAACATGACCGCGAAAAAAAATTAAAATCGGTAGCTTTAAGCGTGCACGGTGAGCTGCTGACAACTTACTGATGTGCAAGAAACATGATCGCAAAAAATAAAAAATAAAATCGCTAACTTTAAGCGTGCACGGTGAGCTGCTGACAACTTACTGATGTGCAAGGAACATGATCACGAAAAAATCGGCAGCTTTGAGCGTGAACGGTGAGCTGCTGACAACTTACTGATGTGCAAGGAACATGATCGCGAAAAAAAATCGGTAGGGTTAAGCGTGCACGGTGAGCTGCTGAGAACTTACTGATATGCAAGGAACATGATCGCGAAAAAAATAAAAATAAAATCGGTAGCTTTAAGCGTGCACGGTGAGCTGCTGACAACTTACTGATATGCAAGGAACATGATCGCGAAAAAAATAAAAATAAAATCGGTAGTTTTAAGCGTGCACGGTGAGCTGCTGACAACTTACTGATATGCAAGGAACATGATCTCGAAAAAAATAAAAATTAAATCGGTACTTTTAAGCGTGCACGGTGAGCTGCTGACAACTTACTGATATGCAAGGACCATGATCGCGAAAAAAACAAAAATAAAATCGGTAGTTTTAAGCGTGCACGGTGAGCTGCTGACAACTTACTGATATGCAAGGAACATGATCGCGAAAAAAATAAAAAAATAAAATCGGTAGCTTTAAGCGTACGCGGTAAGATGCTGACAACTTACTGATACGCAAGGAACATGATCGCGAAAAAAACAAAAATAAAATCGGTAGTTTTAAGCGTGCACGGTGAGCTGCTGACAACTTACTGATATGCAAGGAACATGATCGCCAAAAAATAAAAATAAAATCGGTAGCTTTAAGCGTGCACGGTGAGCTGCTGACAACTTACTGATGTGCAAGGAACATGATCGCGAAAAAATCGGTGGCTTTAAGCGTGCACGGTGAGCTGCTGACAACTTACTGATATGCAAGGAACATGATCGTGAAAAAAATAAAAATAAAATCGGTAGCTTTAAGCGTGCACGGTGAGCTGCTGACAACTTACTGATGTGCAAGGAACATGATCGCGAAAAAAAATCGGTAGGGTTAAGCGTGCACGGGGAGCTGCTGACAACTTGCTGATATGCAAGGAACATGATCGCGAAAAAAATAAAAATAAAATCGGTAGCTTTAAGCGTGCACGGTGAGCTGCTGACAACTTACTGATATGCAAGGAACATGATCGCGAAAAAAATAAAAATAAAATCGGTAGCTTTAAGCGTGCACGGTGAGCTGCTGACAACTTAGTGATATGCAAGGAACATGATCGCGAAAAAAATAAAAATTAAAATCGGTAGCTTTAAGCGTGCATGGTGAGCTGCTGACAACTTACTGATATGCAAGGAACATGATCGCGAGAAAAAAACAAAAATAAAATCGGTGCTTTTAAGCGTGCACGGTGAGCTGCTGACAACTTACTGATGTGCAAGGAACATGATCGCGAAAAAAATAAATATAAAATCGGTAGCTTTAAGCGTGCATGGTGAGCTGCTGACAACTTACTGATATGAAAGGAACATGATCGCGAAAAAAACAAAAATAAAATCGGTAGTTTTAAGCGTGCATGGCGAGCTGCTGACAACTTACTGATATGCAAGGAACATGATCGCGAAAAAAATAAAAAAATAAAATCGGTAGCTTTAAGCGTACACGGTGAGCTGCTGACAACTTACTGATGTGCAAGGAACATGATCGCGAAAAAAAATCGGTAGCGTTAAGCGTGCACGGTGAGCTGCTGACAACTTAGTGATATGCAAGGAACATGATCGTGAAAAAAATAAAAATAAAATCGGTAGCTTTAAGCGTGCATGGGGAGCTGCTGACAACTTACTGATATGCAAGGAACATGATCGCGAAAAAAATAAATATAAAATCGGTAGCTTTAAGCGTGCACGGTGAGCTGCTGACAACTTACTGATGTGCAAGGAACATGATCGCGAAAAAAATAAAAATAAAATCGGTAGCTTTAAGCGTGCACGGTGAGCTGCTGACAACTTACTGATATGCAAGGAACATGATCGTGAAAAAAATAAAAATAAAATCGGTAGCTTTAAGCGTGCACGGTGAGCTGCTGACAACTTACTGATGTGCAAGGAACATGATCGCGAAAAAATAAAAATAAAATCGGTAGCGTTAAGCCTGCACGGTGAGCTGCTGACAACTTAGTGATATGCAAGGAACATGATCGCGAGAAAAATAAAAATAAAATCGGTGCTTTTAAGCGTGCACGGTGGGCTGCTGACAACTTACTGATGTGCAAGGAACATGATCGCGAAAAAAATAAATATAAAATCGGTAGCTTTAAGCGTGCATGGTGAGCTGCTGACAACTTACTGATATGAAAGGAACATGATCGCGAAAAAAATAAAAATAAAATCGGTAGCTTTAAGCGTGCACGGTGAGCTGCTGACAACTTACTGATATGCAAAGAACATGATCGCGAAAAAAATAAAAATAAAATCGGTAGTTTTAAGCGTGCACGGTGAGCTGCTGACAACTTACTGATATGCAAGGAACATGATCGCGAAAAAAATAAAAAAATAAAATCGGTAGCTTTAAGCGTGCATGGTAAGCTGCTGACAACTTACTGATACGCAAGGAACATGATCGCGAAAAAAATAAAAATAAAATCGGTAGCTTTAAGCGTGCACGGTGAGCTGCTGACAACTTACTGATATGCAAGGAACACGATCGCCAAAAAAATAAAAATAAAATCGGTAGCTTTAAGCGTGCACGGTGAGCTGCTGACAACTTACTGATGTGCAAGGAACATGATCGCGAAAAAAATCGGTGGCTTTAAGCGTGCACGGTGAGCTGCTGACAACTTACTGATATGCAAGGAACATGATCGTGAAAAAAATAAAAATAAAATCGGTAGCTTTAAGCGTGCACGGTGAGCTGCTGACAACTTACTGATGTGCAAGGAACATGATCGCGAAAAAAAATCGGTAGCGTTAAGCGTGCACGGTGAGCTGCTGACAACTTACTGATATGCAAGGAACATGATCGCGAAAAAAATAAAAATAAAATCGGTAGCTTTTAAGCGTGCACGGTGGGCTGCTGACAACTTACTGATATGCAAGGAACATGATCGCGAAAAAAATAAAAATAAAATCGGTAGCTTTAAGCGTGCACGGTGAGCTGCTGACAACTTAGTGATATGCAAGGAACATGATCGCGAAAAAAATAAAAATAAAATCGGTAGCTTTAAGCGTGCACGGTGAGCTGCTGACAACTTACTGATATGCAAGGAACATGATCGCGAAAAAAATAAAAATAAAATCGGTAGTTTTAAGCGTGCACGGTGAGCTGCTGACAACTTACTGATACGCAAGGAACATGATCGCGAAAAAAATAAAAAAATAAAATCGGTAGCTTTAAGCGTGCACGGTGAGCTGCTGACAACTTACTGATACGCAAGGAACATGATCGCGAAAAAAACAAAAATAAAATCGGTAGTTAAGCGTGCACGGTGAGCTGCTGACAACTTACTGATATGCAAGGAACATGATCGCCAAAAAAATAAAAATAAAATCGGTAGCTTTAAGCGTGCACGGTGAGCTGCTGACAACTTACTGATGTGCAAGGAACATGATCGCGAAAAAAATCGGTGGCTTTAAGCGTGCACGGTGAGCTGCTGACAACTTACTGATATGCAAGGAACATGATCGTGAAAACAATAAAAATAAAATCGGTAGCTTTAAGCGTGCACGGTGAGCTGCTGACAACTTACTGATGTGCAAGGAACATGATCGCGAAAAAAATCGGTAGCGTTAAGCGTGCACGGGGAGCTGCTGGCAACTTACTGATATGCAAGGAACATGATCGCGAAAAAAATAAAAATAAAATCGGTAGCTTTAAGCGTGCACGGTGAGCTGCTGACAACTTACTGATATGCAAGGAACATGATCGCGAAAAAAATAAAAATAAAATCGGTAGCTTTAAGCGTGCACGGTGAGCTGCTGACAACTTAGTGATATGCAAGGAACATGATCGCGAAAAAAATAAAAATAAAATCGGTAGCTTTAAGCGTGCATGGGGAGCTGCTGACAACTTACTGATATGCAAGGAACATGATCGCGAAAAAAATAAAAATAAAATCGGTAGCTTTAAGCGTGCATGGTAAGCTGCTGACAACTTACTGATACGCAAGGAACATGATCGCGAAAAAAACAAAAATAAAATCGGTAGTTAAGCGTGCACGGTGAGCTGCTGACAACTTACTGATATGCAAGGAACAAGCGTGCACGGTGAGCTGCTGACAACTTACTGATATGCAAGGAACATGATCGCCAAAAAAATAAAAATAAAATCGGTAGCTTTAAGCGTGCACGGTGAGCTGCTGACAACTTACTGATGTGCAAGGAACATGATCGCGAAAAAAAATCGGTGGCTTTAAGCGTGCATGGGGAGCTGCTGACAACTTACTGATATGCAAGGAACATGATCGCGAAAAAATAAAAAAATAAAATCGGTAGCTTTAAGCGTGCATGGTAAGCTGCTGACAACTTACTGATACGCAAGGAACATGATCGCGAAAAAAACAAAAATAAAATCGGTAGTTAAGCGTGCACGGTGAGCTGCTGACAACTTACTGATATGCAAGGAACATGATCGCCAAAAAATAAAAATAAAATCGGTAGCTTTAAGCGTGCACGGTGAGCTGCTGACAACTTACTGATATGCAAGGAACATGATCGCGAAAAAAATAAAAATAAAATCGGTAGCTTTAAGCGTGCACGGTGAGCTGCTGACAACTTACTGATATGCAAGGAACATGATCGCGAAAAAAATAAAAATAAAATCGGTAGCTTTAAGCGTGCACGGTGAGCTGCTGACAACTTAGTGATATGCAAGGAACATGATCGCGAAAAAAATAAAAATAAAATCGGTAGCTTTAAGCGTGCATGGGGAGCTGCTGACAACTTACTGATATGCAAGGAACATGATCGCGAAAAAAATAAAAAAATAAAATCGGTAGCTTTAAGCGTGCATGGTAAGCTGCTGACAACTTACTGATACGCAAGGAACATGATCGCGAAAAAAACAAAAATAAAATCGGTAGTTAAGCGTGCACGGTGAGCTGCTGACAACTTACTGATATGCAAGGAACATGATCGCCAAAAAAATAAAAATAAAATCGGTAGCTTTAAGCGTGCACGGTGAGCTGCTGACAACTTACTGATATGCAAGGAACATGATCGCGAAAAAAATAAAAATAAAATCGGTAGCTTTAAGCGTGCACGGTGAGCTGCTGACAACTTAGTGATATGCAAGGAACATGATCGCGAAAAAAATAAAAATAAAATCGGTAGCTTTAAGCGTGCATGGGGAGCTGCTGACAACTTACTGATATGCAAGGAACATGATCGCGAGAAAAATAAAAATAAAATCGGTGCTTTTAAGCGTGCATGGGGAGCTGCTGACAACTTACTGATATGCAGGAACATGATCGCGAAAAAAATAAAAATAAAATCGGTAGCTTTAAGCGTGCACGGTGAGCTGCTGACAACTTACTGATGTGCAACTTATGATCGCGACAACTTACTGATATGCTGACAACTTACTGATATGCAGGGAACATGATTGCAAAAAAATCGGTAGCTTTAAGCAATTAGGAAGGTAGGGTACAAATCACACCCCACACCCCCGATTTCTCGCTCGCTTGGCTGTTTTATCTCTTAAGTGTTTATTCGGTACCGGTAGTTAAAACACGATTTTCTGAAGATATTGATTTTTTTTTTTATAGAAACCGAACGTTCGCGCTGTATTCCGATTTTCTTATTTAATTTTATGTAAAGTGGAACTAAATATTTAAGTATGAATCCAGCACATAAAACAAAAATTCGGGGACGTGCGGAACACCTCCCAAATGATTTCAAGGGGTGCTTAAGCCCCTGAGTATCCTCGTAGTTGGCGCCAGTTAGCTACAATGGTCCCCGGTACTGCTTTAGTTGCAGTTAACCGAATGCTGACAGATATTATGAGAAATCAGGAACCTTTTGGTGGCAAAGTCTTTTTACTTAGAGGAGACTATTAACCAATTATTTACACTTTCCAACCGTAGATTGAAGAAGCGTGTATGCTCCAGCTTTGTCCGTCCGCCCGCACGATAACTGGCGTAAAAATGGTTCGATTTCGATGAAATTTTAGTATGTGGTAGGGGACCACCTGGGGACGAACTCCATTGAAAATGGGAGAAATGGGGTCAAAGGTCACGACGTAGGAGCGGGATCCATTCCATTGGACTTATACGTCATAACTTGCGTAAATATGGTTCGAATTCAATGAAATTTTACAATGTGGTAGGGGATCACCTTGAGACAAACCCTGTTGAAAATGGGTGAATTGGGGTCAAAGGTCAGGACATAAGAGCGGGATGCATTGCATTGCCTTTATGCGCCACAACGTGCGTTAAAATGATTCGATTTCGATGAAATTTCAGTATCTGGTAGGGGACCACCTGGGGAAAACCCCATTGAAAATGGACGGAATGGGGTCAAAGTTCAGGACATAGGACTGCGATCCATTCCATCGCCCTTATTCCATATTATTAAGGTGGACGTCAAGTAATTTTGCTTCCTATACTTCCAATGGAAAAACTTTTGTACACATTTCCTTCACAATTAATGTGCTCCCAAGGATGAAAATTTGAACATCGATTAAAATAACTTCATATTATAACTTGGAAAAACTTAATATTTTCTAAAACATAACCATAATTATATTAAAAATCAATAACTTTTCCTTTGGTGGTGTTGAAACCAGAAAAAGAATGGCGCGAACTGTACTTTGATGACGTCAGTAGACAAACAAATGTTGGATTGCATAATTATGGTTATGTTTTAGAAAATATTAGGTATTCCAAGTTATAAAATGAAGCTATTTTAATGGATGTTCAAATTTTCATCCTTGGGAACGTATTAATTGGGAAGAAAAAAGATGGCGCGACCTGTATTTTCATGACGTCAGCAGTCAAACAAATCTGCGGTTCCTGTTAAAGTTTTATGACGTCACACTTTTGCTAGCAGATGGCAGCGATTCCCATCTGCCTCATTACGTCACGCGTTGTGTGCGTATGTTCGTCTGCGCGATAACTCGCGTAAATATCGTTCGATTTTAATGAAATTTTAGTATGTGGAAGGGAATCACCTGGGAAGGAACCCTATTGAAAGTGAACGAAATGGGGTCGAAGGTGAGGACACAGGAGCTGGATCCATTCCACTGTTCTTATGCGTCATAACTAACGTAAAAAAGGTTCGATTTCGATTAAATATCAGTATGTGGTAGGGGATCACCTGGGGACAAACCCTATTGAAAATTGGCGAAATGAGGGTCAAAGGTCAGGACATAGGAGCGGAATCACTTCCATCGCCATTATGCATCATAACTTACGTAAAAGTGTTTCGATTTGGATGAAATGTTAGTAATGTTGTAGGGGCCTGCCTTGGGACGAATCCCCTTGAAAATGGGCGAAATGGGGTCAAAGGTTAGGACACAGGAGCGGGATGTATTCCATAGGCCTTATGCATCAGAACTTACGTAAAATTGCTTCGATTGCGACAAAACTTTATCATGTTATTTCGAAGGTATACTGAACCAGTTCTGTTAAATATCATCGAAATGGGATCAAAGGTCAGGGCGTAGGAGTGAGATTTATTCCACAGCCATTTTATGATTTCTAGTGTGTTGGAAAGCGTATCGTAATCAATGCATTGCATGATTTTACTAACTTGTGTGAGAAGTTTGAGATTTTAAGACTGAAAAGTAATGTTCGATATGTTGATTCATCATTCAGTGAGAGGCTTTTACGACTTGGTGCCCATATGCCCTACCAGAGGGAATGATACAGATATTTTATATGATTGTGATATAGCCAAAAAAATATTTCGTAAGAACTTGAAAATTTCTGATTTTAAAACATTTGCAAAGAAAGCCATTCTGTGTCCCAAAAACTCTGATGTTGACAAATTAAATGAGAATGTCCATGATCTCTTAGAGGGGACAGCAAACACATTATTAAGCTCTGATTCAATTGATGCCGATGGCGAAGAAAATACTGAACAGTATTATCCCATAGAGTTTTTTAATGAGCAAACTCCATCAGGAATTCCTCTCCACAGACTCAAGTTGAAGATTGGAGATATTATCATGCTCTGAGAAACCTCAATAAACAACGAGGTTTATGCAATGGAACAAGACTGATAATTAAAGAACTAGAACCAAATTTGATCATTGCAGAAATACTCACAGGCTCAGCATGTTGTAAAACTGTTTTTCTTCCGCGAATCGACCTGGCACCTACTGATATACACAGTGTGGCAAAGAATTTTTAAGACTGGGTCTGTAAAACGAAATCGAAACAAGAAATTATAAATTTTTTTTTGGTTTGTTATTCAAAATAAGTCCCTCCGGCTTCAAGACACTTGTTACAGCGATTTAATAATGATTCGAATGCCTGTTCCAGTTCACTTTGCGGAATTGCCTCCAAAGCACGCGTTGAAGCTGTTTCTATGGTCGAAATATCATCGAAATAACTCCCTTTTAACGTCATTTTAAGTTTTGGGAATAAAGAAAAGTCGCAGGGTGCTAAATCAGGCGAATACGGTGGATGATTCAACACACAGACGTTATTTTTCGCCAAAAATCTACGAACAAGAAGTGAGGGGTGACTGGGTGCATTATCGTGCAACAAACACCAACTGTTTTCATCCCGATATTCTGGACGAATGCGACGAATTCTGTCCATCAAACGCCTCAAAACATTTAAATAAAACTCACCAGTAATTGTTTGTCCACTTGGAACAAATTCTTCTTGGATAATACCCTTACTATCGAAGGGGATGTAAGGTCAGGTGATGCGTAACATCACAGCCTCTCCTTGACAAATGTCAACCCCGCCTTCTCGTGGTGCATCCTGTTCCCACTAAAGGGGCTCTGACGACCGCCAATAGCGGTATAACTATACCATCGGGATCAGAGGAAATGCTATCCCACACTCACCAACCCGCTTGGCCAGCGTGGTGAGTTATGGCCAAACACCTCCAAAATGACTCTACAACTTAAATCTTGGCCCTCAGTCTCCGGCAGCTGGAATGTACCTGGCCAAGGCAGCGGCCAGTGCGACATGAAGGCAGAGGGTGCTAAGAATCCCCGGAGGACCGGACTAGGCTGCCATTTGATGCTGACCTTGGCTACCTATAACGGACGCTCCCTATCTTCTGATTCAAGGCTTCTTGAATTGGAAGAGGAACTACAAAGGATCAAGTGGGACATCGTCGGGCTAAGTGAGGTAAGGAGAAAAGGAGAAGATCTCATTGAACTGAAAAGTGGACATCTCTTCTATTATCGTGGGACAGATACTGGCAGAACTAGTGGTGTTGGATTTATAATAAACAAGAAACTGAAGGATAAAGTGGTAGAAGTTGAAAGTTCCTCTGACAGAGCTGCACGACTCGTTATCCAACTATCGAGAAGATACCAGGCTCAGATTATTCAAACTTATGCACCCACCACAAGTCATCCTGAAGAAGAAATTGAAGAATTTTATGAGGAAATTCGTCATCTAAATAATAAAGGTAAGCAGCACTTGAAGATAATTATGGGAGATTTCAATGCAAAAATAGGGCAACGGCAACAGAATGAAACTTCAGTAGGTAAATTCGGTCACGGCAACAGAAACCAGCGTGGAAATACTCTCGTTGAGTTTGCAGAGGCAGAAGGATTTTTCATCTTGAACTCCTTTTTCAAGAAAAAGCCACACAGGAAATGGACATGGAGACATCCAATTGGGACGACAAGTGAAATTGATTTTATTATGTGTAACAAAAAATTCGTCATCGAAGACTGCAGTGTGCTGAACAAGTTCAACACAGGTAGTGACCATAGATTGGTGAGATGTAAGATGCACCTCAACACTAAACTGGAACGTGGCAAGCTCATAAGACAAACAAAATGTATTGACATAACCAACCTTAAAAAACACCATAATACTTTCAAGTTGGAACTGAAGAACAGATTCTCTGCTTTAGAAGGCCTAACATCGGAAGAAGTGGATATTTCGGAAGTTAACAGAAAAGTAACCAAAGCTCTAATGGAAACAGCAACAAAATTAGCTGGGTCTAAGAACAAGTTGCATGTGAACAAATTATCAGGAAAAACCAAAATGTTGATGCAAAAAAGAAGAGAGATGAGGACAACTAAAGTAGATGTGACTTCCAAAGTGGAATATAGAGCTATGCAAGACAACACGAAAAAGTATCACTGAAGACGTAAGGAAATTCAACTGTGAGCTAGTGAGGAAAGCAATTGAAAACAACCAAAGCCTTAAGATAGCAAAGGGACATCTCAGTAAGGGAAGAAAACAGATTATGGCTCTGAGAAAAGAAGATGGTTCTATAACAAGAAATAGAGGCGAAATTTTGACAAGAGTGAATGATTTCTACTCCAAATTATATGAAAGGGATGATACATGTACTCCAGACATCATGAAAGGTACCAGAGTTCTTCCAGTCCTCCCAGCAGAAGTTGCTCATGCAATCAAGAACATGAAGCGAGGGAAAGCTCCAGGAGAAGATGGAATTACTATAGACATCATACAAGAAGCAAGTGGAGAAATTGAAACAGTACTCGCCCAAATTTTCACTCGATGCCTTAATGAAGGGAAGATTCCTGAGGATTGGAACAATGCTACAATGATCCTGCTACATAAAAAAGGTGACATTGAGGATCTCAGGAACTACAGACCTATCAGCCTCCTATCAGTGGTTTATAAAATCTTCACTAAAGTTCTTTCACACCGCTTGAAGGTAACACTGGACATGGCTCAACCGAGAGAACAAGCTGGATTCAGGAGTGGCTACAGCACAATAGATCATATCCACGTACTGAGAGAACTGATTGAAAGAGCGAGGGAATATGAACTTCCATTGTGCATGGCTTTTATCGATTATGAAAAAGCCTTTGATTCGGTGAAACCATCAGCAGTTACCACGGCTCTGAAATCCTGCGGTATTGAAGATGCATACATTAATATTATTAATAACATCTATGAAAATGCAAGTGCAAAGATTCGGCTGTTTGAAAATACAACACACATAAAAATTGGAAAGGGAGTGAGACAAGGTGACACCATATCTCCGAAGCTCTTTAATGCCACATTGGAAAATGTCTTTCAATCACTGAACTGGGAAAACAAAGGGATAAAGATTAATGGAGATTATCTAACCCACCTTCGTTTTGCTGATGACGTAGTCATTTTTGCAACTACCTCATCAGAGCTGCAGAGTATGATCCAGGAACTTGCTGACAAGAGTAAAGAAGTGGGATTAAAAATGAACTTTCAGAAGACAAAAGTGATGTTCAATGCTTTTACAAGAAATGAAGATTTATCGATTGATGGAGAAAAACTGGAGATAACAGATACGTATGTTTATCTTGGACAGCAGATATCAAGTGAGGGTCACATTGATGAAGAAATTAATCGGCGTACAAAAACTTGCCTGGAGAGCTTTTGGAAGAAACAGCATAATTTTTAAGAGCAATATGCCATTATGTCTTAAAAGAAAAGTGTTTGATCAATGCATCCTTCCAGTGCTTACGTATGGTGCAGAGACGTGGACCTTAACTAAAAGAGACATACAAAAGCTGCAGACAACTCAAAGAAGCATGGAGAGGTGCATGCTTGGTATAACCAGGAGAGATAAGAAGAGGAACTCGTGGATCCGAAAAATGACGAGAGTGGAAGACATCATGATCAGAGTTAAATCCCTGAAATGGCAATGGGCTGGACATACTGCCAGAAGGACAGACCATAGATGGACAGCCGAAATTTTAGATTGGATTCCAAGGGACAGGAAAAGACCCAGAAGAAGACCACATGGGAGATGGGTGGATGAAATTCGTAAATATGCGGGAGTGACATGGAGGAGACTGGCACAAGACAGACCGTTGTGGAGGAAACTTGGGGAGACCTTCGTCCAGCAGTGGATTGATAATGGTTGACAATGATGATGATGATGATGATCGAAGAATGTAATGAGCATTGTTTTGATTTTCGATGGAACTTTTCTTGTTTTTTTTTTTTTTTTTTTTTGACTTGTGGCGAGTTTTTTGACTTCCATTCCGCACTCTGTCGCTTTGTTTTAGGATCATATTGAAAACACCATGTTTCATCACCTGTAACAATCGATTTTAAGAAGTTTGGATCATTTTCAGCGGCTGAAATGATGTCTCTGCAATGTGCACTTCTCCTTGATTTTTGTTCATTGGTTAACGTGTGTGGAACAAATTTAGCACAGCCTTTTGTTTTGCCCAAATCTTCATGCAGGATGGTTCGAATCGTTTCTTTGTTGATGTTTAAAGACTCTTCCATCATTCTTAGTGACGCACATCGATTGTTTGCCACGAAATCACGCACTTTTTCAATAATCTCAGGTGTCCTAGATGAACTTGGTCTTCCGGTATGCTTATCATCTTCTAGCGTCTCTCTTCCGTCCATAAAACATTTGTGTCACAGGAAAACATTTGATCTACTTAAACAAAACTCACCGTAAACTTGTTTCATCATTTGGTACGTTTCCGAGGCACTTTTACCAAGTTTTGCGTTAAATTTAATAACAGCCCTTTGTTCCATCTTAATAATTCAACATGAAAAGAATTTGACTTCTTTAATGAACGGCCGTTTCGTTTGAGTAACTTTAACAACTGCGCAGTACTTTTGGCAGAAAGCAAGCAGATGGTCACGGTTTATAACGCATTCGCGATTACACTGGTGGCGCTACCGTAGGCTGAAATCTAGTGCCAGTCTTAAAAATTCTTTGACGCACTGTGTAGACCTACCACCCACATTAAGACGACAATTTCCTGTAAAATCCGTCTTTGCTATGACCATTAATAAGTCTCGAGGTCAAACACTGGAGAATGTAGGTATCTACCTTCCTGAACCAGTGTTTTGCCATGGACAACTTTATGTTCATTGTCAAGAGTTCGACGGTTTGATGATGTCACAGTTAAAGAAGCCCACGGAGCAGAACAAGGAAAACTACTTCCAGATTTCGAAAAGATATTTACAAAATAATATCGTGTACAAAGATATTTTCCAACGTCGTTAATAAACGCTTGAATAGCAATAAGTGATTTCTAGAACCAGATGTATTCTTATATCCACGGGCTGGTTTCAAATATTAACAAAGCCTTCTAAAATCGCATTTTTGAAATATAGAAAGGCTGCATTTTTTTTTTTGCGGGTAGGGGGGGGGGTGTTCTCTCCTTGGGAACGGCACTGTGGTCAGTGTGCGAGCTCAAAATTCGGTTTAATTATTTAATTATCGAATAGTTGACACTCCGGTAATAAAGGCAGATGAGGAGGTTTAAACAATATATATCATCATCATCATCATCATTGTCAACCATTATCAATCCACTGCTGGACGAAGGTCTCCCCAAGTTTCCACCACAACGGTCTGTCTTGTGCCAGTCTCCTCCATGTCACTCCCGCATACTTTCGAATTTCATCCACCCATCTCCCATGTGGTCTTCTTCTGGGTCTTTTCCTGTCCCTTGGAATCCAATCTAAAATTTCGGCTGTGTCTGTCCTTCTGGCAGTATGTCCAGCCCATTGCCATTTCATGGATTTAACTCTGATCATGATGTCTTGTCATTTTTCTGATCTACGAGTTCCTCTTCTTATCTCTCCTGGTTACACCAAGCATGCACCTCTCCATGCTGCTTTGAGTTGTTTGCAGCCTTTGTATGTCTCTTTTAGTTAAGGTCCACGTCTCTGCACCATACGTAAGCACTGGAAGGATGCATTGATCAAACACTTTTCTTTTAAGACATAATGGCATATTGCTCTTGAAAATTATGCTGTTTCTTCCAAAAGCTCTCCAGGCAAGTTTTGTACGCCGATTAATTTCTTCATCAATGTGACCCTCACTTGATATCTGCTGTCCAAGATAAACGTACGTGTCTGTTATCTCCAGCTTTTCTCCATCAATCGATAAATCTTCATTTCTTGTAAAAGCATTGTACATCACTTTTGTCTTCTGAAAGTTCATTTTTAATCCCACTTCTTTACTCTTGTCAGCAAGTTCCTGGATCATACTCTGCAGCTCTGATGGGGTAGTTGCAAAAATGACTACGTCATCAGCAAAACGAAGATGGGTTAGATAATCTCCATTAATCTTTATCCCTTTGTTTTCCCAGTTCAGTGATTGAAAGACATTTTCCAATGTGGCATTAAAGAGCTTCGGAGATATGGTGTCACCTTGTCTCACTCCCTTTCCAATTTTTATGTGTGTTGTATTTTCAAACAGCCGAATCTATGCACTTGCATTTTCATAGATGTTATTAAAAATGCAAGTGCAAAGATTATATATATATATCGAAGCAGGAAGAGGATACAGAAGATTTTTAAATTGATATTTATCGTAAGCGGGAAACGATTGTTTGACCTAGAAAGAACTCAGTGTTAATTGATATAGAGTTCACGCTTAAAATCACTTGTGCTGCCAAAATGTGTAACACCAGTAACATCGAAGAAATGAATCAGATTATTCCACAGGAAATACCACTAACATACAGAACAGAATGCAGTGAAGTAAAAAGGAAAAGGAAATAATACAGGAAGGAAGGGCACGAAAGAAGGCGGGAATCGAGTAAACTAATTTACGAACAGTTATAAATTTATGAGCAATCAGAACAACCTTGGTGACCGAGATATTGGTGGAAACAACTCTTCGGTTCAACACAGTAAGATATCAAAGCTCGGCGTAAATTATGCCAAAACACGAAGTACACAGGGCATTCCAAAAGTCTTGCCTACAAAGTATAACGAAGTAAATTTCTCCGTCATTTTTGGTCTACGCCGGGATTCGAACCCGAGTACGCTTATTCCGGAACAAGCAGCTCTACCAACTGAGCTACGCAGACATGTATTCTGATTCCTATCTGCCTTTATGTCATGTGCGTCCTGCTGGCAGGTACGTCACATCTCCCCCCGAAAGAGGGCCGGGGGCATGGCCCACGGATCAGCCGTGACCATGAATCGCTGCAGGCAGACAACCACTGTAGAACGTGCACTTGAGAACTCCCAGTCAATCTGGTGTGTGGAATGCAACGTCACACACATTTATTTTTCGAAGCACTGGAGAAGGGATTCTCTGATTTTTCCTATCTCGCGGTGTGGAAAGAACATCACACCATTGCGAGATTTTGAACGGTCGGGTCATCCGGGGAGTTCGGGCGCCATTATAACGAAGTAAATTTCTCCGTCATTTTTGGTCTACGCCGGGATTCGAACCCGAGTACGCTTATTCCGGAACAAGCAGCTCTACCAACTGAGCTACGCAGACATGTATTCTGATTCCTATCTGCCTTTATGTCATGTGCGTCCTGCTGGCAGGTACGTCACAAAAGGGTGAGTTGTTTGTCGGGAACTGTTGCAACTAACTGCTATTTTCCTTCTGCTTTGAAGTACTTTTGTGAAGCTTCTACAGAGAGATGAAGCAACTCAGTTGACTCGAGAGTTGGACGGAAACGTCTAATCTTAAACAATCTTATCTTCACCGGTGCGCAGATGTGAAAAAAGGATACGAATTGTATTGCCGAAATCTCAAACCACACTTAATTCTTCTTAATTTCGCTATACTTGGCCAACAGGAAAGTGAAAATTACAATCTGCACCTCAACAAGCTTCTTTCAGTAGCTGGACACATCTCTGCCGGATATATAGTCATCACAGCCACATTTCAAAGAAAATGCATTTTTTTTACTTTTTATTTTTTTGTAGCATGCACTCCTATATCAGTTCAATGGAACTATGATTTTTTTCATGTTCGGCTTTCACATCTCAGTTTAGTAATCATTTGAATTGCCGCCCCGGTGGCGCGGTGGTCTAAGCAATGGCCTCTGATCGTTCGTCCGAAAGGGGTCCGGGTTCGAATCGCGGCGAGGCATGGATGTTATCTTCGGCACTGGATTTCTCCCTTCCCCGGAACCAGTGGCCCTAAATTAGGGACGGGAGACTGCTTATAGTCCATTGAGTTGCTCACGGTGGTCGTTAAACCTCCAACCCCAAATCATTTTAATTAAACTGGCAAATTTTAACAACTGTGACGTACCTGCCAGAAGGACGCACACGACATAAAGGCAGATAGGAATCAGAATAAAAATGTCCGCGTAGCTCAACTGGTAGAGTGACTTATTCCGGAATGAGGGGATCCGGGTTCGAATCCTGGTGTGGACAGAAATGACAGAGAAATTCACTTCGTTATAATGGCGCCCGAACTATCCGGATGACCCGACCGTTCACAATCTCGCAATGGTGTGATGTTATTTCCACACCGCGAGATAGAAAAAATAAGAGCAGCACTTCGAAAAAAATAAAAAAAAAATAAATAAGGAGGAGATGATGTGACGTACCTGCCAGAAGGACGCACACGACATAAAGGCAGATAGGAATCAGAATAAAATGTCCGCGTAGCTCAACTGGTAGAGCAACTTATTCCGGAATGAGGGGATCCGGGTTCGAATCCTGGCGCGGATAAAAATGACGGAGAAATTCACTTCGTTATAATGGCGCCCGAACTTTCCGGATGACCCGGCCGTTCAAAATCTCGCATTGGTGTGATGTTATTTCCACACCGCGAGACAGGAAAAATCAGAGAATTCCTTCTCCAGCGCTTCGAAAAATAAAAATGTGTGATGTTGCATTCCACACAGCAGATTGACTGGGAGTTCTCAAGTGCACGTTCTAGAGTGGATGGCTGCCTGCAACGAATTATGGTCACGGCTGACCCGTGGGCCATGCCCCGGCCCTCTTTCGGGGGGAGATGTGAAGTACCTGCCAGCAGGACGCACACGACGTAAAGGCAGATAGGAATCAGAATAATCGTCTGCGTAGCTCAGTTGGTAGAGAGACTTGTTCCGGAATAAGCGGCCTCGGGTTCGAATCCCGGCGTAGACCAAAAATGACGGAGAAATTTACTTCGTTATACAACGATGAAAATTGCAATACCAAGAAAGAATTGTGCTTTTCAAATTAAATTTACAGTGGGTGAGTCGAAAGTTTTGCAATATTTGGATTACCTTATGTCTTCATAGTTAACTTCACGACGAAAGCTGACTAGCATTCAAAGTATAGGCCATCGTGTTTGCACCGTCTTTATCCTTCTGTCTGCCAGTTCTTCGATTCCGCGGCGGTGCCAGTTCTAGTCCTTCGAGGCGAAGAACTCCTTCACCCCAGTTGCCACCTCCTTCTGGTTGTTAAAGTGCCACCCGCGAAGAAAGTGGGCCATGGACTGGAGCAAGTAATAATCCGACGGGACAAGATCCGGACTATATGTCGGGTGTGGCATCAGCTCGATGTCCTCAAGTTCCTGGAGTTTTGTCCGCGTCGTTCGCTAGGTATCAGGCCGAGTGTTGTCCTGCTGTAGGAGAGCGCGCTTTCTGTCCACCATTGCCGGGAACTTCTCCTCCAATACGGCATACATCCGCTCAAGCTGTTCAGAGTAGAGGTTGGCGTCGATGGTCCGATCTTCTGGAACAAATTCGAAATTCCGTTTGACGCAGAGCACCAACTTGTGCTCGAAGCGCCCACATTTGGCAACAGGTTCTGGAAGCTGGCCCGGGCTCAACCACTGGCGTTATGTGTTAGGATTACGGAAACAGACCCACTTTTCATCGCAAGTAACAATTCTCCTGATGAAACGTACGTCGGGCGGGTTTTCTAGGAGTTTGGTGCACACTTCCAATCGGCGGTTTGCTTCAGCTGACGTCAGCTCGTGAGGGACAATGCTCCTGTTGACCTTGCCGAGGTCCTGAAGGTGAAGAACCACGGTGGTCTGCGATATGCCCAGCTCTCCTGATAATCTCCGAGTGCTGGTTGTCGGCCTCCGATCCCAAGGTTCGCAGCCTACCTGATCTTGGCTGATCGTCGTGGTTTCTCTCCCCTGAGCGGAATTTCTTGAACCATCTGGTTGCGATACTGTGGTCCATGGAACCTTTTTCTTTTGCATGACATGTGTTTAATATTGCTTGAGCAGCGTTATGGCCGAGTTTAAACTCGTAGAGCAAAAGTTCCCTAATTTGCCGGTTGTGGCTGTTCATGTTTTAGGCGTCCCAACCACAGACAGAACGACGACATGCAATGCTGTTCACAGCAACGACTACCACTTTATATCCCTTTGGACTAACTGCAGTCCGCCACTTGAACTAATTTAAACACGAGACATACCCGCCGCAGTGCATGCATTTATGCAAATATTGCAAAACTCTCAACTCACCTTCTGTATTTTCAGAAAATTACTACACCACTTACAGATAAGATTTGCTGTGTTTGAAAGGCTGACATCTAAAGTTTTTTATAATGCAATCTAGTACACTTGTACACTGAGTGATCACCGAATTATGCTGACTATAACATTACACCCAAATGTCCGGCTGAATAGATGTTAACTAAAGGTAAATGCGATGCAACTAATTATGCCGGAGACCTCACGTTAAAGTAAGGCTTTTAGAAAGGCCAGGCGAAACATATACACAAGTCCAACTTACGTCAACTGCTTATTGGTCCAACAAAAACACCTCAAGGCGAGGTACACACCCCACTTCACATATCTTAATCAAGAGGTTTTCAGTCACACGCAGTAACAATCTAACATCTCCACTCACAGAGCAACCTCTGCATCGTATTTTAATCTAACGTTCTTGTCACATACATACGTCACTCTTGCTCCGACCTCAGATTCTTGCCAACGTCACACTCGTTTGAGGGAACAGACATACCGTTATGCTTTGAAAATATCTAAGAGAACGAACTCAAATCTACATAGAAAAGGAGACTCAAAAGGAAAGTTAAAATGGAATATACGTTACACCAACTACCTTATATACTTCTAGGTCGTCCTTTCACCCGCAGTACAGCAGCTATCGCACGTGGCTTCGATTCAACATACACTTACCTAATACTTCTAGGTCGTCCTTTCGCCCTCAGTACAGCAGCTATCCCACGTGGCATCGATTCAACATACACTGAGTTATTGAATTATGACCACTTACCTAATACTCCTAGGTCGTCCTTTTGCCCTCAGTACAGCAGCTATCGCACGTGGCATCGATTCAACATACACTTACCTAATACTTCTAGGTCGTCCTTTCGCCCTCAGTACAGCAGCTATCCCACGTGGCATCGATTCAACATACACTGAGTTATTGAATTATGACCACTTACCTAATACTCCTAGGTCGTCCTTTTGCCCTCAGTACAGCAGCTATCCCACGTGGCATCGATTCAACATACACTTACCTAATACTTCTAGGTCGTCCTTTGCCCTCAGTACAGCAGCTATCGCACGTGGCATCGATTCAACATACACTTACCTAATACTTCTAGGTCGTCCTTTCGCCCTCAGTACAGCAGCTATCGCACGTGGCATCGATTCAACATACACTTACCTAATACTTCTAGGTCGTCCTTTCGCCCTCAGTACAGCAGCTATCCCACGTGGCATCGATTCAACATACACTGAGTTATTGAATTATGACCACTTACCTAATACTCCTAGGTCGTCCTTTTGCCCTCAGTACAGCAGCTATCGCACGTGGCATCGATTCAACATACACTTACCTAATACTTCTAGGTCGTCCTTTCGCCCTCAGTACAGCAGCTATCCCACGTGGCATCGATTCAACATACACTGAGTTATTGAATTATGACCACTTACCTAATACTCCTAGGTCGTCCTTTTGCCCTCAGTACAGCAGCTATCGCACGTGGCATCGATTCAACATACACTTACCTAATACTTCTAGGTCGTCCTTTCGCCCTCAGTACAGCAGCTATCGCACGTGGCATCGATTCAACATACACTGAGTTATTGAATTATGACCACTTACCTAATACTTCTAGGTCGTCCTTTCGCCCTCAGTACAGCAGCTATCCCACGTGGCATCGATTCAACATACACTGAGTTATTGAATTATGACCACTTACCTAATACTCCTAGGTCGTCCTTTTGCCCTCAGTACAGCAGCTATCGCACGTGGCATCGATTCAACATACACTTACCTAATACTTCTAGGTCGTCCTTTCGCCCTCAGTACAGCAGCTATCGCACGTGGCATCGATTCAACATACACTGAGTTATTGAATTATGACCACTTACCTAATACTTCTAGGTCGTCCTTTCGCCCTCAGTACAGCAGCTATCCCACGTGGCATCGATTCAACATACACTGAGTTATTGAATTATGACCACTTACCTAATACTCCTAGGTCGTCCTTTTGCCCTCAGTACAGCAGCTATCGCACGTGGCATCGATTCAACATACACTTACCTAATACTTCTAGGTCGTCCTTTCGCCCTCAGTACAGCAGCTATCCCACGTGGCATCGATTCAACATACACTGAGTTATTGAATTATGACCACTTACCTAATACTCCTAGGTCGTCCTTTTGCCCTCAGTACAGCAGCTATCGCACGTGGCATCGATTCAACATACACTTACCTAATACTTCTAGGTCGTCCTTTCGCCCTCAGTACAGCAGCTATCCCACGTGGCATCGATTCAACATACACTGAGTTATTGAATTATGACCACTTACCTAATACTCCTAGGTCGTCCTTTTGCCCTCAGTACAGCAGCTATCGCACGTGGCATCGATTCAACATACACTTACCTAATACTTCTAGGTCGTCCTTTCGCCCTCAGTACAGCAGCTATCCCACGTGGCATCGATTCAACATACACTGAGTTATTGAATTATGACCACTTACCTAATACTCCTAGGTCGTCCTTTTGCCCTCAGTACAGCAGCTATCGCACGTGGCATCGATTCAACATACACTTACCTAATACTTCTAGGTCGTCCTTTCGCCCTCAGTACAGCAGCTATCCCACGTGGCATCGATTCAACATACACTGAGTTATTGAATTATGACCACTTACCTAATACTCCTAGGTCGTCCTTTTGCCCTCAGTACAGCAGCTATCGCACGTGGCATCGATTCAACATACACTTACCTAATACTTCTAGGTCGTCCTTTCGCCCTCAGTACAGCAGCTATCCCACGTGGCATCGATTCAACATACACTGAGTTATTGAATTATGACCACTTACCTAATACTCCTAGGTCGTCCTTTTGCCCTCAGTACAGCAGCTATCGCACGTGGCATCGATTCAACATACACTTACCTAATACTTCTAGGTCGTCCTTTCGCCCTCAGTACAGCAGCTATCGCACGTGGCATCGATTCAACATACACTTACCTAATACTTCTAGGTCGTCCTTTCGCCCTCAGTACAGCAGCTATCCCACGTGGCATCGATTCAACATACACTGAGTTATTGAATTATGACCACTTACCTAATACTCCTAGGTCGTCCTTTTGCCCTCAGTACAGCAGCTATCGCACGTGGCATCGATTCAACATACACTTACCTAATACTTCTAGGTCGTCCTTTCGCCCTCAGTACAGCAGCTATCGCACGTGGCATCGATTCAACATACACTTACCTAATACTTCTAGGTCGTCCTTTCGCCCTCAGTACAGCAGCTATCCCACGTGGCATCGATTCAACATACACTGAGTTATTGAATTATGACCACTTACCTAATACTCCTAGGTCGTCCTTTTGCCCTCAGTACAGCAGCTATCGCACGTGGCATCGATTCAACATACACTTACCTAATACTTCTAGGTCGTCCTTTCGCCCTCAGTACAGCAGCTATCCCACGTGGCATCGATTCAACATACACTGAGTTATTGAATTATGACCACTTACCTAATACTCCTAGGTCGTCCTTTTGCCCTCAGTACAGCAGCTATCGCACGTGGCATCGATTCAACATACACTTACCTAATACTTCTAGGTCGTCCTTTCGCCCTCAGTACAGCAGCTATCCCACGTGGCATCGATTCAACATACACTGAGTTATTGAATTATGACCACTTACCTAATACTCCTAGGTCGTCCTTTTGCCCTCAGTACAGCAGCTATCGCACGTGGCATCGATTCAACATACACTTACCTAATACTTCTAGGTCGTCCTTTCGCCCTCAGTACAGCAGCTATCGCACGTGGCATCGATTCAACATACACTTACCTAATACTTCTAGGTCGTCCTTTCGCCCTCAGTACAGCAGCTATCCCACGTGGCATCGATTCAACATACACTGAGTTATTGAATTATGACCACTTACCTAATACTCCTAGGTCGTCCTTTTGCCCTCAGTACAGCAGCTATCGCACGTGGCATCGATTCAACATACACTTACCTAATACTTCTAGGTCGTCCTTTCGCCCTCAGTACAGCAGCTATCGCACGTGGCATCGATTCAACATACACTTACCTAATACTTCTAGGTCGTCCTTTCGCCCTCAGTACAGCAGCTATCCCACGTGGCATCGATTCAACATACACTGAGTTATTGAATTATGACCACTTACCTAATACTCCTAGGTCGTCCTTTTGCCCTCAGTACAGCAGCTATCGCACGTGGCATCGATTCAACATACACTTACCTAATACTTCTAGGTCGTCCTTTCGCCCTCAGTACAGCAGCTATCCCACGTGGCATCGATTCAACATACACTGAGTTATTGAATTATGACCACTTACCTAATACTCCAAGGTCGTCCTTTTGCCCTCAGTACAGCAGCTATCGCACGTGGCATCGATTCAACATACACTTACCTAATACTTCTAGGTCGTCCTTTCGCCCTCAGTACAGCAGCTATCCCACGTGGCATCGATTCAACATTCACTGAGTTATTGAATTATGACCACTTACCTAATACTCCTAGGTCGTCCTTTTGCCCTCAGTACAGCAGCTATCGCACGTGGCATCGATTCAACATACACTGAGTTATTGAATTATGACCACTTACCTAATACTTCTAGGTCGTCCTTTCGCCCTCAGTACAGCAGCTATCGCACGTGGCATCGATTCAACATACACTTACCTAATACTTCTAGGTCGTCCTTTCGCCCTCAGTACAGCAGCTATCCCACGTGGCATCGATTCAACATACACTGAGTTATTGAATTATGACCACTTACCTAATACTCCTAGGTCGTCCTTTTGCCCTCAGTACAGCAGCTATCGCACGTGGCATCGATTCAACATACACTTACCTAATACTTCTAGGTCGTCCTTTCGCCCTCAGTACAGCAGCTATCGCACGTGGCATCGATTCAACATACACTTACCTAATACTTCTAGGTCGTCCTTTCGCCCTCAGTACAGCAGCTATCCCACGTGGCATCGATTCAACATACACTGAGTTATTGAATTATGACCACTTACCTAATACTTCTAGGTCGTCCTTTTGCCCTCAGTACAGCAGCTATCGCACGTGGCATCGATTCAACATACACTTACCTAATACTTCTAGGTCGTCCTTTCGCCCTCAGTACAGCAGCTATCCCACGTGGCATCGATTCAACATACACTGAGTTATTGAATTATGACCACTTACCTAATACTCCTAGGTCGTCCTTTTGCCCTCAGTACAGCAGCTATCGCACGTGGCATCGATTCAACATACACTTACCTAATACTTCTAGGTCGTCCTTTCGCCCTCAGTACAGCAGCTATCCCACGTGGCATCGATTCAACATACACTGAGTTATTGAATTACGACCACTTACCTAATACTCCTAGGTCGTCCTTTTGCCCTCAGTACAGCAGCTATCGCACGTGGCATCGATTCAACATACACTTACCTAATACTTCTAGGTCGTCCTTTTGCCCTCAGTACAGGAGCTTATCCCTCGTGACATCGACTCAATAAGATGCCGGAAGCAGTTGGGAGGTATGGTCAACCACACAAACTGCGTAATACGGACTTAGATGCAAGTGATTAGGGTAACCAGACGCCTGATATGCTGGTCCGTAATGTCCCATTAGTACTCTCTGGGATTGATATCGAGAGAGTTTGGAGGCCAATCGATGTGCGGGCAGTCTGAAGTATGTTCCACAAACCATTGCTGCACAACGTTGGACCCGTGGTTCGACGGATTTTCATCTTCGAAGACACCATCGCTGTTCGGGAAAAAGTGCAACATTAATGTGTGTACAGAGTCTGCGAGTAATTCACGATAGGGGGCACCAGTCATACATTGTTACACATACACCAGGGGCACAAGTTCCTGCCAAGTAAACATGCCCCACCCCTTACAAATGACTCCAGCTACTTACACTCTAGTCACCATACAGGATGGATCCAGTGCCTCATGTTGTTTGCGACAAATACGTTTGAATTTTGCACGGACTGCACCAGGCCTTTCCCATGACACCTACAGCCGGGGTGAGCCGGGCCAAGTCGACCATATTTTTATAGCAATGGCAAAGAAAGAAAAAAGTCACGTTTCCCGATTTCCTGGTGTGTTTGACTGTTTTGCTAGCTTTACTTACTTTCATGACATAACCCAGTGTTAATCGCATAGGCGAGGAGAGGCACTCGCATTCTTTTTACCATCTGTAGGTATTAAGTTTGTAAAAACACTTCGGGGCTTGTTGATAACAAAAAGATTCGGCCTCGAGCGATTTTGTGTGTTGTGTGAATTGGGGGAGGGAGATGTCTGCGGAGGGATGGTATGTGTATGTTTGTGTGTACGTGAATGTGAGAGGCTGTGGGACGACATTGATTGCTTCTGCTATCCCTAATCCCTATGAAGATTAACTTTTCTAGTACACGAAGAGCAATTGAATTAGAGATACCTGTCTAGTAACGTGTAGCACCACCTTTCGCCCTGATGACGGCGGGGATTCGTCTCGGCATGGACTCGACAAGACACCGGAAGCGTTGGGAAGCCATACGGATCCACGACCCTGAACAAGCTCCCACAGTTAACGAAGATTTGATGGAGGGGGTCAGAGCCTCGAACATCTCTCTCGGTGGCATCACAGATGTGCTCGATGGGATTGAGGTCAGGTGACCTAGCTGGCCAAGGAAGCGAGGTCACGTCGGTGGAGTGTTCATCCAACCATTCGGATACAATTCGGGAGCTGCATTGTCTTGTTGCAGCATGAGGTCCCCAGGGGGATGTTGAAGACGCACAAACGAGAGCAAATGGTCTTCCAGGATATCCCGGTAACGTTGACCTGTGAGGGACGATGTCACGCGTAGCAAAGGTCCCATTACAGTCCACGTAAACAGTCCCCACACGAGAATGCCACCCCCACCAGCTTGAACAGTACCCTGCTGGAAAGAAGGATCCATCGCTTCATGTGGTTTGCGCCGTACTCGTATCCTGCCATCCGCATGTACCAACGCAGTCCAGGCAACATTTTTCCACATGTCTAGGATCCAGTGGCGATGTTCCCGCGCCCATGCTGATCTTTGCACCTTGTGATGTGCGTTCAGCAGCGGTGGGCGGGGTGTGGCATTCGATAGCAAGGTCGGGATTGTGCCGTTGTCCCGGTGACCTCCACACCTGGGCACCATGATCATCTGTGCCCAAAACGAAGCTGCACTTATCGCTAAACACCACACGTTGCCAGTCTTCGGCGTTCCACGTCGCTCTGGCCTGGCACCACTGCACACGGAACCGGCGATGTTCCGGTGTTTACGGCAGCACACCTAAGGGACGCTGGGATCGCAGATTCGCCTCCGCGAGGCTTCCGGAAATGGTTCGTGGGCACGCAGGAGCGGCTACATCTGCCTGTATAGTGGACAGGATTCCTGTGGGTTCCGTTTGTGCCTGGCGCATGATCCATCGATCCTCTCTACCGGTGGTCCTCCTGGTCCGTCCGCAGCCGCTCCGCCGTGCGGCAGTGCTGTCACGTGTTCACTGCTCCCAACACATTCGGACGGTATGGTCATAACGATCCACCTGGCGGGCTATACGGCGCGCCGACCACCCTGAGGTTTTCATCCCGATGATCAGGCCTCTCTCAAAGTCCGTAAGTTGCGTAAAGCGACGTGTCTAGCGTCTACCCGGCATTCTTGTCGCTCTGTACTCTTGCTTGCGTTGGCAGGTGCTTTTCGCTTTGGGCAACGACTACACGCCGATTTATAAGTCTGCCGGTTCGTGCTTGCAGCGCCACCAAGGGGTGTGCGGTCAACGTAGATCATTTGCATACACAGCACGCCCTCTAGCTATTTGCGAAGTTTGGCGGGTGTAGCATGTTTTCTACTAGGTGCGCAAATTTCATTGTCCGTGAGTGTATATTGATAAATATACCGCGTCTGATAGGTTATTACTTTTTCATGGCTACTTTATGTAATTTAAAAAACATGGCGCACGCAAATATCTGCTGGCCCACCTAAACAAAAAAAGTCTGGCGCCGCCACTGATATGTATTCGTGGAAAAACAAAGTCTGTAGTTGTACACTGAGCACCTCCCGGATGACTGTTCGGCGCATGCGTCGGGTGATAATCTTTCTTTCCTGTTTTGAGATCAAACGCTTGACAACGCAGATGAAATCGTATAAATTTGTTCACACTCCTGCTATTTTTTTTATTATTATTTCCTTCCATTGCATCAAACGTTCTGTTTATAAACATCAAAGTCTACCTCTTTTCAGAGAACATTGGCTCCAGAAATTCGGTTCTTGAGTACGCTGCTTGGGAAACACTCCGTTCTTGTTAATGACGACTTTGAGCAAATGATATCGTTTCCGTTGCGAGCCATTGTTGATATTATTATTCCCTTCGTGGGTGAGCCCTTTGGCTTCGAAATACACAAATATCAGTAAACAGTTTAATCAAAAAGCTCAAAAAGACGCTATTGACGCTGTACTTCGTGAGAGATAATGTTATCTTCCATATCGAAGAAGCTGTTGAAGGAAGAGCAACTTCCAGTGCCCCACTTAACATGGCTGTCATCAACAGCATTTAGCAAAGCAATTCTTTTTTCTGCTTCCAATGTCAAGTTCGGTGCTATGTGATAGACAGTTGATTCAGCAGCAGAGCAAGATATTCTTAGGGTTCCTATCTGGATTTGAATGCATAAAGAAAGATAAGATCGAAACTGGGACGACATCAGAGTTGTTCTTAGAACTTAAACACCTACGCACTTCTATTTCATCCGCCGCGCTTCTGTTTTTGATCGCGGAATGATTGCAGTCAGTGGCATAATAACGACCATCAGGGGGCGGATAAATGATGCTTAAGAGCATGCGACGTCGGGGATCGCAAAGAGGATTAAAGGAATACAATTTTTAACTCAAATCCACCGACAAAAAATACAGATGCGATGCAGGGGATGTAAAATTCACAAATTTGTTGGTGGCGGAAATCGAACCTACTGGCTCTGCGGCCAGTTGTTCTAATCTACTGAACTACACCCACGGAAATTCAGGGCCATAACTAAACTTTAGTTTCGGGGGGGGGGGGGGGATATTCCACAGCAAAGCAAAATATTCCTCGCATCATCCTCGATACTCTGTGGCACGTTTACGAATCGTCGATGCCACCCATAAACTCTAGTTCGACTCATTGCACTCGCACCGTACGCTGACTTCATCATTTGAAAAGTCTCCGCGAAAGATTTTCCGAGCAGAACACAAAATTTTACACTTGATCGCTGTTGAAAATTCGACATCGCTGTCCTCGCGACGGAGGACCTCGAATGCCTGTAATTGCGAACTACGCACATACGCTGTACGTGTTGGATCTGGTTCAAACCGGTTCTGGCTAGTCGCTCACATCATGCTCTTCACTTGCTCATTGGGGAATGGCGTAATTCACTGACATTTGGCAAATATTCAAAAAGTTCCGGAACTTTTTGAGCGTACCAGGGCCGCGGCCAGGGGATGGCCAGGCCGGGTTGAGCCCGACCTGTGTTTCCTTTTGCCCATCCTAGCGCCTCACACAACAGTACAGTGCCCGACCTTTTTTACGTCTTTTGCCCAACCACTTTATATCCTTCGCTCAATCTCAGTCATAAGCCACCCTTCCCAGATTGCTTGTCTGGCTACGGGCGTGGAACGTATCATAACGTAAAATAGATCATTCGCTTAATTAAATAATTGGCAATGTAGTCACAGCATGGGCGTAGTCATGGGAGGGGTTTGGGGGGGGTTCAAACCAAGGAGGTTAGAAGGAAGAGGATATGGCAATTGCCCCTCTTCCTGTGCTACTGGCTTGACGCCAATTTTCATCAGCTGACTACGCCAATGCGACCAACCCGAGAATCTCCTGTATATATCTCTATGGGGAAATCGCAATTTTGAACGGGTTTTTCGCACCCTTACTCTACCCATACAGTCATGAAAAAAATTGAGGCTGAAATATTTATTCCCATAATTAAAATTTTCCAGAAAAAATAGGAACATATGTGTTGGTATTTCTTTAAAAAATTAAACAAAACATTGATTTTTTAAGCGGAAGTGCATACTGCGCATGTGCGAGTAACCAGGGCCGGTTGGACCATAGGGGCAACCGGGGCGGTCGCCCCGGGCCCCGCAGTTTACAAAACAAAATAATTTTCGGTAAAAAAAATTTAACTACATTTTATCTTTTGTAACTTTTGGGGCGCAAAGACCTTAAAAATATATTGTTGAAGTTTTTTGTTTGTTTCCAATCTCCCCATTTTTTAATAGGTTATCCCTCCTGTTCGTCGTACGGACACTGAGATTTGCAGATTGGAAATGATTTTTTGTAACCACCTTAATCTTTTCCGCATTCATGAAATAGCAAATTAAATTTCATCATTTTGTGGTCCCCTACTTTTATATATCCAACAATTTGAGTGAAAACCTGATACTTAAATTTAACGAAATGAAAAGAACAATATCCAAGTTGCCACTTTTCAGACATTACAAGAAATTGAAAAAAAAAAATAAAAAAAAAAAAGGCAACTTTCATATATGAACGCGTATAAAAGTTTAGAATGTCACTAATTTGTCAGTTACTCCACTGTGCATGAAAAATCAATCACTAAACATGTATCAGGGGAAAAAACTGTTTATACCAATTTATTTTAGAGGGATCCTTATTATGTATATTTCCTATACAAAAATATTCGCTAAGCAGGTATCTTTTTATCATTTTGTGAATAAGCTGTTATAAGAGTCACAATGCAACCTAAACCTCTTCTCCCGGGAGAGAAAATCGTAGATTTTAACACTTTTTACTCT